>BPTQ01000005.1:257420245-257504715 GCA_019973895.1 Chrysanthemum seticuspe | reverse complement strand
TTTGAATGAGAAAATAAGCTATTGGAAGCTTTAATATAGGAGCATGAGTTTGAAATTTTCAACAGAAAACACAAGAACAAGAATTTTAATCAAACTTTGAAATTGATTCTTAAAAACTGATTACAATGATAAAATAACTTGAGTTTGGATCATAGAAACAAAAGATTACAGATTTTAAGCTAAACTAATACATTGATAAAAAAATGACATTAAAGAAATTTAAAACTAAATTCTACTACTCTTCTTCTCTCTTCTTGCTTCTTTTTATATCTGAAATATCTTCCCACTTGTTTCTGATTTGATCCCACCATCTTTTTGGACCATTGGATGAGTCAAATGCATTTTGGCCATTGATTCAACTTTTGGCGAGAAATATGGTTTTGCCAGTTGTGGGTTGAGTGCTTGGGTAGAAGAGGCATGAAATGTCTTTGGAGTGTTGTTGAGGAGAGGGGAACATGGTAGTGTAAAGGTGAGGAGGGGGGATGGGAAGCCTGGGTTTTGCAGAGGAGCAAGTGGGGAAGAAAGACTTTTGGCGGGTGAGGTGTTTGTTTGACCAGTGGTTGACCGGGTTTAATATTAAAAGGGAAAGGGTCCAAAATGGAAGGGTCCAATTGGTTTATGGCAGGGGTCACAGGTAATGGCAGGTCCAAAAGGTGTATTAAAGGTTTAATAACATAGGGACCTTTTGTGTAATTTCTGAAAATTAAGGGACCAATGCTGCCATTTTCACAAAGCTGCTCCAAGGGACTAAAAGTGACAAGCTCCAAAAGTATAAGGACTAAACTTGACATTTTCAAATTTCCAAGGACCATTTTTGCCAATTTTTAAACTTGGAGGACCAAACTTGTAATTTCTCAAAACTTTTGACATTTTTCACCAAAGGACTAATTTTTGACAAGTTATGATTTTAAAAGGACCTTTGGTGATTTTACTTTTGAAATTAAGTGCTCAGGGACTATTTCTGACAATTTTTGAAACTTGGGGGACTGAAACTGCCAATTATGCAAACTTAGCTCATTTATCATCTGATTTTGAACATTTTGCATCTGAAACATATAAAATGCAATTTTGGAATATTTTCAGTATTTTGATGCATTTCTGAGCATTTTTAAACGTTTTGCAGTTCAGATTTAACCAAAAATGATGAGTATTTACACACTCATCATGTATTATCGATGACAAATATATATTAACAAACACATAATATCGCGAATGATAGCGAAAAACCAAAACACACAACACCAGACCTGGCGCGTCAGGCTGACGTGCCAGACCAGTGCTAGAGGTTGGTCTTGTGCATTTTAGTTTTTCCAATTCGACTTTCCTCTTACCCAACTAAGGTGCTTCTTTCAATACATGTTCGTACATGATATTTAAGATGTTAGGTAAACTCGTATTAAGATTTTGACTTAGATAGATGCCCAAAACAAGTCCTTTCATTTTACAAACAGCCAGCTCAAAACTTGTTTTCTAAAGCCACTAGTCAAGGCAAAAATGTTTTCCCTAAAATCTAGGAGGTTCATACTTTCACTAGAACTTCAAGAAAAGTATTCAAATGACCACAGTCCTAACTTGTGTCTTTACTAATCATGTAACAGGTTTACTCCCTTATTGGTCATTTAAGCCAAGGTCACAAGGTCATTTTGCGTAAATGCAACTTTCTCCTTTATGGGATATTGCTTTACCATGATGCAAACCACTTATCTTACTTGCATCAAGATGATTAGTGAATAGATTAATTATGGGTTAACTAAGGATTAACAAATTTGAATTCTTGATATATGAATATCCTTTGTATAATTCTTCTACATAAACATTCACTTACACATGCTTACTGATAACGCTCAGAATGAGCATGTTTTTAGTTGCATTATCGTTAGTTTTGTGCATCATATTTGGTTATATTTATATGATTCTGTTACTTAATCGTGAAAAAGGGTATATGCAAGTGAAGGTAGCCTAATACAGGAAACGATGTGGAGAAAAGACGAAGAATTGGAGTAATTATGCACATTTGGAGATTCCCGTGATTAAAGAAAATGTTGAAACACGCAAGGACTCAGTAATTTGAAAGTATCAAGTTTTCCTGGATTCTATATCAAGAAAATATCAAGTTCTATTGAATAAATTAGTGATGCAAGCGAGGAAAAAGCATGCATCGAGCCGAAACAAGAAAAAGACAAAAACAGCGTACAGATGGACTCCAGCCGATCGGTCGGAGCCCGCAACCAGATCGGCTGGATAATAGTAAAAAGGACGGAGTCGATAGGTTGGATCTTTAACCGATCGGCTGGGGTCCAACTATTTCTTGATATTAACTCTTAGGGACATTTTTGCTTGATAGTTAAGGGTTTCTTGGCTATATATTGGTCCTAGTTTAGTATACTAGGTGTGACACAACTTTGTAAGTAATAGACTTTACACCAAAGCTATTACTATCTTATTTATTCAACCTAAAAGTCTTAGTGAAGCTGTAAAACGTCGAGGAGGAGGTTGACTTCAAGTCTCAATCATTTGTTAGTGTTTTGGAGTTGTTAAGGGTCATTCAAGGCGATTGGAGGAGTGTGGTTGCTATGGTTCCACAAATCTAGTTCTTGTAAACTCCAAGATAGGTATATCTTGTTCTAGTTGCAATGAACTACTTTTACTTTAAGTTTAATGAAAGTAATGTTTGTTACTTGTGTTCTTTTATGATGACTGTTATGGAGTAATTTGTTGGTATACTTGTGTGTATGAAGTAACTATTGTTTGAGTAATCTTATCTTATGTGATGCATGAAAACATTTCTTGTTTTATGAGCTTGTTGAAATAAAATCTAATCTTGCTTAATTTGTTGGTAAAAATATTTAAAATAATAAAAAGGCCGAAAAGATTTTCTACATGTTTTTACTCCAAAACGTTAGTGCACGAATTAGTATGGGACATGATGTGTGACAAATGTTATGTTTACTAATTAAAAGGGATTTGAAACGTTTTCATCACGATAAAAGTCTGAAATGATTCGTAAGAACAAATTAGATAAGAAATACTTTTCAAACAATCGGAGTTTTTGGAGAATTATCATTTTAGTTAAATAGGCCAAAAGGATTAACCAAATCAGAGAATTCTTAATAATGATCTTTCAAGATAGAAACCATTGAGTGTAAATCATTTACATTAGATTGTGTAACCACCGGTAAATTTCATCTTGTATTAAATTAATATAATATTCTAATGTAAGAATACTTATCCATTTTCTACGTCTAAATTTTTTTAAGATTAAAAATTATCAGTTTATCTGATCACAACAGCCAACTAATGTGACATAAATTTTCATAACGTAAAATGACTATTTTATCCTTTGACTATTTAACTTTTACCGTACCGTAAAAGATAATACTTTAACCGATAGTTAACCTGTAAATTTTTAAGTTAATTAATTCACTCTGATTCGAATTATTACTCTCTGGACGTTTTCGTTCACTTCCGTCTACTTAACGAGAAGTTATCTCGTAAAACATGAAAACTACATATAACGCGTAACCAAAACCGCGTTAGTTATGGTTTAATCCCGATAATTAATTTTCAGAGATGATAACTTTGTTTTTATATTATTATTATAAAAACGCTTTCAGAAATATATTTCTCGCAATTACCAAAATGAGGTACCGCGTTTACACTTTAGCTCAATGGGACACGGGATACATGATGTAATAATAAAACAAACTCACCTCAATCTTATAACTTACACCGCCTATCTATTTTTCCTTCTTATCTTTTTGTATATCTCCAAAATCAAACCAAATGGATAGATCAAATCATTTCTCTATCTTAGACACTCCCATCTCTCTCTAAGCCACCCTCCGCCGCCACAACATCGCCACCATCCGACCACCACCGCTCCATCACCACCTGAAAACACCAATGCCATCACCAAGATAAGGAGTTTGGATGGTTTTGGGTGTTGATTTGGCTAGGTTGATTTGGGTTCGTCTTTGATGCGAGTTAACGCCAGCCACCATCGTCCCTCCTCACCTTTTTCCTCTCTTCATCTTCTTGGTAAATCAACACACCAAGATCTATCATCGTTAACTTTTATTCAATCCTGTTGGAATCACTCCTAAACAGTATTTCAAGTATTTATATCTCATGTGTAATAGGTAGCTTTATTATGGCCTTTATGTTTGTTTAAGGTCCAGCTTATGTAGAAGGCCCATAAGCTGAGGCCCAAGCCCAATAAGGAATAGGGAAGGAGAGGGAGTGTTGCCCTAGCTCCTTGCCTATATAA
The DNA here is from genome assembly GCA_019973895.1 of Chrysanthemum seticuspe. Classification (NCBI taxonomy): domain Eukaryota; kingdom Viridiplantae; phylum Streptophyta; class Magnoliopsida; order Asterales; family Asteraceae; genus Chrysanthemum; species Chrysanthemum seticuspe. The sequence continues at coordinate 257,500,448 of BPTQ01000005.1, read as the reverse complement.
ACTCTTGTAAACCCTCATTTGAGGGTTGGTTGTTCAATTTACTCTTTCACACATACTCTTGTGCCTAACCGTCCTTATTGCTTAACGTGTGTGTGTGTTCGTGTAGCTTGTTCATCCGCCTTTCTTCTCTATCTCTTCTCTTATAAGCTTGTGTTGTAAAACTAGTGACCTATCATTGGTATCAATCGCCAAATAGTTGGGTGAACGTATTGTTTGAAGTGAGTTTTGGTCTCACGCATAACTTACGGTTCCATAACTTTGGGTGAATCGTTTGTTTTTTAAGTGGGTTTTGGTCCTACGCGTAAAACAACGGTTTGTTTTTAAGCTTTTGGTCTACTCGTAAGTTTCACGTTTTCAATCTTTCACACGCTTAAAAACGCATTTTTTACACTTTTTAATCCAAGATTCTTGTACTTTCAACGTTATAAGGTGTTAAACTAAAGTTTTTTGGCAAAAAGTTCCAAACTTTATGCGTGGATCATTGTTTTTGAGCTAGTTTTTATACGAGGGTGTTATCCTACGCGTAACTGTTTTAGAAGCTTTGGATCATCAAGTTTCACACTTTTGTGTTATTTTGGTGATATTGAAGCTATTTCATCACAAAAATCTGGTTTAGAAACATCTTTGGGCAAAAGTCATTTTACGAGTAGAACTACGCGTATCAAAACCCTAGTTATACGAGTAGGACTACGCGTAACTTCGTCCTTGGTTTGATCTTCATTTTCGTGGTTTACTCCGTGTTTTCTTGCTTGGATAAGCCTGAAAATACGTCGACTTTGGATATCTTTTGCACTGTGATAGTGTACAAGATCACTTGGGATAAAACCCTAAACTTACGCATAAGCTTCAGCTTACGCGTAGAAAAACCTACACATAAGATTAATCTTACGCATAAGCCTTGTCTTACGCATAAGTGGATCCTACGCCTAACTTTTCTACGCATAACTTTTGCCTACGCATAACTTTAGTCTTTTCCCTGCTTACGCGTAAGCTAATCCTACGCGTAACTATCATTGTTACGCGTAAGTTTGGTGTTTTTACGCATAAGCTTTATTGTGATTTCTACGCCTAAGGACACTTCATCAACAAAGGTTCATTCGACTACAAAGATCCATCAACACAAGTTATCAAAAAAAAAAAAAAAAAAAAAAAAAAAAAAGAAAAAAAAAAAGAGTTTTTTGGCGGGATAATTTGAGTAAAATTTAATTTTTCAAGGAAACTAAACGTTCAATTTTTACGCGAGATTCAAATTTTGGTTTAACCGTGAAAATTTTGGTCAAAAATTCAAATTTTTGGGCCCAAATTCAAATTTTTCGGGTAAAATTTGGCGTCAAAATTGTCATAACTCAAATTTTTCTTTCAACCTTAGAATTGAATTTTATAGTGAATTTCAAATTTTGAGAGTCAAAAATTTTCAAAATTATTTTTGGAGGGAAATTGCAATTCACTATATCGACCTTCTGTGTGCTATATCGACTTTGCACCTTTTCTTCTCTTTGATTCTTCTGCATGGGAGTGAAATGGATTCTGATCATAAAGATCCATTTGTGGCATTGCAAGAAGGATTCATGGCTATAACTCTGGCATTCAAGCGTCAGACAGCATCTAATTCCCAATATCCCGCAGTCGTACAAGGTGCAAGAGTTGCTGTACATGAAAGGAATGCTCAAATGGACGTTGAGAATGTGGTGATTATTGCAACTGTCGGTAATGCGGACAATGAGGTTGAAGCATTGGAAAAGCAGCATGACAGCAGCAGATCTGGAGAAGATATCATACTTAACTACGACACCGAGCCTAACTGTGATGAAGAATAAATGGTTGAGGAAGATATCCTACCCACCTATGACACTGACATAGAACAGATGGTCGAGGTACAATCTACTGTTGATCATATTCTGCCTGCAAATGCGATACAACATACTGAGCAACCTGAATTCAGTAATGAAGGAGAGGTTGACCAGTGTGTTGCACAATGTCCAGACAACTATCTCATGTCTGAACCCTTTCTTGCAATCAATTCAACTGAAACATCAAATCAAACTCTTGAATCTGAAATCATTCTTCTCAAAAAGACAATTTCTCAGTTTCAAAAAGATTTTTCAAAACTTGAGGCTCATTGCATCTCTCTTGAACTTAAACTGCAAAACAATGTTTTAAACTCAGAGCCAAAAAGTAAATCTTTGAATGATCAAAGTAATCATGTGGATTTATTAAAAGAAAATGAGCATTTAAAGGCTCAACTTCAAGCAAAGGGGCTTGCACATGTTGCTTTACAAAACAAACTGAGAAGATTCACTGACAAGAGTGCGGATACTAATTTTGCAAAACCAACAATCTTGGGGAAATCGTCTCTAAAACCAATCAGAAACCAATCAGTTGTTAGACAACCAACTGCTTTTATATCTGAACGTTCAAAATCTTCAAAACCACGGTTTGCCTCCCAAGTTGTTGAGAATAATCATTTGTCAAAACCAGTCACTCCACATTCCGGGCCAATGAATAATGCTTCTGTTAAACCTCAACTTGTGGCTGTTCCTGCCAAATCTAGGATTAGTTCGAACACTGTGTCTAAACTAAGCATTAAAAGTAAAGATTCATATGATTCAAATGACACGTACAAGAACTGTGATCTAGAAAAGGCTAGGAAAAGGGCACTTCTTCAAAAGGATGGAATCTTAGGTTCACGACCTAGTGTATCACCTTCGAGTGTATTACTGAACACTGCTTGTAGTAGCAAACCAAAACCTAAGTTAACTCAAACAGTTAGAAATAAACCCGTTGATCTAAACGTAAACTTTCAGAAACCTAATAGGTGGATCAATATAGGACGCAAATTTTTCCCAAAAGAAGTTTCAACATCCCTTAGATCTAACCTTAGATGGATACCAACGGGTAGAGTTTTCAAAACTGCTGGTCTTAGGTGGATTCCTACAGGCAAGATACTAAGTAATTGCACCAAAACAAGTGTGATACCCTCTACATCCATCCGTGAGGCAGGAAAGGAAATCATCAAAATAGCATGTTCAGGTGTCAAGAAGATAATTAACACTACATCTTTATGCCTCTAACACCTGGAACCCAGTTACACTTGGGGATCCATGTCTTTCTCTTCCTTGCCCCCCCTTCTACTTTTCTATGCAGGTACAACAGCTATGGCTCCTACTGCAAAACAGCGTAGGACCCCGTTTCTCACCGTCAAAAATATCATGATCCATCAGCTGTTCCACCATTGTACTTAATCATCATAAATTGGGAACATTGCTGGCTCCTCTGGTTAAAGTTTCTGTCAAAAGTCGTGCTTCAGATGTATCGAATGTTTCCGCTGCACAACCGATAATACTCTAATTTCGGATACACTCTGAAACTACAACAACTACCATTGTTATAGATGCACCTCCAACAATCGAATCTTTGATAACAGAAGAACAAAGTGTTTCCTACAACAATGTCACAGCTGATGATCAACTTAATGAACTGAGATGTTTTTTGTCAGCAGTTGATTCTCTCGAGATATTTATGGTATTTCACACTTGTTCGGTTGCTTGGATTTACATGGTTTCGATGTCTTCAATTCATCATCAACATACGTGGTGTATGATTCTGATTCATTGAAAACATCGAGGGGGAGAGAGTGTAGGCGTCCCTTTCCTTCTTCGTTTTTCCACGTGCTTCCTTGCGAAAACCCAATGCTCTCCAAAATTTCTTCCATAAGGGCAAAGAAATGAGACGATCTGTGGTTCAAACGTCTTAATTCAGTGTTATCGTCTCAACTTTCACGGGTAATCTTGTGTGAAGTTACCCAAATATGATGTTATGATGCCTCACACACGGTCTTGGTATCGAGTTATTGCATATTCACAGGTGATGTGTATTCCGAAAGGCCACAACATTCAAGGGAAAGTTGTATCATTTCGTCTTTCGTGGTTTGTTTGGTGTGATGCGTCTACATATGCGAGAAGATCTTGTTGGTTTCTGGCATGTTTCCCTCGAACGAATCTTCCGCAATTAGTCAGATTTTCTTTGTATGGTTTACTGCTCATCTACAAATTCCGCTGCATAATGAAACCGTCAAAAGTTAGAGGAAATGTAGACTTCATCAAAAGTTTCAAATCTGCTAAAGACAGTTGTCAGTTCGAGGGGGAGCTATTTCTGAAACATCGTCAATTGGGGAAAGGTTAATTTGTTTCATACTTATTTCATCTTTTCCCGAAGATGGCTTGTGCACACATAACAGTGTACAACCCGTAATGGTCAAGAAAGGACCCTGTGGTACGCCTCAGTGCCACAATCCTTATAAAAGGAGCGAAAGCTTCTTATTTTTGAGTAAAACCTATCAAACCTTTCATTTTTCAAGGTTTTGCTCAAAAAGACAAGTACTTCCCCATATGATTTTAAAACCTCAACCGTTTATATCACTAGTTGAGGGGGAGTATTTGAATTAAAACTTTGTTCACAAATCGTTCACAGTGGTCACTCTTCCCGCAAAACTCAAAATGGTCATATTTATTCTCAAACGTTTCAAAAATAACATCTTATATGCCATTTTTGAGGGGGAGAAAATTGTGTGATAAGAAATATGTTGTGCAAAATGCAAATGAATCTGTGTACCTTAGACTTAACCAACGAATTGACGGTACTAAACTGTTTGTAACTCGAAAAGACTTGTCCTGGACGGGTAATAATTTCAAGCTAGTTCGCTAGTGATGTAAACGTGTCTCGCAAAGTACTAGTCTGAGTAGAATGTACCATTCGTGAAACTCTTGATAGACATGAACTCTGACGGGTTTGACAACCTTCCAAGGTTTGTCTACACCTTCAAGGTAGTTATTAGAGTTAGTTGTCACCTAAAAGCTGACAATGCAACTCTTTAACTATTCAACGTAACCGTGTCTCGCGGGAGATTGTCTATCTTTAGTGGATCAATTCAAAAAGTGCGCGCTCCTTCCTCACTGTGCATTTAACCATTAAAACTATTAAGCACATGTGGAGGGGGAGTATTTATGCAAAAACTTATCTCTCACTGTGGTTCAAACATGTCTTTCATTTACAAACCCTTTGAGAGATACTTTTCACATACAGTGGTTTAAATGGCAAACATAGGTTAGTTATGGAGTTATAAGGTGACTAAGGTTAGGAATAACCGTCCTATGATCCGCCAGAGCCGGAGGGATCTACCCAAGGACACTACCATTAGTTAGTGTTAGAAGTCCTTAGGAATGATTATAAAAAGGAGAAAATGAGAATCGGAGAAAGAAGGAGTTGAAGAATCAAAAAGAAATGTAAAGTAAAGGGTGAAAAGAAATAGCCCTCCAGATTATTCAACTTAGGGCAGACACCGGGTTCAATTCATATGCTACTGGCTGTCACTTAGTGACACCGGTATTGAAGATTAAAAGTCGTCATGGACCCAGTGACGCATGCACTAAACCTTCTTAGCCACTCAAGTTTCTCTCAACAGAAACCTGTTTCATTCTCACAGGGAACCCTACATTATCTATTGGCTTTCTCTTAGAGATCGCTGGTATTGAAGAAGGAGACCCTCTCCCTAATCTCCGCTCAGGAAAACCAAAACGCACTGTTGAGTCTAGAGCCACGAGATTCATCAAAAGATCTCTTAGGAACACGTGACATTTAATCACTTGTTGATCAACAAATAAGATCTTCAGTGATTCAGTGGTTCATATCGAGTCCTTCACAGATCTTAGCAATCTGTCGAGAACATTTATGAGAGGTTCACATCTGTGATCCTCGGTGATTGAATGGAAACTCCTGCCAGGGTCAACATCAAACAGCCCTGACAGCAGGTCACTTCGGTAACTCCCCGTGGATTACGCGGAGTGTGTCTCAAACGGTCTACAGTCGTGAGGTGATGCTTCGGTGTACCTCAGCGACTCATCTGAACTGTAGATGTACTTCGGTACATCGCGTTATCTCACTTGTGGGACTCCAGTTCAGGAACGGCCTTTGTAAGAATTAGAGTTGTGTTTTCACACTATGCTGTTAACACTCTCGAAGTTCAAACTTGTAAGTGCCGGAAACCGCTTATTACTAACCGTTTGAAATGTTTTCTTCTTATGGAAGCTCTGGAGCGGGATGATCGTGCTGATTCTTCTCATGCTCACGCCAACATCATCACTAATGAAAGTTCTATTCGAATGCAACACAACAGTCAGAATGATTCTTCATCAAATCAAAGAATCTACAAAGTCAAAGACTTACAGAACTTCATCAGTATGTATTTCCAACGTCAAAGAGCGTGTGAGCATGTTGAAGAATGACGTGGAGACACTGGAGCAGCGAAGCAGACCTGAGGCAGACTGATGCAGACAACAACATACTATCACTTTCACCACAAAGAACAATGATCAAAGAACAAAGTTAAAGATGACGTCAAAGCATAACTGCTCAAAGATAACGATCTCTCTACACTGGGGAGATTGTTCGAATCAAGACAATTCCTCTCACAAGAAAGAAGAATGTCAGAAGACGTCACCGCTACTATTACATCAACGCCTTCACCGTTTACATTCATATATACTTGAGGGGGAGATTGTTGGAATCACTCCTAAATAGTATTTCAAGTATTTATATCTCATGTGTAATAGGTAGCTTTATTATGGCCTTTATGTTTGTTTAAGGTCCAGCTTATGTAGAAGGCCCATAAGCTGAGGCCCAAGCCCAATAAGGAATAGGGAAGGAGAGGGAGTGTTGCCCTAGCTCCTTGCCTATATAAACTCTTGTAAACCCTCATTTGAGGGTTGGTTGTTCAATTTACTCTTTCACACATACTCTTGTGCCTAACCGTCCTTATTGCTTAACGTGTGTGTGTGTTCGTGTAGCTTGTTCATCCGCCTTTCTTCTCTATCTCTTCTCTTATAAGCTTGTGTTGTAAAACTAGTGACCTATCAAATCCTATTATTAAAAGCAACTTGTATGGTTTCGTGAATTAAAACTTAACAAAAATCATGTTCTTTTGAAAAGATTCGTGTGGTATTAATTTATTAATTGCATGTTTGTTTGATTAGTAAATTGAGTCGACTCAACTCGAGCGAGTCGAGCCGACTCAGCTGAGTCAACTCAGTCGAGTTGAGTGACCTTGTTGTAGGTCTTGTTTACATGTTGTCGTTGTTGTTTGTATGTTTATTGTTCCTGGTAATTGATAAACCCGTGTAGGATGTTTGTTTGTTTGTCTTGGGTCACGAGCACAGAAAACACCCAATAAGATGCAGTTGATTTGCTACTCTCAGTTCACAGCCACCCCGAAGGGTGTGCTTGTTTGTTCTTCTTCTTGTTCAAACCAGGAGAAGCACCAAATGGTGCGTTTCATTTGTGTCACGGTTCGGTACAACCACCAACTCGACAAGGGTACGCTTGATTTTATTTCTTTGACCCACACTGTAGCATATGAAAGCGTTCATTTAAACTTATGTGGAACTTCTTGTTTATGGTATACTTGTGACTCGAGAGAGGGTTTTGTTTACTCTCGGGTAGAATAGGATAAAAGAACCCGAAGGGTATGTTTGTTTATTTATGCGTACCACACACAAGGGGGTATTTGTTGCCTGCTGTTGCAGCCACACCTCAAAGGGTGTTTGATTTTACGTATTACAGCCCCGTAAGGGTGCGTTTGGGGTTCGGATGTTTCTAGCTTACTCTAGTTTTTGAGGTATCCATTTGATTTTAGCTTATTAGGGTGCGTTGTGTTGGCAAGTGTAGGATGTTCAAAATGAAATGTACACATTTGAATATGACCTATGTTTGCAGATTTAGATATTAAATATTTGACTAATGTATTGAGTAATTTTGTTTCGTGGACTTTAGTACGTTTCGGATTAATGTTTTGGACAATAGATTTTGATTCGGGGTATACACATATGGACTAAATTATTTGGTTTGGGACATGAAAATTTATAGACAATCTATTGGACTTATTAAAAATGGATGGGATTATATACCATATTGAACTAAAAATGGACTTGATCTATTAGACTTAATAAATATATAACGGACTAAATATATACATACGTATATGATATTGGACAAAGATTATTAATATTGGACTGGGATTATTAGACTACTTAGTTGACATATATTGGACTATATATATTTGATATCATTTGGACATATTAGACTCGTGACAGAATTACGATATCGGACATAACGGATGATGCAGGTTTTACTGACCAGGTCTTAATATTTATAGTGTCTCGCTATACCTATGGTCTACCCTAATGCACTAACGGGCAGTGTACCCGGTCGTGTGTAGTGTAGTAAATGGTAAAGCCGAGGTCGTCCTAAGAGCTATGTGTGTCGGATAAGTACTAAGTCTAATTGTCACAGAATATTAATGGTTTGATAGGGTTTTAATTAATTAAACTACTAATGCAGAATATAAAAGCAAATAAATGGTAGAAGGGAAATCAATAGAGGAATAGTGGTGCTAACCTAGTTAATCCTCCTAACTAGTTATGTCTACGTCTACCTACTTCCAATTACTTTAGGTGGGGTCAAATTCGAGAGGACATCATTTGCTCAATTCGCCCTAACCTATCAGCAAAGATGCCACCACAGGAGAAATCAGGCGCACCGTCATAAGTCATGTTGTTCCTGGTCCCCTAAGCCAAGTCATTAAGTACCGTTACATGCTAGATTCTAAATAGTGAGTGCCCGGCTGTTAGGAACTTAGACACTACACCCCCTAATTCTTAAGTTCATCCAAACGATAGGTGATCAGTTGGTCAAATCGCACAAGTAGAAAGGGTCGTCAGTTGGTCATATCTTACCCTTCCCGTCTCAGTCCGCTCACCTAGGGTCAGTTGGTCATATCTCCTGGGCAATTGGCCTCTATCGCCATTCAAAACTACCGAACTAGGGGTGACTACCAAAGAACTATGCATGCATACACTAAGAAATAATTGTACAGAAGTAAAGGTAAATGCAAAAAAAACAATTAAGGAATCATAACTAGGCTAGCACCAAAGGGTGCTTAGCCGCTCATATTAATCATGCACATCAATTCAATATTCAAAGGTACGAAATACATTAATTGAAAGTAAAAGAAATAATAAACGCTAAAGCTTATCGTAATGGTGTGACTTCTCCCTTGGAAACAGCTCCGTATGCTTCTCTAGACCTCCTTTGAGCTTTTTCCCATGTTCTCAGAGTGTTGTGTGTGGAATGGGATGGTTTGAAATGCTAGAATTCATGGGGTATTTATAGGCCAGGTCTGGGTTAGGGCGTAACCAATAGATGAGTTACGCCGTAACCTTCTATTTCTCCGTAAATGCACTAGATCTGCTAGTTACGGCGTAACCTAATAAGTGGTTACGTCATAGTCTTCAATAAACTCGGTTACGTCATAAGTGATGCAGTAGTTACGGCGTAAGTATCAGCGGCGTGGAACCTCTTTGACCTAATGGAGTTACGTCGTAACCTTTGGGAGGAGTTACGCCGTAACCTCTTGATAAGTTGGACTTCTGGGTCACGCAATAGTTACGGCATAATGTGAGAGATGAGTTACGTCGTAACTTCTTCAAAATAAGCATACTGTGATAAATCTTTAGTAACGTTTCCATTTCCGTGTCTCTCTAGCTCCAATGCTCGTAATTTACCTGAAAGTGTAAAACAATGGAAAACAAGCGTAAATCCATATAAATGATATAAATAACGAGCATTAACGAGGGAAATTGACACTTAATATTCAGGACTATTTGATGTTATCAAATATCCCCCCACTTGAACTCTACTTGCCCTAAAGTAGACCTTATTAGATAGATTCCTAAAAAGATATCTCCCAAAACTTGGAAAATATGAGTTTAAAAATCCCTTATGCTAGAATAAAACAAAGCCGAACACCTCACGAAATGGGAACAAACACTCAAATCTCTCAACTATTCTAATTTTCAATTTCGGGGTGATCACTCAATCGCACAGTCATAGCATGTATTCTATCATAAGCTTGGCGGTTACACAAATCTCCACCACTAGACTTAAGGGCTAAACAATTCTCGAATGCAATATGGGTAGACACGACAAAGGTTAAGGGGTGACTCGTCATTACTAACATGTCACGGCGAAGTGGAAAAAATCAATGATACATGACCAAATCCATGGCCAAGACACCAAAGATTACTCACTGCATCACCTAGACATGCTTCATGACTAAAGGGTAGGATAAGACATGGGATATATAATTGGTGTAAAATAAAAAACAAGCAGGTAGTCTATGTATCTATAACTAAGTCATCACCACTTACCGTCCGCCTAAAGTTCAAGCTTAGAAATCTAGAGACCGGATCATAAAATGCAAGGTAGATGTGTCATTAGAGGACGTCGTGATGGGCACACTACCTTTTCTTCTTCAGTTGGTATAACTCCAACTCCAATCTTCAAATGCGACCGAGGTGGCCTCCTCGATACTAAACAATAAAGCTCATACTATAGTGCTTATACCATCGCACTTTACAAAATCATAACTCAATCAACTATTTTTTTTTTCGGTTTTTTTTTTTTTTTTTTTTTTTTTTTGAACATAACATGATAACATAACATCCCCTCACTTGAGATGAACAATGGGAATTCGGGGGGTCTTCAATGATCTTCATAATTGTTGTCGATGAAAGCGTGATTTCCAAACCTTTCCACTCGAACCTTGAACTTAGGCAAATGATGACTTCCCAATTACAAATAAAGACTACAGTGTAGGCTAAAGTGTAAGGGTGTAATGAAACAATATATTGGGGTGACAAAATGAAAGGAATGGCTCAGAAGGGTGTATCTAGGGGTATCTTGCACTAAAGGGGAGTGCAACAAAAGGGTTCCACATGGGGGTCAAAAAGTCGAGGTGACTAATCGATAGACTCACAATGGTAGGTTGTTTGGGTGATAATCCTATAATACTGCCTTCTAAAACTGAAAAGTCCAAATACATCGAGCTAACTCAACATACCTCGTCTATGGTCTCGAAATGATGCAAAGGCCAAGTTCTAAAGTTTACAAGCTACCGGCACACTCATAATTTGGTGGATTTGGGGTAAAATATTGGAAACGGATAAGACTAATCTCACCATGTAATATCAAGGGTTGTATGTGCTCGGCTAAGGTCTAATCTAGTTAGGTTCGGAAAAACATGTCAAAATTTTTAAAAATGGCATAATTTTTCAATATAAACTAGAAAATGAGGGTAAAATAAAGTTCAAAAGATAATTCTCCTCCCGTCCCCCCACTTGAATTGTACAAAGTCCCTTTTGTACTAGGCATTAAAATAAAGGTGAAGAGAAAGGTAGAATTAGAGCGAGAACTTCCCTGAAATTTGCTCCAAAAAGAAGAAGGCCCACGAGAAAGGATCGTGCCTTCGTTTAAGCGTCATGAACAAACTTCAATCCCTGAAATCACAATACCGACAAGCATAATTCTAAAAATAAAAAAAATAAAATGAAAAACAAACCTAACTCACTTTCGTTGGAATCACGGTTGCATTTAGCGAATGTAACAAGCCTAAACCACTTGGTGTCCCAAGTGGACGAGTGAAGTCTCGTGAGGTTTTACAGGGAACACACCCACAAAGTTCATTTAAAAACTAATACAAGGTTACTGTGTTTTAAAATGAAAGAATTAAAGCAGAGGAGAGTTACGTCGTAACTCCTATGAGAGAGTTACGCCGTAACTGGCAAAACCTGGTATGAGCTGTGAAGCGAATAGTTACGGCGTAACCACTGAGATGGTATTACGCCGTAATTGGTAATGCGTCAAGAATTCTGCTGCTAAAATGATGGTTACGGCGTAATCACCAAGATGATGGCTAAATAGTGAGTGCCCAGCCGTTAGGAACTTAGACACTACACCCCCCAATTCTTAAGTTCATCCAAACGATAGGTGATCAGTTGGTCAAATCGTACAAGTAGAAAGGGTCGTCAGTTGGTCATATCTTACCCTTCCCGTCTCAGTCCGCTCACCTAGGGTCAGTTGGTGATATCTCCTAGGCAATTGGCCTCTATAGCCATTCAAAACTACCGAACCAGGGGTAACTACCAAAGAACTATGCATGCATACACTAAGAAATATCTGTACGGAAGTAAAGGTAAACGCAAACAAAACAATTAAGGAATCATAACTAGGCTAGCACCAAAGGGTTCTTAGCCGCTCATATTAATCATGCACATCAATTCAATATTCAAATGTACGAAATACATTAATTGAAAGTAAAAGAAATAATAAACGCTAAAGCTTATCGTAATGGTGTGACTTCTCCCTTGGAAACAGCTCCGTATGCTTCCCTAGACCTCCCTTGAGCTTTTTCCCACGTTCTCAGAGTGTTGTGTGTGGAATGGGATGGTTTGAAATGCTAGAATTCGTGGGGTATTTATAGGACAGGTCTGGGTTACGGCGTAACCAATAGATGAGTTATGCCGTAACCTTCTATTTCTCCGTAAATGCACTAGATCTGCTAGTTACGGCGTAACCTAATAAGTGGTTACGCCGTAGTCTTCAATAAACTCGGTTACGTCGTAAGTGATGCAGTAGCTACGTCGTAAGTATCAGCGGCGTGGAACCTCTTTTGACCTAATGGAGTTACGTCGTAACCTTTGGGAGGAGTTACGCCGTAACCTCTTGATAAGTTGGACTTCTGGGTTACGCAATAGTTACGTCGTAATGTGAGAGATGAGTTACACCGTAACTTCTTCAAAATAAGCATACTGTGATAAATCTTTAGTAACGTTTCCATTTCCGCGTCTCTTTAGCTCCAATGCTCGTAATTTACCTGAAAGTGTAAAACAATGGAAAACGAATGTAAATCCATATAAATGATATAAATAACGAGCATTAACGGGGGAAATTGACACTTAATATTCAGGACTATTTGATGTTATCAACGGACTTGGACTTATTATTTTTGACTACTCCTTAACGGATTATCGTTGGGCTATTTAGATTAGACAATACTTTAATGAAACTACTTGATATGCGTACAACGCGCGTTCAGGGTCAAAGAAACTTCCTTTTTGTCGAGCAAGTTTTTCAACACCCTAGGCAGTGAACCTAATTGTTGTAGTGTAGTATTAGGGTAAGCCTCGGGAATTGATATCGTTCTCTAGGGGAATAGGAATGCTAGTGAGAAATTACTACGCTAAGGTTGGGGTTGAGGAAGATTATTTTTTTTTTATCTTTTTTTATATTTTTTAGAAAATGGAAAGGTAAGAATCTCGGGGTATTGGATTTGGGGGTTGGTATTTCTACCAATTACTCTACTTATCTAATTGTCTAATTATCTAAACTAAGATGAGTGTAGTCTATGTCTATTGTTGTGTGCTCTTATGATGATTAAAAATATGTTTACTTAGATGCTATTACTCCCTAGTTATCTCCAATTGATGGTTGAATTGTCACGTCCTTATTCTTAACGTGTTGTGTCTTCTAAGGTCGTAGGGTATGTGCTTTTCCCTAACTCTTTGAGTCTACCTTAAGGTTATTGCCGAAATCTCTAGGATTCATAAACTAACTCTAAGGTTATCTTTGGATGTTTAGACTACAATAACTCTAGGTGATTATAAACTAATGTTCACAAAGATTACTCAAGCATTAAAAACACAACGAATGATCTATCGCAATACTAGGTCAATCATAATTAAGATAAGAGACAAACAATCAATATTCAATACCTAGGTTTCATAGATCTAAGCAAACACACAAGTAAATTAGCCGGACATGGAAAACATGCAAGCATACACACAAACAACTGAAGACATAATTGAATTAATGAAGTAAATCACTTATCTTGTTGTAAAATAGGGTATGAAACCCTAAGATACTGCCCAAGACAGCCTATGTTCGGTTTAGGTTTTACTCCACAAAACTCACTCTTTAAAATACTGAAAATTCAAATTCTATATATAGAGTTACAATATGCGACGGCCTCACTCTTTAATTGTGACACCGTCGGGTCGCCGCCATTAGGTTTTCGTCTTGGCCATGTCAACTCTGTGACGGCGTCACCTTATGCTTGTGACATCGTCGGCTTCAACCTTTGATGCCGTCGGGATCCAAATCTAGGTCGTCTGAGTTGTGACGCCCTACTCTTTTAAACCTGATGCCATCACTTGTAAAATAGCAATTTGCTCTCAGAGTCGTCTCAAGGTGTGTCGCGACGGCGTCGCTATTAAGCTGTGACGCCGTCCCCTTCATTTCCAGCAGCTTGAGTGTCTCGATTCTTGACTTTGGCCATTTTCTTCATATATTCGCGCCTTTTTGTCCGAATAAGTGTCATTCCAGCAATGTGCCTTCAAGAGACCTAAAAAGTGACAAGGAACAAAATTAAGTAGTAACGGATACAAAAGTGATCAATTAAGGGCTTAAATGACCCCTCAAAAGCATACCTTTTAAATCCTTATCAAATATCCCTACACTTGGTATTTGCTTGTCCTCAAGCAAATGTGCTTTTAGCCAATTAATTTATAAGTTAGGGGTCATGAAGCATTAGTTTAGAACAATTCACAACACATATAAGCCCCGCAAAAGTCATAACAAGCACGGAAATTACATACTAACACCTCACAAGTGGTGTTTGATACTCTCATCTCTCGGGTGTATGTGAAATATATCAAGTTGGAAATGGAAGATAAACACTCATTAACCGGTCCTAGTACATTGATTACCATAGGCTTGAGACTAGATCAAACCTCCATCGCTTTGGCTTAAGCACCTAGTAAAAACTATCCAAGAGTACTTTTAAAGGGTTGTAACGTTAGGCTTACGGTAGGGAAACAAGGGGTTTGGTGGGATAGGCGATTTAGTGGTAGCAAGTCAAAAATCTTTATGTCACAAGCATGAGAAGAATGGCGTTGCTAAGCCAAGACTCGACACTCTAAACTCTAGATAAATTGAAACAAACAAACATAAATTTAAAGATAGATGTGTAATGGTAGCCCGTAATTTCTTTCTTTCTTTTTTTTTTTTTTTTGCATACACTTTTACTTTACCATCCTCTACGATTACATCAAAATAATAGGGATTTATAGGCACATCCCTACATTTGAGTTTTTATTACCATAACACTAATTTGACCCGAATTGAAAAGATCAAAACACTTGGATATGATTCGACTTAGCAACTTACGCAAATAAAGGGAATTTGAATTTCACGTTCCTTCCCGTCATTTCATAAAATTTAACTTTTCTCATGAGTCCCAATAGTCCCAAAACTGTGAACAAAGGATATGATTCGACTTAGCAACTTATGCAAGCAACTAGATAATTGAACTAAGAGTTTAGTTTGATAACAATAATGCACTAAAAGTGAGTGCATACAAGATAGGCTAAGGCGATTTGGGTGTACATTTAGGGGTGGATTGTAAACAATGCTCTTCATTGATATTCCAGAAAACCGAAACATCACGAGAACCGCGAAAATGATAGGCTCTGAGGGGTTAACTAGGGGTATCGTGTACTAAAGATGAGTACAACGCAAGGGTGTGGGGAATTACTCAACCGATGTGGAAGAAGTAATTATTATACGGGTATCAAACAAGGGTTATCCTAATGCCTCTTATCATTTAGTTATTCCTAACTACACAAGTGTAGTCTCACTAGCGATCTCGGAATGCATCACAAAACAAGTTCTAGAATCTATTATACTACCGGTACACACACGAAGCATTAAAGTGGAATGCTTTAATTCCTACAAATCTAAGGGCGATCCTCACATTTTGGGTGGAATTTAAGTGGTAAAGGGTTTTTGTGCTAGTCATATAACTTCCTATCCACGAGATGCTTTATTAAGACTAATGGCCCACTCCTACATGTCATGAAAAATTTTAAATTTGGTGCCAAAATTACCCTAACTGATATTTCTCATGGTTTATTACACAAATGAAATTGGACAAGGCAAATAGTCAAGGATAAGCATAGTTTCAAAGTTCCCGTTTTATTTTCCCTCCATACACTTAAACTGAACATTGTCCCCAATGTTCCACGAAAGTATCAAAGTTATGATAATGGAAGGTAATTAAAAACGAAAGAAACTAGTACTCCCCTTATTAGCTCGGTAGGCTCCGTGTGAAGTAGTGATTAAATCTTTCTTCAAGAAGAATGTATGCGTGAAAAGCTCCTTCCAATCTTATGTATCTTCTTCTTGATAAATAAAAACTGCACACTTGAAAAAACAAACGAAACCTTCGCGTAAAATCGGCGGTAACAATATATGTATATATATATATATATATATATATATATATATATATATATATATATATATATATATATATATATATATATATATATATATATATATATATATATATATATATATATATATGACTCTACTAAACTAGGATATAATGCTTGTGTAATGGATGTTTACAGATTTTCTGGAAAATTAAGACCTGGAAAATTCCAAAATTTTATAAGTAGCACAGAAAACGAGAAAAAGTAGTAAGCTGTTTCTACTCCTCCTAACGCCGTCAGGTTATCCTGACAAAAACTGGTCTACGATTTTCTGGAAAAAATTCTAGAAAGTTTATATCTTTAGAATCCGGAAAAATTTCCTGCAAAACATCCATTATGACTCGATACAAGCATTTGACTCGAACAAACACACATGTATATCTTTTTAATAATCGTAATTCTCATATTTACGTTCTTTTTTAAAATGTGTGTAATCCTCCCTACACTTATCCCTTTTGTAAAATACCTTTATATGTAATTAAGACGAGGTTAAAAACAAAATAAAGCATTTTTACAAATTTAAACATGAGAATAAACAATCAATAGAAGATATACGACACACAAACAAGCAAACAATTAAGCATGGGTTGCCTCTCACGAAGCGCTTTTCTTTATTTATGAGTCTTGTAGCTAGACTCAAAGTCGTGCCGCTACGTAGTCTCATGCACGCTTACGTGCCCATACCTAAGCCATTCTAATGTTTTCTCGTTCTTCTTGTAATCATCTCCTAACTCTAGGCATTTTTTATAGTATCACTCATTTTTTTCATAAGTATGCCTAAGTCCTTGTTGTTTATCTCTCTCTCTAAGTATCGAAATGGGAGCCATCCGATTGCATGTCTCTACATCTTTGTGCTTAAACCTAGGATGTGTACGGGGCATTTGATAGACAAAATCTTCAACTCCATCGGAGAATGTGATTAGACCATCAATCATCGGTTCATTCAACCTAGTCATTATATTAAAGGTCGTTCCAAATATAACTTGAGTAAGGCTTCCATCAAAGAATTCTCCTAAATCTTCTAGGACCATGAATTCAACCACATAGGCAAAACTTCTGATACGCTTACACAGCGCGTTCGGGGTCAAAGGAACTTCCTTTTCGTCGAGCAAGTTTTTCAACACCCTAGGCAGTGAACCTAATCGTTGTAGTGTAGTATTAGGGTAAACGGGAATTGATATCGTTTTCTAGGGGAATAGGAATGCTAGTGAGAAGTTACTATGCTAAGGTTGGGGTTGAGGAAGATTATTTTTTATCTTTTTTTAGTTTTTTAGGAAATGGAAAGGTACGAATCTCGGGGTTTATATTTGGGGGTTGGTATTTCTACCGATTACTTCTACTTATCTAATTATCTAAAATAAGGTGTATGTAGTCTATGTCTATTGTTGTGTGCTCGTATGATAGTTAAAAATGTATTTGCTTAGGCTTTATTACTCCCTAGTTATTTCCTATTGATGGTTGAATTGTCACGTCCTTATTCATAATCGCGTTGTGTTTCTAAGGTCGTAGGGTATGCGTTTATCCCTAACCCTTTGAAGCTACCAAAGGTTAATGAGTACAAAATCTCTAGGATTTATAAACTTTAACTCTAAGGTATTCTTTGGATGTATAGCCTACAATTACTCTAGGTGATTATAAACTAAGGTTCAACAAAGATTAATCAAGCATTATTAGCTCAACGAATGACCTATCGCAATACTAGGTCAATCACAATTAAGATAAGAGACAACCAATCAATATTCAATAACTAAGTTTCATATTACCTAAGCAAACACACAAATAAATTAGCCGGACATGGGGAACATGCAAGCATACACACAATCAACGGAAGACATAATTGAATTAATGAAGTAAAACACTTATCTTGATGTAAGATAGGGTATGGAACCCTAAAATACTGTACAAGACAGTCTTGGTTCGGTTTAGGTTTTTACTCCAAAAGACTACACACACAAAACTGAAAAATTCGGATTCTATATATAAGATTACAAACGTGATGGCGTCACCCTTTAATTTGTGATGCCGTCGGGTCGCCGTTATTAGGGTTTCGTCTTGGCCACATTAGTATTGCGACGGCGTCACCTTATGCTTGTGACGCCGTCCTTTACAGTCTCTGACGTCGTCTAGATCAAATCTAGACCGTCTGAGCTGCGACGCCCTACTCTTTTAAAACCTGAAGCCGTTACTTGTAAATGAGCAATTTGGCTACTGAGTCGTCACAAAACTTGTCCGACGGAGTCTCTAGTAGAACCTGACGCCGTCACTTGTAGAACCTAAGGCCATCCCCTTTTGTTCCAGAAGCCTGAGTGTCTCGATTCTTGACTTTGGCCATTTTCTTCGTATATTCGCTCCTTTTCGTCCGAATAAGTGTCATTCCAGCTTTTTGCCTTCAAGATACCTAAAAAGTAAAAAGGAACGATATTAAGTAATAACGGATACAAAAGTGATCAAATAAGGGCTTAAACGACCCCTCAAAAAGGTACATTTTAAAACCTTATCAAATATCCCTACACTTGGTATTTGCTTGTCCTCAAGCAAATGTGCTTTTAGCCAATTAATTTACAAGTTAGGGGTCATGAAGCATTAGTTTAGAACGATTCACAACACATGTAAGCCCCGCAAAAGTCATAACAAGCACAGAAATTACATACTAGCACCTCACATGGGGTGTTTGGATACTCACATCTCTCGGGTGTATATGAAATATAACAAGTTGGAAATGGAAGATAAACACTCATTAACCTGTCCTAGTACATAGATTACCATAGGATTGAGACTAGATCAAACCTCCACCTTGAAAAGACTATCTAAGAGGTCTTTTGAACGGTTGTAATGATAGGCTTACGGTAGGGAAACAAAGGGTTTGGTGGGATAGGCGATTTAGTGGTGGCAAGTCAAAAAACTTTATGTTACAAGCATGCGAAGAATGACGTTGCTAAGCCAAGACTCGACACTCTAAACTCTAGATAACTGAAATAAATAAACATAAATTAAAAGATAGATGTAGGATGGTAGCCCTTTTTTTTCACAACACTATTTTTTTTCTTTTTCTCTTTTTCTATTTTTTTCAGTTTTTTTTTTTTTTTCATACACTTTTACTCTACCCTCCTCTACGATAACATCAAAATGATAGGGATTTATAGGCACATCCCTACACTTGAGTTTTTATTACTCTAACACTAATTTGACCCCAATTGAAAAGATCAAAAAACTTGGAGTACATTATTATGCAAATAAAGGGAATTTGAATTTAACGTTCCCTTCCCGTCATTTCATAAAATTTAACTTTTCCCATGAGTCCCAATCGTCCCAGAACTGTGTACAAAGGATATGACTCGACTTAGCAACTTATGCAAGCAACTAGATAAATGAACTAAGGGATAAGTGTGATAACAATAATGCACTAAAATTGAGTGCATACAAGGTAGGCTAAGGCGATTTAGGTGTACATTTGGGGGTGGATTGTAAACAATGCTCTTCATTGATATTCCGGAAAACCGAAACATCACGAGGACCACGAAAAGGATAGGCTCTGAGGGGTTAACTAGGGGTATCATGTACTAAAGATGATTACAACGCAAGGGTGTGGGGAATTACTCAACCGATATGGAAGAAGTAATTATCTTACGGGTATCAAACAAGGGTTATCCTAATGCCTTTTATCATTTAGTTATTCCTAACTACACAAGTGTAGTCTTACTCTCGATCTCGGGATGCATCACAAAACAAGTTCTAGAATCTATTATACTACCGGTTCACACTCTAAGCATTAAAGATGAATGCTTTAATTCCTACAAATCTAAGGGCGATCCTCACATTTTGGGTGGAATTTAAGTGGTAAAGGATTTTTGTGCTAGTCATATAATTTCCTATCCATGAGACGCTTTATTAAAACTAATGGCCCACTCTGTCATGAAAAATTTTAAATTTGGTGCCAAAATTACCCTAACCGATATTTCTCATGGTTTATTACACAAATGCAATTGGACAAAGCAAATAATCAAGGATAAGCATAGTTTCAAAGTTCCCGTTTTATTTTCCCTCCCTACACTTAAACTGAACATTGTCTCCAATGTTCCCCGAAAGTATCAAAGTTATGATAATGGAAGGTAATTAAAAACGAAAAAAACTAGTACTCCCTGATTAGCTCGGTAGGATCCGTGTGAAGTAGTGGTTAAATTCTTCTCCAAGAAGAATGTATGCGCGAAAAGCTCCTTCCAATCTTTTGTATTTTCTTCTTGATAAATAAAACTGCACACTTTAAGAAAACAGATAACCCAAAGCATCAAACCGAACAACAACAAAAAATCACAAGAAGATGTAATTCCATACTTAAATAAGATATAATGCTTGTGGAATGGATGTTTACAGATTTTCTGAAAAATTAAGACCTGGAAAATTCTAAAAATTCACAAGTAGCACAGAAAACGAGAGAAAGTCAGATAAGTTGTTTTTGCTCCTCCTGACGCCGTCAGGTTGCGATCCTGACGCCGCCAGGTTATCATGATAGAAACTGGTCTGCCATTTTCTGGAAAAATTCTGGAAAATTTATATCTTTAGAATCTGGAAAAATTCATGCAAAACATCCATTATGACTCGATACAAGCATTTGACTCACACATATATATCTTTTCAATAATTGTAATTCTTATGTTCACGTTCTTTTAAAAACGTGTGTAATCTTCCCTACACTTATCCCTTTTGTAAAATACCTTTATATGTAATTAAGACGAGGTTAAAGACAAAATAAAGTATTTTCACAAATTCAAACATGAGAACATACAATAATGAAAAGATATATGACTTACAAATAAAAATGAAAAACAAATACACATGGGTTGCCTCCCAAGAAGCGCTTGTTTTTGTTCGAGTCACGAGCTTGACTCTACCCTTATTTAACGGATAAAGGGGAAGTTTTTCCTACACTTAAGCTTAAGTGCGGGTGATAGTAGCGATACACACCCTTAGGGTGGAAATTTGCTACGTGAGGAGAGGGTGATGGGTGATTTATATGCTCAAAGGAGTGTGCTCCATTCATTATAACCTTACCTAATTCTATTGGTGTAGCGGGTGAATCTAATCTCTCTCTTAAAAATGGATCATCTTCTATCAACTTAAAAAGATTCTTAGTTAAAGATCCATCTTGACCTAATAAACCCGGTTTAAACCCATAATGTTTCTTGTTATCAACCATGAATGGGTGATATAAGTGTGTAAGGTCATGGGTTACTCCTATATTAGCTTCCACTCTACATGGCCTAGAGTCTACCACCTTTATCAAGCAACTACCCGGATTATTTATTTTGATGGGTGGATTGGGGCCTAATTCAATTCCAAGATTCACATCTAAAGACGGAAAATTGGGTAAGGTTTTTGGTTGAGACTCCGGTTCATCAAAATTAGGAACTTCCCTAGGACTAAGAGAGAGGTCATGACAACAAGCATCTAAACCTACATTCTCTAGTGGCGTTTGCTCCAAAGGTTCTATATCAATCGGGGTTCCTATAGTCTCTTCTACTTCTTCCGGGTAATTTATAGGCGATGTGTGTTCCTCAAGTGATGGTAGGGCTTGTGGGCTTGGATTTTCCACCTCATTCTCTATTATATCTAGATCTCCTAAAAGTTCATCATGTGTTTTAGTATGATCTAACCCAAATACACTCCTAAGTATCTCAAATCCGTCTTTAGCCATTTCGAATTCTTGGTCCGATTCATAAGAATTATTCTCAAAAATTTGATCACTATGTTCTATTTGCCTAAAGGATTCCTCATGCGTGTCATATGTTTTGAAATCTATCCCACGCATGCAACTAGGCAGTTCAACTATAACCATCTCATAATCTTGTTCGGGTTTAGGTTCCATGTTCTTAAAAACTAGGTCTTTTTGATCATCATGCCTAAGGTTGGATAAATCCTCCTTATCCATTTCCTCAAGCTGTGACAACTTATGGTTTATGCTTAGGAGGCTTTTCTCAAAACATTTCCAGAGGGTCTCACTAAAAGGAGTTGATTCTAACAATGATCGTTGAATAGAAGCCACACAAGCACAAAATTTATCAAATCCATCCAACCTTACACCCGTCTCCTTTTGGATATCTCTAAGATCCCTCACAAATTCATTAGAACAATAAAAAGCAATCCAATCTGCGAAGTTCAATTGTTCCTCATTTGTTAATGATTCAAATGCAACTTCACTTGCCATAGCGACAAATGAAAAGGGTTTTACGAACACAAACACAAAGAAGGGGGATAAACTACAAGGAAGCTAAAAATGAGAAAAAAGCTTACTTGATAGGAATCAAGCAAGGGAACCTAAACGAGGTGGAAATCTAACTAGCTATTCTATTCCCCGGCAGCGGCGCCAAAAACTTGATACGCTTACACAGCGCGTTCGGGGTCAAAGGAACTTCCTTTTCGTCGAGCAAGTTTTTCAACACCTTAGGCAGTGAACCTAATCGTTGTAGTGTAGTATTAGGGTAAGCCACGGGAATTGATATCATTCTCTAGGGGAATAGGAATGCTAGTGAGAAGTTACTACGCTAAGGTTGGGGTAGAGGAAGATTATTTTTTTATCTTTTTTTTAGTTTTTTAGGAAATGGAAAGGTACGAATCTTGGGGTTTGGATTTGGGGGTTGGTATTTCTACCGATTACCTCTACTTATCTAATTATCCAAACTAAGGTGTATGTAGTCTATGTCTATTGTTGTGTTTCTAAGGTTGTAGGGTATGCGTTTATCCCTAACCCTTTGAAGCTACCAAAGGTTAATGACTACAAAATTTCTAGGATTTATAAGTTTTAACTCTAAGGTAATATTTGGATGTATAGCCTACAATTACTCTAGGTGATTATAAACTAAGGTTCAAAAAAAGATTAATCAAGCATTATTAGCACAACGAATGACCTATCGCAATACTAAGTCAATCACAATTAAGATAAGAGACAACCAATCAATATTCAATAACTAAGTTTCATATTACCTAAGCAAACACACAAATAAATTAGCCGGACATGAGGAACATGCAAGCATAAACACAATCAATGGAAGACATAATTGAATTAATGAAGTAAAACACTTATCTTGATGTAAGATAGGGTATGGAACCCTAAAATACTGTACAAGACAGCCTTGGTTCGGTTTAGGTTTTTACTCCAAAAGACTACACACACAAAACTGAAAAATTCGGATTCTATATATAAGATTACAAATGCGACGGCGTCACCTTTTAATTTTTGACGCCGGCGGGTCGCCGTTATAAGGGTTTCGTCTTGGCCACGTTAGTATTGTGACGGCTTCACCTTATGCTTGTGACTTGTAAATGAGCAATTTGGCTACTGAGTCATCACAAAACTTGTCCGACGGCGTCTCTAGTAGAACCTGACGCCGTCACTTGTAGAACCTGACGCCGTCCCCTTTAGTTCCAGCAGCCTGAGTGTCTCGATTCTTGACTTTGGCCATTTTCTTCGTATATTCACGCCTTTTCGTCCGAATAAGTGTCATTCCAGCAATTTGCCTTCAAGATATCTAAAAATTGAAAAGGAACGATATTAAGTAATACCGGATACAAAAGTGATCAAATAAGGGCTTAAACGACCCCTCAAAAAGGTACATTTTAAAACATTATCAACTTTCGACAAACACATCCAAGTAAGTGACCGCATCAACAACATTATCTCCTTGATAGGCTAATTCATCTACCTTTATTTTGTTATATAGATTTCTTGAGATTATGTTTAAAGGTAAGAATGAGTGCAAGTTAACATCAAAACTTTCAAATCCTATCTTACAAGGGAATTGCATGTTAAAGGGGCCATTAGCCTCAATTCTACACTTAGGGTCAAAACATTGGGAGAAGTCTTCTTCCATTTCAAGATTAACTTCATCGATGACCTCCCCGTTATCAAGTGCTTCACCATAATCAAACTCCTCATCGGAATCCGAGTCATAGAAAGGACTTTTGTTAGGAATTGGAAATTCCATAATGAAGTGTCGGTCACCCCAAATATAATCTAGCATAAGTTATCTCATAGACATATCGTTATTTACGTTGTTTTGTAGTCAATTAGTTAGTTGTTAGCTTAGTTATTAGTTTAGTGTAACACCGTGGACGAAGGACGGGTCTTTACCCACTGTATGCCTGATCCACAGCCCGTCAGGAGGGCATTTAGTTTGTAACTATAAATACCCTTCCCTCTAAGGTAAGGGTGTTTCTTCTTGGAATCTAACCTTTCATTTGTTTTTTTACCACTCTCTTTCAAGAAACCTCCTCTCAACTCTCTTCATCTATCTTAAATGGCTTTCTTGTTTAATCACAATCCTAGACCACCCGAATCATCTAACAACATAATATTTATGATCCTACAAATGGTACCAGAGCCCAGGTTGTGTTGTTCTTGATGATTCCTATGGTTTTTATGCGGTTTGAGATACGTTTTTATGCTTTGAATGAATCTGGAATAAATGGTTATTGTTCTTGACATCATACACAAGATTTGAACCTGTTTTATCTGGTCTTAAGCTGCTTATGTTTGATCATTTGTGTCCATATAATCGATGTCAAAAAGATTGTCTTAAAAGTCTTATATATCAGTTGTAACTGCATCTTGTTAAAACGTTTTCTGGTCATACTCTTGGGGTCAATCAGTGGTCATCAGATGGTTTTTCTCTAAGCAGTTTCTGGGTTATTCTGGCCAGATTCATGAGGTCTAAACAGGTCAATATGAAGCAGCTTTTGTGTTACAAATTCTAGTCTCAATATTGTGTCAAAAAGTCTGCTGCTCATACATGATTTTTGAATGCGAGTTGACTGGTTTCTTCAATGCGAGTTGACAGTTTTGACTGCAACTTGTCTAGATTCGTTGTATCCTGGATATGCGAGTTATGCTAACAGAAATGATGCGAGTTGTGTTAACAGATTAAAATGCGAGCTGTGTACTAGCATTAAAGTATGCGAGTTGTGTTAAAATGCGTGTTGATTTTTTGAGTCAACTTAAGTGAAAAGCGAGTTGTCTTTAAAATAGTGTAAAGCGACTTGACGACTTGTGCTTGTACCGGGTATGCGAGTTGACAGAATGTAAGATGAAAGACAAACTAGATTTAAACCATCATCAATCATAGATCTTGTTCATATCTTAATATCATCTAACCAACAAGCCTAAACACAAGACTCTACAACCATAAGACCTTGGAGGTCCTTCACATAAACAACACATCATCACAAATTTGAGATTAAGCTAACAAAAATGGAACAAAGATCTCAGCTCTTCTCTTCGTGGTATCACTAAGACACAACAAAACCTTGAAGGTTTGTATTTACGATAGAGTTTCAACATCATTGATCTTAAATGCATTAACTTTGTCTCAACAAAACTATAACTTCGATTGTAAGGTCTCAGAATTTTTTGTGGGATAAAGATGTGTCGATGACCTTTTCAGATCCATACAATCACAAAGAATATTCATCATTGATCCAAATTTTTTGACAATGTACGAAAATAAAGATGTGATTTTAACAACTATGTCAAAACCAAATCTTTGATTCGTTTGACCTATGACACAAAAACATAAACTACTTTCATTGAAAACATCTTACCCGTGTCTTAAGCCATATTGAACCTGAAACCTACCTTGAATTATCAAGCCATCCCTGTGGCAGTTACAAGACTACTCAAGCCATCCATGTGGCTGTGATTTCGAGTCCATGCCATCCCTGTGGAAAGTTATTAGTCGACATATCAAGTGTGATATTCAGAGGATTAAGGCGTTGGTGTGAGAGATTCCTGGATTGGAGGTGGAGTTTTTTGTGAAGTAGTAATTAGGGTTGGTTGGGAGATATCTTAGTGATGGGGCGGATTTATCTGTGACTAGGGTTTGGTTTATTGGAGTGAAATTAGGGATTTTAGGGTAGTGCGTGTGTTAGTGCCACTGATTGGCTCCCAAACGGTCAGGTTTTTTATCACAAGTCAACCACTTGTGAATGGTCAATCGTAATAAACGTCAAACAGCTTGAGAACGCAATGCAATTAAGTCCAGAGGAGTTTAGTGTTTCCCCGGGTCGTTAAGTCCCAACGAGGTGTGAAAACTGTAATACAACGAATCTGTGATCGGGTGATATTGAACAGGAAAGGGGTTATGATTGATTACACTAAGGAAATTAAATCTAATAAAGACTTTGAAGTCATTTTAATTCTATATTTAAAAACGTTTAACGATTAAAACCTAAAACGTACGTTAAATTAAAAGCTACGTAACGTACGAAATAAAACGTGAAAATAAAGAAGTAAAATACCTACGCCCGAGCCTCGAAAGTGAAAAATATGCAATTTAAATCCTACAAGTGCAAAACTAATTTTCTTACATTCTAAATGACTAAAAATAATTTTAGGAAAAAGCCGGGTATTTTTTCGACTTTTATTTTATTTTCTACGACTTAAAAACTATTTTAAACTAATTTAATTATTAAAAATACTAAACATTTTAAGAAAATTCTACAAAAATTACAGAAAATACTCTACATGATACTGAATCAAGGAAAAATAAAAATGAGCACACTGCTATTTGGAGTAAGCTGTGAAAAAGGTAAATAAGCACTACTCTAAAAACGGAAAAGTACCTTAAAGACTTAATCATGCAATATAAAACATGAACAAGTCCCTAGGACAGTTGGTAAGGTGTGCGTTGGTGTGGTCGTGGGGCAGTAGGTGCTGAGAGATCGTGGGTTCAAGTCCCACTTCCCACTCTTTTTGGCTTCCTATTTTTTGGATTTTTCTTCTATTGAAACTTAAAGAATAGATTGAAATGGAAACTTTTTGCAAAAACTTAACTCACGAAATGGCCTAGACAAGCTGTAAAACAGCTTAAAGAATGCAACAATGTAGAAAAAGGAAGTGCTAGGCAAAAGGCTACAAAACAAGCTATGAGAATCCTAAATTAAACAATCTTACATGAGGCTAAAGGCTGTAATGAGCAGATAGGCACTATAAAAGCAAACTGCAATACTTTAAAAGCCACATCCAAACACCCCTTAATCCCTTCTTAACAGATTTTAAGCACTAATTAATTAAGGTGATCAAGCAGTGAGTAAAAGGGAGTGACAACCAGTGAACATGTACAAAAATTAAGCTACCATTAAGCAACTAAATGGGGAGAACAGTTGGAAGATTTACTAAGCTAAAGGAATATCCTAAGCTAAAAAAAAAAGAACTAAGCTACAATGTAGAATAAGCTCTAAAGGAGACTAACAGGCATAGTCCTAAGTGATCTAATCTATGCTACCTAAAAGCTATGATAAATAAGCTAATTAAGCCGAAAGAGATAAAGAATAGGCACTGAAGCAAAGTTACCTGTTTTGTTGCTGATAGCAGGCTGAAAAACAGCCACTGAGGCTATTTTGAGCTTAATTTTAAGCTGCTAAAGGTGCGCCAAAATGGAAAAGAAGCTTGAAATGTTAAATCAATACTGCTGAGATTCATAAGAAAAACAAAATTCAAGTCAAGGGATCCTTTTGACAGCTTAAAATTAAGCTATCAAAAGGATTACTGGGCTGCTTTACTACTGAGACATAACAAGTTGTAAAGAAAATACTTGACCAAGCTCTTTCAACACTAATTGCTCACCAAAAAGTTCTACCAACTATACTTAAATCATCATCTAGTAACCTGTTAGAAACCCAAAATGGGTCAAAGCTGCTCATCACCCACTAAAGGGCTTATTCCAAACACTGTTTTGGACAGAAAAACCTGAGAAAAACAGATTTCAAAGATATTTATTTGAGACTTTTAACCAAAAAGCTCCACTTCACTTAAGCAATTATTTAACAAACGATTTTGAAACATAAATAACAAAACTCAAGAACATTAAAGGAATTTTAGAACTGCATAACTGGAATAAATGGGACTGACAAATAAACTAAGATTGCATTGAAAATAAAGGAGTACAATTGAATTTAAATGACAGTAAAGATAAAACGGGGCTAGAAATCTGATTCTAGACTAAAAACTAAAAACTAAATTAAAACTAAAAAAAACTAAAAACTAACTCCTTGTCTTTAGCCTTCTCTTCTCTTTATATAGTCAACAAAAAGCTTCCCCCTTGTCTTATGATCATTTCCCACCAATAATCTCAGCCATTGGATGATTGGAGCCCCTTTTTAGCCGTTGATGGCTTTTGGCGCCAAAATGGTATTTTCCAGTTGGAGTTTATTGAGTGCAAGGAAGGGGAAGAATTTAATGATTCTTGTTGGTTTGTGGAGGTGGAGTGATAAGGTTGGTGGTATATTAGCTGGAGGCATGGTGATGTCTGGGTTTGCAGAGTTGGTGAAGAAGACAGAGGAGTGTTTGGAGGGAAAAGGTGTTTGACCATGAGTTGACCGGGGTATATATTAGACAGGGGGTTCAAGGTTGTATTGGCAGGGGGTCATAGGTATATGGCAGGGGGTCAAGGCTCAAAGGAAGGGTTCAAGGTTCAAAGGTGTTTTGTTTATTAATAACATAAGGACCATTGTTGCAATTCACCAAAAACCAAAGGACCAAATCTGCCATTTTGCAAAATTTATCATAGGGACCAATTATGACAAGTTTCAATAGTACAAGGACCATAAAAGACATTTTTAAACTTCCAAGGACTATTTTTGCCAATTTTGAAACTTGAAGGACCAAACTTGTAAATTCTCAAAACTTTTGAAATTTTTCACCAAAGGACTAATTATGACAACTTATGATTTCAAAAGGACCTTTGGTGACTTTTCTTTTAAAATAAGTGCTCAGGGACTATTTTTGCCAAGATTTGAAAGTCGGGGGACTGAAACTGCCAATTATGCAAACTTAGCTCGTTTTTCATCTGATTTTAAACATTTTGCATCTGAAACATATAAAAAACAATTTTGGGATATTTTCAGTATTTTGATGCATTTCTGAGCGTTTTTAAATGTTTTGCAGTTCAGATTTGACCAAAAATGATGAGTATTTACACACTCATCAATCCCCCACACTAAACTATTGCTAGTCCCTAGCAATATTTTGAGAAAAACTTCATGGATTTGAATCTCTTTACCAAAATCCATTACTTCTGGAGTAGCCAAATGTTTCAGTTCAAGTAAGAACCTTGGTACATCGATAACCAAATGATTTTGAGCAAATCACCAGCTATAAACGGATTTGATTTGTCTTTACCAGAAGCCGTTTGCTTCTGGACTAGCCAACTCTTAGATAAAATATCTTTGGTGAGCTGATTACCAATTATGGTTTTCCAACTGCCTTTACCACAAGCCATAACCTTGCGGGCTAGCCAACTCTTCACTTTTAAGGATATGGTGAGTCGAATACCATACAATTTTGGGCAAATTGCAAGCCGTCAGCGGATTTGAGAAATCTTTACCAAGAGCCGTTTGCTCCTGGATTAGTCAATCCTTTTGTTTATTAGACATGGCGGACTGATAACCATAAGCTGAGTAAGTGCAAAACACTTACTCCAAAAAAAATTTGGCCAAAAATGGGGGAATTGGGTGGTATAATTACATGATAAAATTCGTGAGAATTCCCCCCCACACTAGAAATGAATATTGCCCTCAATATTCAAAGTACCGGCTGTTATGCCGAAACTTAGAACGTAAAAGGGAAATATTACGGCCATTTTTTTTTTTTTTTATGAAAACTTATATACAACAGCGGGGGGCAACTCCCCCACACTAGGGTGGTACACACGGGTGAAAACCCATGTTTAACTACTGTTTTTGATTACCGAGTCGCTAGCTTGACTCGACCCCGAATTAATTTGTTCATGGGGAAGTAAGTGGAAGAGACAATCTCCATCGGACTTTCATTCAAAATGTTTGTATAAACATTTGAAGCACGCGAAAGTTCCACACCGATGAGATATACAGAGACAGACCCGGCTCACAAATGGTACATGGAAATGCCAGGGTCAAAGATGGTATCTTCACTCCCGAATGAGTGAAGAAGAGAAGAAGTCACCAGGTAGGTGAAGAAAAGAAGGAAAATCATGATGACGATCATGATAAGATCTTCTTCCTCAGGATCAAGTGCAGTTGCACTCGTTTGGATTTTATCGGTTGAGCTCTTTGGTTTGAAAAGCATCTCGGGAGGGAGGGTTGGAAAATTTGTCATAGAAATACAAACTCTCATGATTGAGAATTTTTCCCCCCGATCATGATTTTTGCCATCCAAGCGATCATACTCCGGCGGAGTCATGATATGAGTGAGTTCACCGGCGAACTCCTCATGAAGAGAATCATTCACAATATGTGAATTTGTGAATTCTTGTTCCACTGTAGACTCATCACTATCCTCAATCTGAGTATCAAAGAGTGGATTCTTAGAAATTAAAGTGAATTCAGAGTCGAATTCAAATAGAGGATTAGTGAGAGTTGTTTTGAATGCTTCAGGAACAAAGTGATTAATATTCTCTATTGGACTGTTGGGATAAGAAGTGAGTGAACGATCATTATCAAGGAGACTTTCAGTCTCTCCCAGATCGGCTTCGAAATCAAAGAGACCATCATCACTTCCCGATGAAAGTGGAGTGATGTGAGTGAGTTCATCGGTGAACTCCTCAAGAAGATGACCAGCATCAGATTGTGGAAGTGATGCCTCAACATACTCGATGTCTCCATATGATGCACAATCTTCGCTACAATTGGAGAAACTCTCAAAATGATCTTTTGAACAATCAAGAGGGGAAGAAGAATCATACATATGATCAGAAGTTCCCTGTGACTCTCTCGGGATTGGGACAAGGTTCTCAACACTAGACTTTATGAATTCGTCCGATTCCTTTTCAGGAACAGTGTCAAGATGCTCGTCCCCCATGTTCAGAGAGTGAGTGGGAGCTTCGGGTGTGAAAGCAGTTGTTTGAGATGGAATCTCAACTGCTGGGATATCAACTGACTGAGGGAGTTGAGAAATAATATTCTTAAAAGGAATACTCTCCTCGTCATCATCATACATAGCTGCCTTAAGAAATTGGCAACGCCTTAGAGCTGCATGCTCTAGGACTAATAATTCTTCCCTAGATTTGCGAGCCTCTCGTTCTTCGGCTAGCAATTCTCCCATGGTTTTCTCACCACTCACTTGATCCTTAAAGTTTTGAATCATATCATCAAGTGTTTTCATTGCGGTTTCAAAATCTTGGGAGGTTTCTTTAGGCAACGGCTCAGGTGGAGTTTGAACCGTATGGTGCTGTGGATGTTGGAAATTGACAAAACCGGAAGTATAGTAATTTTGATTCCACGGTTGACATTGAAAATTATCGTGAGGACCACCACAATTCTCACAACAGTAAAACTGTTGAGCCTGGATTGGTGAATCATATGGATATTGGTCATAACCAAAGTTCTGAGCATCACCGGAAAACTGTTCATAGACAAACGTGTTTCTGGATTGACACTCAAATCCTTGGTGAGGACCTCCACAAAATTCACAGCAGTTATGTTGATTAAATGAAGATAAGTCGGGCTGTGGTGGGTAGTTGGAAAATTTTGAGGGGTCGTTAAATGAGTTCGGATTAGGATCATAATCAAATGAATTCCTTGAACCACAAAACAAACAAATCCCGTTCCGAATATCATTACCACACTGTACACACGTACACCAGCGACATGGTGAACCAAAAAGAGGCTTACCACAACCGACACAAGGAATAAACGATTCCATGAGAATAGAAGAAGTTAGAATCAAATGGATAGAGGGTAAAGGGATAAAGAATCAAAAAGGTAAGAGGGTAAAGATGAATATTTTTGGGTTTTGATAAACATTTTGTAAATATAAGAAAGAAAATCTTTTTGGGTTTTTGTGTTTGTTGAAAACTGATTTTAAAATGTTTCGGGAACCGTTTTGTTTTTATATAATAATAAAAAGAAAATATGAACAAGGATGGTAAATATACAATGGATGTATATTCAACAACACTGATGCTTCAAATTCGTAGTACGCAGCACACCTCCCCGGCAGCGGCGCCAAAATTTGATTGGCTCCCAAACGGTCAGGTTTTTTATCACAAGTCAACCACTTGTGAATGGACAACCGTAATAAACGTCAAACAGCTTGAGAACGCAATGCAATTAAGTCCAGAGGAGTTTAGTGTTTCCCCGGGTCGTTAAGTCCCAACGAGGGGTGAAAACTGTAATACAACGAATCTGTGATCGGGTGATATTGAACAGGAAAGGGGTTATGATTGATTACACTAAGGAAATTAAATCTAATAAAGACTTTGAAGTCATTTTAATTCTATATTTAAAAACGTTTAACGATTAAAACCAAAAACGTACGTTTAAATTAAAAGCTACGTAACGTACGAAATAAAACGTGAAAATAAAGAAGTAAAATACCTACGCCCGAGCCTCGAAAGTGAAAAATATGCAATTTAAATCCTACAAGTGCAAAACTAATTTTCTTACATTCTAAATGACTAAAAATAATTTTAAGAAAAAGCCGGTTATTTTTTCGACTTTTATTTTATTTTCTACGACTTAAAAACTATTTTAAACTAATTTAATTATTAAAAATACTAAACATTTTAAGAAATTTCTACAAAAATTACAGAAACTACTCTACATGATACTGAATCAAGGAAAAATAAAAATGAGCACACTGCTATTTGGAGTAAGCTGTGAAAAAGGTAAATAAGCACTACTCTAAAAACGGAAAAGTACCTTAAAGACTTAATCATGCAATATAAAACATGAACAAGTCCCTAGGACAGTTGGTAAGGTGTGCGTTGGTGTGGTCGAGGGGCAGTAGGTGCTGAGAGATCGTGGGTTCAAGTCCCACTTCCCACTCTTTTTGGCTTCCTATTTTTTGGATTTTTTTTCTATTGAAACTTAAAGAATAGATTGAAATGGAAACTTTTTGCAAAAACTTAACTCACGAAATGGCCTAGACAAGCTGTAAAACAGCTTAAAGAATGCAGCAATGTAGAAAAAAAAGAAAAAGGAAGTGCTAGGCAAAAGGCTACAAAACAAGCTATGAGAATCCTAAATTAAACAATCTTACATGAGGCTAAAGGCTGTAATGAGCAGATAGGCACTATAAAAGCAAACTGCAATACTTTAAAAGCCACATCCAAACACCCCTTAATCCCTTCTTAACAGATTTTAAGCACTAATTAATTAAGGTGATCAAGCAGTGAGTAAAAGGGAGTGACAACCAGTGAACATGTACAAACATTAAGCTAACATTAAGCAACTAAATGGGGAGAACAGTTGGAAGATTTACTAAGCTAAAGGAATATCCTAAGCTAAAAAAAAAGTACTAAGCTACAATGTAGAATAAGCTCTAAAGGAGACTAACAGGCATAGTCCTAAGTGATCTAATCTATGCTACCTAAAAGCTATGATAAATAAGCTAATTAAGCCGAAAGAGATAAAGAATAGGCACTTAAGCAAAGTTACCTGTTTTGTTGCTGATAGCAGGCTGAAAAACAGCCATTGAGGCTATTTTGAGCTTAATTTTAAGCTGCTAAAGGTGCGCCAAAATGGAAAAGAAGCTTGAAATGTTAAATCAATACTGCTGAGATTCATAAGAAAAACAAAATTCAAGTCAAGGGATCCTTTTGACAGCTTAAAATTAAGCTATCAAAAGGATTATTGGGCTGCTTTACTACTGAGACATAACAAGTTGTAAAGAAAATACTTGACCAAGCTCTTTCAACACTAATTGCTCACCAAAAAGTTCTACCAACTATACTTAAATCATCATCTAGCAACCTGTTAGAAACCCAAAATGGGTCAAAGCTGCTCATCACCCACTAAAGGGCTTATTCCAAACACTGTTTTGGACAGAAAAACCTGAGAAAAACAGATTTCAAAGATATTTATTTGAGACTTTTAACCAAAAAGCTCCACTTCACTTAAGCAATTATTTAAAAAACGATTTTGAAACATAAATAACAAAACTCAAGAACATTAAAGGAATTTTAGAACTGCATAACTGGAATAAATGGGACTGACAAATAAACTAAGATTGCATTGAAAATAAAGGAGTACAATTGAATTTAAATGACAGTAAAGATAAAACGGGGCTAGAAATCTGATTCTAGACTAAAAACTAAAAACTAAATTAAAACTAAAAAAAACTAAAAACTAACTCCTTGTCTTTAGCCTTCTCTTCTCTTTATATAGTCAACAAAAAGCTTCCCCCTTGTCTTCTGATCATTTCCCACCAATAATCTCAGCCATTGGATGATTGGAGCCCCTTTTTAGCCGTTGATGGCTTTTGGCGCCAAAATGGTATTTGCCAGTTGGAGTTTATTGAGTGCAAGGAAGGGGAAGAATTTAATGATTCTTGTTGGTTTGTGGAGGTGGAGTGATAAGGTTGGTGGTATATTAGCTGGAGGCATGGTGATGTCTGGGTTTGCAGAGTTGGTGAAGAAGACAGAGGAGTGTTTGGAGGGAAAAGGTGTTTGACCATGAGTTGACCGGGGTATATATTAGACAGGGGGTTCAAGGTTGTATTGGCAGGGGGTCATAGGTATATGGCAGGGGGTCAAGGCTCAAAGGAAGGGTTCAAGGTTCAAAGGTGTTTTGTTTATTAATAACATAAGGACCATTGTTGCAATTCACCAAAAACCAAGGGACCAAATCTGCCATTTTGCAAAATTTATCATAGGGACCAATTATGACAAGTTTCAATAGTACAAGGACCATAAAAGACATTTTTAAACTTCCAAGGACTATTTTTGCCAATTTTAAAACTTGAAGGACCAAACTTGTAAATTCTCAAAACTTTTGAAATTTTTCACCAAAGGACTAATGATGACAACTTATGATTTCAAAAGGACCTTTGGTGACTTTTCTTTTAAAATAAGTGCTCAGGGACTATTTTTGCCAAGATTTGAAAGTCGGGGGACTGAAACTGCCAATTATGCAAACTTAGCTCGTTTTTCATCTGATTTTAAACATTTTGCATCTGAAACATATAAAATACAATTTTGGGATATTTTCAGTATTTTGATGCATTTCTGAGCGTTTTTAAATGTTTTGCAGTTCAGATTTGACCAAAAATGATGAGTATTTACACACTCATCAGCCACTTTATATCCCGAAATTTTAGGGCCTCGTTTATGGGATAGGTGTTGAAATATCAATGGGTCGAGGAAAGCTAATCTAATATGGGGCCGTGTATTGTTTTGGTAAGTTGGGCTTCGGTTGGTTCTTATCACACTCCTTTGATAATGTGTGGACCGTATACTTGAATATTTGTACACATATTCATATATATCAAAAGGGAAAATATTCGGATAAGATTGTTTGTATTCGTGTTATCACATTCCTTTGATACGAATGTTTGTATTCATGGGCCTATGTGTCATACTTTGTATCAGATTGAACACTTGGATGGGCCTCACTAACTTAACCAGTTGAATCATATATATCAATCGGCTGTGATGTTGGATATGGGATTTGTAGGATCTTGGTTTATCACAAGTTAGGCATAAAGAGATAAGGTTTAGAGAGAGAAAGTGGGAGAGGATGGGAACTTTAGAGAGACAAAGAAAAATGTATTATGAAAGCTCCAACCCTTTGCCTTGGAGGGCAAAGGGTATTTATAGGGTACAAACATGAGACGCCTCTATAAGGCTGTGGATCAGGCATACAGTGGGTAAAGACCCGTCCGTCCTCCACGGTGTTACAAAGTAAACTAAATACTATCATAGACTTACTATGACTACGAGCTTTCTAACGAGCATACATACTTGAGGTGACCGACACTTTAAGTATTGGATTTACTAAATCCTAACAATCTCCCCCTAAGGGAGGTCACCTCAACTTACAATGATTACAAACTGATATAACATTTCGTTGTTCTTGGTTTCTTTGATTAAGCACTTTTGTTCTTTAGCTCGTAGTCTTTGAATCATCATGTTCTGCATGTTTTGAGATTTCGAGTGGACGTCTTAAACTGATCCACGTGATGTTAGAGTATTTGAACCAGCATTGAGATTATCAGCAACTGTAAATCTCTGACTCTTCCATTGTGGTGTTGATAGTATGTGATGTTGTGACTTTTGGACCGACATGCTCACATTCTGGATCATGATAACTTCTTATCAGAGTAGCGGAAGCTTTAGCTGATTCATGATATTTGCAGCAGCGTAGCAGAAGCATGGAGTGAAAATATCAGAGTCATTGATGCACTAATCATGATTTCTTTTGAGATGAATGTGTTAAGTGAGCATGCGGCTATGGATTGACCGCTTCATTCTGATCAGCTGCAAACGTAGGGCGTACCTACATACAACAGTTAGCAATAAATCGCACGAAAGTGTCTTTGATCACTTTCGTTGAATTGAGGTACACGGCCCACGGTTCCCCGTTGATCAGTACAAGTACTGCCTGTGATCAGGTAGAATTCCAAAGAATCTCCTTGACAGGGTTTCGCAGCTAGATCAAGCCGTTCTCAAACCGGAACGTCTCAAAGAAGACAACACGGAGTGAGTGAACCAGCGAATTGAGATTCACTGATTGATGAAAAGAGATTTGAAAAACAATCGTGTATTGCTCAATAGAAATTGTTTTTGCAATACAACGAAGGTTTTAATGAAAATCAATTATCAATCATAAAACACCTTTTGATTTGAAATATACGAACACGGTCGATGTGCTAAAGAAAAGAGTTTTTAAGCACAATGACCGGTTTTTCAAAGGTATCCGTCAATCCATAACCTGAACCAGGATTGATTCAAAAGATTGAATCGCTCTATTGTTTCTGTTCAGTTGTCACATGGTTGATCTATTGAATAGATCTCACATGCCACCTACCAGGAGCTTGTTTAATGTTGGCTCCAGAAGGCTTTCCATCTTCATTGTGAATATTTTTACATATCACTCGGATGATCTGGCAATACCACAAGGATAATGCGTAGGACTCAAGATATAATCTCTCTTTCCACATTGTGTGAAACAGAGAGTCTTCATTGAATGTGTCCTAATGAGATTTATGGATGATCTCGTGGCTCTAGACTCAATTTGTGCACATTTGGATCCTATAGCGGAGACTAGGGAGAGGGTCTCCTTCTTCAATATCAACAGTCTCTAAAAGAAGGTCGATAGATAATGTCGGTTCCTCGTGAGAATGAAACAAGTCCTTTTAAGAGGAACTTGAGTGGTTTGGGAAGTTGAAGTGCAGTGCGTCACTGGGTCCATGACGTCTTGTCTTCAATACCGATGTTACCTTGGTAACCACCAGTAGCAAATGAATTGAACCCGGTATCTGTCCTAAGGTTGAATAATTGGAGGGCTATTTGTTTTCACCCTTTTCTCATTCAATTCTTTTTCATTCTTCAACCCATTCAGTGCTTACCGAGACATCATAGCTAGAACCTTGTTGGGTTTATTCCAGTACTAGCTCAGTTTCAGTCCGCACTCTTCCCATATCTCAATTTTTCTCTTTTTATCATCATACCTAAGGACTTCTACACTAACTAGTGGATTGTCCCTGGGTAGATCCCTCCGGTTCTGGTGGATCATGGGAACAAAATACCTAATCTTATCATCCTTATATCACCATACATAAAGTAAAGTTGGTCGGTCTATTTGGTATTGTTCATCTGCCATTGGAACCAATTTGAAAACCATTTGAAAATCACTCCAGATACTTAAGATATATTATCAAAGCATTTTGTACCTGAATTGTTTTTGATATTTTTAGAACAAGAGCTCCCCCTCAACATGTGCATCAAGTATTTGAAATCGTTTTGCACACGGAGGCAAGAGAAAGAATTAACTTCTTTGATTACCATTTTCTAAAAGATATCAACATCACTTCCCTAATCAAATCAAGTAGATAAGGCATTTTGGGAAGGATGAGGTTTTCATAAACTTGCTCCCCCTTAATATGTGCCTTGAGGTTTGAAAGAGTTTTGCACATACAAGAGGGAACATGCACATTGATATAAATTGATCACGTTTCAGATCTTTGTGGTTTAAGATAGATGCTCCCCCTCAACATGTGCATGGAAAATTTGAAATCATTTGGCACATGTCGGAAGGAGAGCTTGTATATCCTTATAAAACCATTTACCGAATTATCAGATTAAATCCAATTTAAATCACAAATTCTCCCCCGATCACAATTATCAACTCATTTGAGATTTGTGATCTCTGTAGATTTAAATTGATTTTGAAAGCTTTTAAGGAGAATTGTGACTTGATTATGAAAACATTTTTAACTGATAAGGATCGGATTTAGAGACTTTAAACTCCATTGGTTAAACATGCATGAATATCTTTTGAAAACAATTGTATGACAAATAACCTTTTGATTTAATTGAAATCATTCTCCCCCTCAATCAATGACATAAGTTGTTGATTGAGAGATAGATATTTTGACAATCTTTTAAGTCCAGATGATTTCCAAAAATAGAGTCCGAGTTATTTTTCAAACCAACTAGTTTTCATTAGATATTAAGATAAATGTTTATAGAATCAGAGCATGAGATTTGAAAAACATGATAAAGCATGGCTCTGTTTTTTCTTTGAAAAGCGGGTTACTGTCTGAAATGACAATAAACCAACATTTTTCTCCATCTCGTTTTTTTTTTTTTTTAATTCGAACTTCATCTAGAGACCCGTGCCATTCTTTGAGTGACAACTCAAAGTCCGTAGATGTTATCGAACCGACAAGAAAAACATGATAAATAAACAATATTTTTGAAGATTTTCAAGATTTTCTGATTTTTATGGATTTTGAAAAGTTTTATATTTTTCTATTTTTGATTTGTTGGTTTTGTATTTTTGTATTTGGTTTTTGAAAAGATATATACAAAGGATAGATAGAGTCGAACACCTTTACTCCTCGACGTCTTCCTGAAGACGTTTAAGCGTTTCTGGTTGAAGGCTCTTTAAGCCTAGTCGTGGAAGAATAAACTCAAAGCGTTCTCGAGAAAGAGCTTTGGTGAAGATGTCTGCTAGTTGATATTCAGTCCTTACGAAGTATAGTTCAACCACACCGTTTTCAACTTGTTCCCTGATGAAATGATGTCGAATGTCGATGTGCTTTGCTTTAGAGTGTTGAACATTGTTGCAGCAGAGAGCAATGGCACTTTTGTTATCACAATACATAGGAACTTTGTTGAATACAAAGCCATAGTCAGATAATTGGGATCTCATCCATAAGATTTGAGCACAACAAGATGACATGGCTATGTATTCAGCCTCTGTAGAGGATATGGAAGTGCTCATTTGTTTCTTTGAAGACCAGCTTACAAGCTTGTCACCTAAAAATTGAGCACCACCTGAAGTACTTCGACGAGTGTCTTGACATCCTGCATGGTCAGCATCTGCATAAGCTGTTAGAGACATACCGGAGTCCTTCGGATACCAAAGTCCCATGTTAATGGTTCCTTGGAGATACCGAAAGACTCGTTTAACCGCTTCAAGGTGCTTTTTGGTAGGCTTAGCCTGGTATCTAGCACACATGCATACAATGAACAAAATGTCTGGTCTACTGGCTGTGAGGTACATCAGGGATCCAATCATACTACGATATTTAGTTTGATCTACTATTATCCCTGAGTGATCCTCATCCAGTTTTGTACGCTCCACCATAGGAGTGTCAACAGGGTCACTAGAGGTAAATCCAAATTTCTTTAAGATTTCATTAGCGTATTTAGATTGATTTATAAAAATGCCTCTGGGACTTTGTGAAATTTGTAATCCCTAGAAAAATGACATTTGTCCCATCATTGACATTTGAAATTTGGAGCCCATCTCCATAGAAAAACGATCACATTCATTAGGGTCAGTTGAGGCAAAAATAATATCATCAACGTAAATTTGAACGTGAATTAAATGTTTGCCTGACTTTCTGGTTAACAATGTTGGATCAACTGCTCCTTTGCTGAATCCGGTGGATAGAAGAAACTTTGATAGCGTATCATACCATGCCCTTGGAGCTTGCTTCAAACCGTAAAGGGCCTTTTTCAAGCGATATACATGAGTAGGATGCTCTGGATTCACAAAACCTTCTGGTTGGCTGACGTATACGACTTCTTTAAGATCTCCGTTGAGAAAAGTCATCTTTACATCCATCTGATAGACAATCATATTCTTACTTGCAGCATTAGCCAGGAAGATTCTGATTGCTTCGATGCGTGCAACAGGAGCAAAAGATTCCTCAAAGTCGATACCTTCTTCTTGACGATAACCTTTAGCAACTAACCGTGCCTTATTTTTCAGAACATCACCGTGCTCATCAAGCTTCACTTTGAAGATCCACTTGAGAGCAATGATCATTGCACAATATGGAACTAGTACTAATTCCCATACATCTAGACGATCGAACTCATGAATTTCTTCTTGCATTGCATTAAACCAGCTGTCCTCAGACATTGCAGTTTTAACATCTTTTGGTTCGATCTTGGAGAGTACTGAGTTGAAGAAGCACCATAAGGCATCAGTAGCTAATTGTTTTCGAGTTGATACAGAACGAGAAGGATTCCCAATGATGTTATCCAATGGATGGTCATGTGTCCATTTTCTAAGGTGTTCGTGTGGTTGTTGTTGAAGGACTGATGTAGCAGAGTTTATATCCCCTGATGAAGATGGTTCAGGTGTTGGTTCAGGGGCAAAGATGTTTTCAAATGGAGCATCTTCGGGAGTAGCAAAGGGATTAACTTCATCATTGGTGCCAGAAACAATTCCAAGATGTACATTCGATGATTGATGATTTGCAGATGAGACAGAGTGATCAGCAGCAGGCGCTTCTTGACTTAATGATATTGAAACTGATGGGTTGACTTCATTGACCGGGATAAGAGCAGCCTCTGATGTTGGACTTGACAGATCATTGGTACTTGACTCATAAAGTTCATCAAACATTGGATCAAACAATTTCTTCAAATCATCTTCAGATGGAGGTACATATGGAGTTGCTGGAGAGGAATTCGGTACAAGGGATGAACCAATGGGACTATTTTGAAGTGCGGGTCCAGAAATGGATTGTCTAGGAGCCATTTGACCGGTCAGCTCATCGAATGTAACGTGAATTGTTTCCATGATATTTCGGGTTCTCTTGTTGTAGATTCTGTAAGCCTTCTTGTTTGGTGCATATGTTAGGAATTAGAAAATTCCACAGTGAAGAGTCGGTCACCCCAAATATTATCTAGCATAAGTTAGCCCGTAGACTTGTCGTTATTTACGTTATTATGTAGTTAATTAGTTAGTCAGTAGCGTAAAATAGTTTA
Organism: Chrysanthemum seticuspe; assembly: GCA_019973895.1. Lineage (NCBI taxonomy): Eukaryota > Viridiplantae > Streptophyta > Magnoliopsida > Asterales > Asteraceae > Chrysanthemum > Chrysanthemum seticuspe. Next base: position 257,459,032 of record BPTQ01000005.1, on the reverse strand, counting down.
GTGCAACACCGTGGAGGAAGGACGGGTCTTTACCCACTGTATCCCTGATCCACAGGCCGATAGGAGGTCGTGTATTGTGTAAGTATAAATACCCCTTCCTTCCATGGAAGGGGTGGTGCTTCTCATTCAATCTAATATTCCATACTTTGAGTAAACCTCTAGCAAGAACACCCTCTCTCTCTACTAACTCTCTAACTATGGCTATCATGTATTTTGATCATCCAAGACCACCCGAATCATCAATATAATAAATATTACAATCCTTCAATTGGTACCAGAGCCAAGGTTTTGTGTTGTGTTGATTTATGGTGGTTTTTGTACTTTGTTAAAACTGTTTATGTATTGCTTTTGGTCGGAAAATTTATTTTCTCATGATACTTTATTACTACAGTGTTAACAAAGTCCTTGTATCACTTTTTTTTTGTTCGAATACTGCTCTTACATGATTTTGGTTAAACAGTTTTTGTGTATCTGTTTTTGGTCATTTAAAGAGTCTTTGGGTCCAAATGGTCTAAATATTTTGGTCTAATGGTCTTTGCTGCTTGGTATATATGTGGTCATATGGGTCATTCAAAGCTTTTTCATATACATTTTTCTGGGTTATGTATGATAATGGTCGGAAAATGGTCGGAAACATCATCGAAAAAATTAAAAAAGGTCAAATCTTGTTGTTGCTCATGTTAGCGAGTTGTCCTTTAAAGATGTCCAGATTCACTGTATTGCAGTAGCGACTTGTGCTTAAACATAGCGACTTGCTTTTGAGCATAGCGACTTAAAAAAATGACCTTAAAGACCTAGCGACTTGTTATTTAACAAGTCGTAGAGAGTTAGCTTAGCGACTTGGCTAGCGACTTGGCTAGCGACTTGGCTAGCGACTTGGCTAGCGAGTTGGCTAGCAAGTTGGCTCAAGACCATTGTCACTAGCGACTTGACCTTGTGACAGAAATGATGAAGAAGAAGACTATGACTTGACCATGAAAACCAAACTACAAAACTCTTATGCGACCCGTTAACCTTTCATTTGACTCAACCACAAAAGACCATAAACTATTCATCACGACTTCTGGATTATTTCACCATCATCAGTCCATGTTTTTCAATATGTAACGAATCGTTGCAAGATCCAACACATTCTTATCGAACCAAATCCAACACCTAGACTCAACATTAAACCCTCTAAACACATCAATGATATTCAAAAGAATTATACAATCTCTAATCTCAGATTTTGTTTGTGCTTGCTTCTGAAACGTCAAGACCTTGGAAGTCCATCACAAACAACTTATCATCACAGATTTTTTGAAGAATATGCTTCATTTAATATTCGAATCATATGACATGTCTGATAACAAGGTTGTTACCATCATATCTTCGTTCACTCTTAAGTAAAAAATAATCAAAAGACTCAATGAAGAACAATATGTTAGTACTTTACCTTTACAGGACCACGACACCATCTCTGTGGCTAAAGTCGACCCTGGTCCCAACCTCGAGCCATCCATGTGGCGAGATCGACGTGACATACTATCAAAGAAGGTTGATGTAGATCCGTTTATTTGGTTTTGAGGAGTGATTTTAATTGGACGCGTTCAAAGTCTTGCTTGATATGAGTGTTGATATGAATAATGATTGGATTGAGATGGGGCTGTCATGATTTCGAATGAGAAATGATGTGATAAGCGTTTGGGTTGTGAGATTTTATTTGGTGAGATGTAAATCTTGATTCTGTGATAAATACCAGATGGAGGCGTTTTTCTTGAGGTTAGATTAGGTTTAGTAATATTAGGTCAAGTGTGTGAGTTGTCCTTTTATATACTCCTCATATTTAGGGTATTTTCTACTAAACCGTGTATTGATTGGGCCATGAGTTGTGGGCCGAACGAGTTTTAACTGGATCCAGGTGATCAATGGACCAAACAATCTTTGTTAAGCTATACAGCGGGTGTTGAGAGATATTGGGCGTGGTGTCTATGATCCGGATTTTTGTCATGGCTAATTTATTTATGAGATGACCACAAATATGAGATTTATATGTATAAGGGGTTTCATATGATCCGAATTTTCATTTGTGGACCTTGATTCAAATTAGTTCATGCAAGTTGATTCGATAACATGTGGCCTATGAGACTTGGATAAAATGAGACTGGTTGAAGAGATTCGTCGAAGAGGTTTGTGACAATGAGATTTGATGATGCGATGATGAGTTTTGATGTGTTATGCATGTTGATACCTTGGTTTATATACTTTCACAATGAATATCTCGTCACGGATTGAATTATTATTGGAACTTGGTTGACTATGGGGTTGTTGTACGGTATTTCTCATTTGACTTTGAAGTGAAGATTTTTCAGACGCGTTTACTTATTTCGTCTTCTTTCTTTCTGCGAAGATGACTTGTTTGGGCATTTATTGAGGGTGATAAAGACTTGGCTATTTGGTTACGCTTGTGATTCTTTCTTGCTTAAACCACAACGTAATTATCACTTCGGTGTCTCACTCACTTGAGAATGTCAAGAGGTCTTGTACATTGGGTACAACGTTTCTTTTTCACAAGGATTAGTACAAGGTTAAGTAACAAATTTGGAGACTTTCACCTCATGATCAAATTTGGCATATCGGGTTTACTTCACCATGTTGTCACTACAATTGCCGACAGAATGCGTGAAGGATGTGTTTATCAAAGTGTTGATTGGATGATTGATGATTTTGCTGATGTTGGATTATGAACAGTTGATGAACCGCTGCATGTTCCCCTAAAACAGATATTCACTGAAACCAAAGTTGTCATAACACATTCAAGCTGACATTGTTTACGGTTTTGTCTTGATTTTGTAAAATCCCGCGAAAGAACCTATTTCTCGGTTTTAATCATAGACTTGTAAAATCCCGTGACAATGGAAACATCCTGGTAATAGTAACGTGCATTTCTGGATCTATCTTACGGTTTATTCTTGGTTTTTGTAAAATCCCGCAAAAGAAACTACTTTTCGGTTTAAACCATAGAGTTGTAAAATCCCGTAATGATGGAACCATCCTGAAGAAAAGGAAAGTGTATTTCGAGATCTCATCTGATGCTGGTGCTACATTTTCTGTTTTGAAGAAGGGATAAAAGGGTGTACTTCATGAATTGGGTGTGTGTTTGGGTTGTCTTCATGGCAGTTTGGTTATTACAAGGTTTTACGGGGTTACGTGCTTTTAACCATGGTCGGGATGAAACCATTATCAAAGTTCACTTTTAAGATCAAAGGAGGCTAGATTTGAGCTTTTAACAAGATGTGACAACGGCGTTAATTCAGTATTATTTATTTGAGGATGAAGTGAATTATCACGGGCGAGTGTACTTAGTATCTGAAGGAATCGGGGATGGTTGGATGAAGATTCTTCGAGATCCTTGTTTGAGCTTATTATCAAAAACGAAGACTTGGAAATCTAGTTATTGTTGGGTGTCTTTTACCTTTTCTTTTACCACTTGGGGGAATTGGGCTCGTGTCACTACAAAATAACTATCACTTTAAGGAGTTACGTTGTAGTGCTCAGTGTCACATTCAATTGTGGATTTTCAAGAGGTAATGTACGTCTATTACTTGATGGTTGGTTGGTTGAAGAGTATAGAGTACTTAGAGATTCAATGGAGCATGATTTCTCGGCACCGCTCTTTGTTACACATGTGCAAGTTTAAGTCACGAGTTCAGGTTAGTTTACTTCAGGGTCAAATTCATCATATTGGGTTATCTCCATCAGCTGTCACGACAAAAAGCCTACTGAATGATAATGGTGATGATTACATGTTTTGCTAAGAGAGTTGAAAAGAGAGAGATTATGACGTCTGTTCACATCAGTACAGGCCTCGTTCTCTAAAGAAAAGAAAAGTGTACGTTTCAGTGCGCTTTTTCTTTGAAAGAAGAGAAATCTTCTTATGACGTCTGTTCACTTCAGTTCAGGCCTCGTACTCCAAAGAAAAGAAATGTGTACACTTCAGTGCACATTATCTTCTGAAAAAGAGAAATCTTCTCTATTATGACCATTCTCATCAACATGCTTCATACTTTTTCCATGCGCTTCAGTCATCAAGTGAACCGGGCTATCACTGATTGTTTTCTCATTCCACTTTCTCGATTATAATGAAGATGGCGACATCATGTGCTGATTTTGCAGGAGAGAAGTGTGAATAGAACATTTGGATGATTTTCACTTATTTAGTCAAGAATGGCATCTCCGTATGCAATTCTTGAGGGGGAGAAGAAGTGTGAATTTTTTGCATTGTTGATTGATATTTGAGAATTTAAATGGTCATACGGCTCTAAAACTCATGTAAGAACCGAGCTTCTTCTTATCGGGTCATCTTCACATGGAGTTTTTCTCTTCTAAGAGCCGTTGGTTGACATCTTCACTCGGATTGATGAGTTTATCGACAAAGTGCTTCCGGTTAATGCCTCACGTATACATCAACATGATGATTCTGAACAATCTCTCTGTTCTTGTTTGATGTGATTGGTAGTTTGGTGTTACCATCTTGTGTGTTCGTTGAGGCCTGATTGCTGTTTTTCTTGATGAACATCTTTCTGTTCTTGTTTGATTGGGAGAGATTTTAGTTAAGGGGATTTGCAAGATGTAAGTTAATTGGGATGCTTTTTGGTGTGAGTTGAAGATGTTAACTATCTATTCCCCAACTGAACAATCTTGAAGAAGGTCGAGTCTACAGTCTGTTCTACATTTTCTGCTACATGTTAGAAGACTAAAGACGAGTTGCATCTAACGATCTAAAGACTTCTTCTTAATCTGGGCATTTATCAAACAGATTGTCGGTTTAGGGGAGAGCACTAATTGGGAGTGTGGTATAAGTCAGATTCAATCCCCAATTAGACTTGCTCATATTCTGTAGCAGTGACTCCTCGAGACGTTGTTATTGACTAATTCTCGTATTGGACATTTGACACAAGTTGATTACTTCGGAGTTAATCATTTATCACTTATTTGAGATTGAAGTTGACTTTCACAAAGGTGTGTTCTTATTTGATAACTTGCTCGGGCTTAAGAATTTGAGTTGAAGACTTGGTTTATCTAGTTACCAGCAGTCGAGGTGGATGGTTGAAGACCTGGTTAACTATCACTATTAGGAGTTACTTTGTTTTACTCAGTGTCACACGCATATGACGGTGTGGATAATCGCAAGAGGTGTTAATGTCTCATACTTTGTTTGGGTAGTGAGTACTTAGAGATTTGCTTGAAGCATAAACTCTCGACACCGTTCTTCCATCATTGGGTGCAAGCTTAAGATACAAATGTGGGGAAGTTGACTTCAGTTTCAAGTAGGGTATATCGGGTTTTCTTCTTCAGTGGTCACTTCAAATTGTCTACATAAGGGTTGATAAAAATAGTCAGAGAGAGTCTTCAGCAAGTTGATTCTCACAAGAGTTCAAGAGTTCTTCTCAAATTTCTAGTATACGGGCTTATTATGTGTTGCTGATTCTGAATCATCAAAACCAAAAACGGGGAAGGAGACTCACATCTAAACACAAAGCGAGTAAACTTGATGAACTTAATTCTTCTAAGTGATTGAAGATATCCCGGGAAGACAAATGTTATTACCGCAGAGAAACTCAAGGTTTGACTCATGGCGAGTAAACTTGATGAACTTAACTCTTCTAAGTGATTGAAGATATCCCGGGAAGACATTTTTCATGACCGCAGAGATTCTCAAGGTTTTACTCATCGAGGCTTTTGGTGTTATTATTCCAACTACATGAGGGAAGTGATGTAATAGAAAGTTTCTGAAGATAGAAGAGGTACACAAGTGTGTGATGATAGAGATTGTGTACATTGGGGATGCTCAGCTGTCTCACTTGAGGGCTTAATATGTGATTCAGAGATATAATCACTTATTCCGGAGTGGACATCCGTAGAGATTGTCATCCGCAGAGATAATCAGTGATTCGGCCTGCTTCTTCAATGTTATCGGTTGTTCTCTCTTTGGGCATTCGGGTACTTCGGGTTCTTGAGCTTCATGCACTTTCTTCAGGAGGAGAGAAAAGTATACATCGGGGTTATTCTTTAGCTATTGGACTTAATCTGCTACTTCGATGGTATAAGTTTCTTTGTCTTCGGGTTTGTGTGTTCGGGTTCGTGAGCTCTAGTCTAAGAGACTGACTGCATCAATTCAACTACGTGGGGGAAGTGGTCTCTTGACACCTTTTTGGAATGGATTGCTTCAGACTTCAGTGGTTATGAAATTTGAGAAGATTATTTTATGTGTGAGATGATACGTTGCTGTTCTTCTATTGGATGATATAACCTCGAACGGAGAATCTCGATCATCGGTCTTAAATGGAGCAGCGGGATTTATGATTATGGTTTGCATCTCTGTGCACCTGGCTAAGGCAAGCTTGAAATATAGCTTCGAATCTGCTCAACATAAGGATTTTTGGTTTGGGGGGAAGCTGCCAAAGTCTCACTTTCAAGTGGCTCAATTTCTCTCTTCGATTCAAGAGTCTTGGAAGCTTTGGTGGTGAAAGTTTTAGGGATGATGACTTTTATATTCTACAACGGGGCTGTTCGATATCCTTATCTCGGTACTCGTATCATCATCTTCTTTAACTATATCATCTACTCTATCTTTGTATATATTTTTCAGAAAAGCATAATACAAAAATATAAAACCAGCAAAACCAAATACAAAAATAGAAAACCTCAAAAAGAAAATAGAAAAATATAAAACCTTCAAAAATCCATAAAAATCAGAAAATTTCAAAAATACCAAAAATATATTTTCTAAAGACATGTCTTCTGGTATCGATAACATCTGCGGTCTTAGAAATGTCATTCAATAATGGCACGGGATCATAGATGAAGTTCGAGCAGGAGGTGTAAATATTCTTTTTCTAAACATGTCTCAAAAATGGCTTGCAGTTACTTCAAACTGTGACCCGTGCTTATACTATGGCTTGCTATTATTTCATATTGCAACCCGCTCTTTAAAGGAAGGAAAGTGCTGCGCTAAAACAATTTTCAAAAATTTCGTGCACTTATCCTAAAACAAAACAAGGAAAGTATGTCGAAGGACTGCTGTTCCTACACAAATGTTTTTCCGTCTAAAATTCTTCAGAAAAATATTTGGTGTTTTCTAAAATGGTGGTAAATGAGTTGCTTTTAAAACAATCAGATTCAGAGTTTTTGTTAAATTGAAAACTCAATCAATGACTTCAACGCTTTTAAACTTTTCATAAAATGAGTCATGGATTGAGGGGGATAATGTTTTTTCAAATCTACATCATCTAACGGGCTTTCTTAATTATCCTAATATGCTTAATTAAAAATGATGTTAACCTATGTTGAAGGACTAGGTGCCTAGGATATGATTGCTAGGATTAGATGATTAGAGTTTGATGAACACATTATTCCCATACATCTATATGATTTGATTGATATGTTGCATTGACTTTTATTATTCGATTGTTGTTTGGGTGATGTCGACCACCATATATATTTGTATGTGTGTTCACTAACGTATGCAGGTATATTGGTATAAAAGAATGTTCCCGATCCGGATCCCACAATTGAAGATGATTGGATGCCGAAAGGAAAGGGTAACTATTTCTTGGGTTGACAAATGAAGAAACGGAGCTTAATTGGACTTCTATGGAGAGTTGGCATAAATGCAACGTAAGAGGTCTCACTGCATCAGCAGATGGTTTTCTTCTAAGTGATTGAAGAAACGGAGCTTAATTTGACCTCAGTTGGCATTCAAAATGCAACGTAAGAAGAAGTCTGACTGCATCAGCAGATGGTTTTTCTTCCAAACCCTACAGCAACAACAACAAAAGCGGCTCAACCACCTAACGAATCTTTGTGCAGGATACCATTTTTAAACAATTTTTGAGTAAATTGAATTAAATTGTTTTGAAAATGGAAAAATATTGTTTTTGAAAATATATTGGACTAAATTTTGAAAATCACCGGACTTCATTTTACCAAAACTTGAGTCACTCAATTATCGACTACGGTCATGGATTGAGGGGGAGAGTGATTTAAAATAATATATTTTCAAACAATATTTCTTCATAAAAGTCCGTGTGTACATTAAAATGTGGTGATCTAAAGATTTAATGTTATGTCATGGTATGATTTTCTTTAAAACTCAAAGATCTGTCAAAATGAAATTTTTTTCTATTCTTGTTTGATTGTGAAATTGTTTTGTTTTACTTAAAGATCTCTTAAAAACTATCATACCTGACACTAACAATCTTTAATGTCTTAAAATGGTCCTTATCTGTCATCTTTCATAAGTGAATCTTGCCACGTCTTTCCCCAAACTTTTCTAAATGATTTAAATCAATCGGGATCCAAAACCCTAATTGGTTTGAAATTTTTGATCAAGGGAGAGATCGTGATTTAAATCTCAAATCTGTTTTAATGGAATCGGTTTTAGTCCTTTATAGGCACTCCTGCCTCCATGTGCCAAACAATTTCAAATATACAATGCACATGTTGAGGAGGAGGATTTTTCCAAAAACCAGATGAGTGTTTAAACAAGGCCACATTTTCTCCCATGTTTTCTAAACCTTATTAAATCTCTTGGGATCCAAAATCTCAAAGGGTTTGATATTTTTGATCGGGGGAGAATTTGTGATTTAATAATGAAATTTGATAAAAGTTGATCGTTTTGATTCAGTTGTGCAGGCTGCTCTCTCATATGTGCTAAACGCTTTCGTATCTCGAAGCATATATTGAGGGGGGGCATTTTAAAGGAAAATAAACTATCGAGGTACAAAAGCTTTTATGTTTTAACATAAAGTACCTTGATTGAGTTTTCAATTGGTTATCTTAATGGCTTTTGTGATCGTGAATGTGCTTCAAAAGAACTCTTGCCTCTATGTGATAAAAATGATTTCAAATATCCTATGCAAATATTGAGGGGGAGAATTTTTCCATGAAAATCAAATGGCTTTTTCGTATGAAAATTGTGATCAAAGAAAATATTTCAAAGTCCTCTTGCCTCCTTGTGCTAAACAATTTCTAAATCATATGCACATGTTGAGGGGGAGGTTTTCTAAATGATCAAAACTATTAGGGTACAAAATGCTTTGATCTCGTATCACAAGTACCTTGATTGTTTTTCCAAATGATTTTTCAATTGGTTTCAAGGAAGAATGAACTGTACCAAAAGACCGACCATTTTACTATTATGCATGGTGTTATAAGGATGGTTAGGTTAGGTATTCGTTCCCACGATCCCGCCAGAGCCGGAGGGATCTACCCAGGGACAATCCACTAGATAGTGTAGAGTCTTTAGGTATGATGAAAAAAGGAGAAAAGTGAGATATGGGAAGAGTGCGGACTGAGACAAAGCTAGTACTGGAATAAACCCAACAAGGTTCTAGTTATGAAGTCTCGGTAAGCACTGAAGGGGTTGAAGAATGAAAAAGAACTGAATGTGAAAAAGGGTGAAAAGAAATAGCCCTCCATCAATTCAACCTTAGGGCAGAAACCGGGTTCAATTCATATGCTACTGGTGGTTACTAAGGTAACACTGGTATTGAAGACAAGACATCATGGACCCAGTGATGCACTGCACTAAACCTCCCAAACCACTCAAGTTCCTCTTAAAAGGGCTTGTTTCATTCTCACGGGGAACCTACATAATCTATCGACTTTCTCTTAGAGATTGTTGATATTGAAGAAGGAGACCCTCTCCCTAGTCTCCGGCAAAGGAACCAAAAATGCACTATTGAGTCTAGAGCCAAAAGATCATCTACAATATCTCTTTAGGACACTAAATTCTTGAAGACTTACTTTTTCACACAATGTGGAAAGTAAGTATATATTAAGAGTCCTACGCATTATCCTTGTGGTATTGCCAGAACATCCGAGTGATATGTAAAAATATTCACAATGAAGATGGAAATCCTTCTAGAGCCAACATCTAACAAGCTCTTGGTGGGTGACATGTGAAATCTTGCAAAAGATCAAGCTTGTGACAACTGGATAGAAACGATGGGGAGATTCATTTTTGAATCAACCTTGGTCCAGGAATGGAATTGACGAATACTTTTGGAAAAACCGTTTGATGTGCAAACCTTCTTTTCTCTAGCGCATCGAATGTGTATTCATATTTCAAATTCAAAAAGTATCTCTGATTGAAAAATACTTTTAGAAAAACTGTTCGATGTGCGAATCTCTTCTTTTCGCTAGCACGTCGAATGTGTACTCATTCTCTAATACAAAAAGTATTTTGGTTGAAAATTGATCTTTCTCATAAAACCTTCGTCGTATTGCAAAACTCTTTCTTCAAGCAATACACGATTGTTTTTCAAATCAATTTTTCATCAATCAGTGAATCTCAATTCGCTGGTTCACTCACTCCGTGTTGTCTTCTTTGAGACGTTCTGGTTTGAGAACAGCTAGAACAGCTGCGAAACCCTGTCAAGGAGATTCTTAGGAATCCTACTTGATCACAGGCAGTACTTGTACTGATCAACGGGGAACCGTGGGCCGTGTACCTCAATTCAACGAAAGTGATCAAAGACACTTTCGTGTGTTTTATTGCTAACTGTTGTTTGCAGGTACATTTGGACGGTTGCAGCTGATCAGAATTGAGAAGTCAATCCAAAGCCGCATGCTCACAGCATCCACACTTAATTTGAAGAAATCATGACTGGTGCATATCTACATAACCTGGTTCTGATATTTTTATACTATGCTTCTGCTACGCTGCTGCAAATATCATGAACCAATAAGGCTTCCGCTACTCTGATGGAAAGATGTCATGATTCAAAAGTGTGAGCATGTCGGTCCAAATGTCACAACTTCACATGAAGGCAACACTACTATGGATGATCCAGAGAGATTTACTGTGGCTGATGATCTCAAAGAAAGCTCAAAGATCATCAAAGATGTGGATCAGTTAAAGGCCTCCACTAAAAGTACAAATCAATGCGGACTTTGAAGAATCGCTACAAAAGCACAAAGATTGTTGAAATGAAGAATTGAAGTCTACGAGCTCGAGAACAAAGACAAGAATAGAATGCTAGGATTCGAAATGTATAACATGAGGTGACCTCCCTTAGGGGGAGATTGTTAGGAATTAGAAAATTCCATAGTGAAGAGTCGGTCACCCCTAATATTATCTAGCATAAGTTAGCTCGTAGACATATCGTTATTTACGTTATTTAGTAGTTTATTTATTAGTTTGTAGCGTAGTATAGCTTAGTGCAACACCGTGGAGGAAGGACGGGTCTTTACCCACTGTATCCCTGATCCACAGGCCGATAGGAGGTCGTTGAGTCTGTAAGTATAAATACCCCTTCCATCCATGGAAGGGGTGGTGCTTCTCATTTTAATCTAATATTCCATACTTTTGAGAACCAAGTCTCTAGCAAGAACACCCAACTCTCTAACTTTTACTCTCTAATGGCAAACATGTATTTTGATCTCCCAAGACCACCCGAATCATCAACACAATAATATTTGGATCCTAACACTAGTTATCTAAACTAAGGTTGTGGGAGTCTATGTCTAATTAATGTGTGCTCGTATGATAGTTTAAAGATGTGTTTAATTAGGTTGTACTACTCCTTAATTATCTCCTATTGATGGTTGAGTTGTCACGTCTTATTCCTAGTTGCGTTGTGTGTCTAAAGTTGTAGGGTATGCGTTTCTCCCTAACTCTTTGAACTTACCAAAGGGTCTCGTCTACAAACCCACTAGGGATGATAAACTCCTACTCTAAGGCGCTCTTTGAATGGTTTAGCCTACAACTACTCAGGTAATTATATTCTAAGGTTCACAAAAATGAATCAAGCATTAAGTACACAACGAATGACCTATCGCATTACTAGATCATTAATCAACTAAGATAAGAAACAATCAATCAATATTCAATAGTTAAGTTTCATACTTCCTAAGCAAACACACAAATAAATTAGCCGGACATGGAGAACATGCAAGCATACACACAAATAATCAAAGACATAATTGAATTAATGAAGTAAAGACTTATCTTGATGTAAGATAGGGTTTAAAACCCTAAAATACTGTACAAGACACCTTGGGTTCGGTTTTAGGTTTTTACTCCAAAAGACTCTCTACCAAAGACTGAAAAATTCGGATTCTATATATAAGATTACATATGCGACGGCGTCACCTTATATTTAGTGACGCCGTCCTCTTCAGCTTCTGACGTCGTCTAGATTGCATCTAGGCCGTCTGAGTAGCGACGGCCTACTCTTTCACAACTAGACGTCGTCGCTTGAAAATACGAGTTTTGAGTTATGTATCGTCACAAAAATCTTGGGACGGCGTCGCTATTAGCACCTGACGCCGTCGCCTTCTAATTTCAGCAACTGTGAGTGTCTCGATTTTGACTTTGGCCATTTTCTTCATATATTCGCGCCTTTTCGTCCAAATAAGTGCCATTCCAGCATTTTGCCTTCAAGAGACCTAAAAAGTGAAAAGGAACGATATTAAGCAATAACGGATACAAAAGTGATCAAATAAGGACTTAAACGACCCCTCAAAATGGTACCTTTTAAAACCTTATCAGTTATGGTCGTCAGATGGGCGGTGATCAAGGGTTTAATGCTATGGGTAGGAATAACAACAGAGCTCAAGTGGTGGAACAGGGAAATGCTCAGAATGGGTTGAATGGTCTTCGATGCTACAACTGCAATGAGAAGGGACACCTGGCTAATGCATGCCCAAAGCCGAGGACTAGGGGAAGTGCTTATCACAAAGAGGCTCTTCTTTTGGCTCTTAAGGATGAAGCTGGTGGAACTCTCACAGACAAAGAACAGAGTTTTATGGCAGATGCAGACTCAGATGATGATATGGAGGACTTGCAGGCCAATGTAGCTGTTATGTTGATGGCTAATATGCATGAGTTACACATGAGTGACACATGACACTGATGGCTTGTCTCAGGTACCCGAACAAACCATATTTATCTCTGATCTAATATCTCCGCCAACATCTGAATCCGGCAAGGCTCAGAATGTTCAAAATGAGTCATCCACATTTCATTCCGACGATTTTCAATTAAACCCCGTAGTTACATTTGACGATCAAGATGACCTTATGGTTTCCATTGATAATCAAATTGACTCCGTGGTTATACTTGAGGATCTAAGTAATGATCATGTTGTGACTCACGTTGAACACGCCGAACTTTTGCCTCATCCAGATTTTGCTCGTTTAATTCAAGACCAACAAACCATAGTGGAAGAATGTCGTGCAGTAAATCAGGACTTAAAAAATAAAAATGCACTGTTAACCAAGGATTTTGAATGTTTACAAAAGCAACTCAACTTTTTCAAAACTCAAGAAAAACGTGAAAAAGGTTTTGAAGCAGCCTTTACTAAATCTCATCAAAACATAAAAAGCAAATTAACGCTCTCACCTTGGAAAATCAAAAAGCTAAGGCTGAGTTGTTAACTTGTCAAAAACAGTTCTCTGCATACAAAAACATTCAACGAAACGAATAGATGATCATCTTGAAGAAATTATCGGCTTGCAAAACAAACTTAAAGAGTTTAAAACTGTTGTTTACAAACATGGTGAGTCAATAACTGCTATTGAAAAGTTTACTTTAAAACCCAATCCAAATGGATATGGACCAAATCTTGCTGATTACAAACCTAAGCTTTCAACCAAAGCATTCAAACCAAATCCTGAAGTTTCCAGTGCAGAATATAAAATTGATAATTCTGTTATGAGTGTTGTTGAATATCATCGTCAAGAGGAATTAGATGCAGAAGACGACAGTCGATCAAAATTAGAAACTGTTGTTTACAACAAACCTTTTAATTATTCAAAACCGGTCACTTTCGTCACACCAACGGATTCTTCTAACACACCAAGGGTTATCATAAAAACGTCTGAGTCTTCTAATGTTAATCCCCAACCAGATTATGCACAAATTTATGGTCCTTTACCTTCCATCAGTGAAGTAAACTCAAAACCTAAAAATCGCAAAATTCTTAGATATTTTGACATTTTCATGGCTGACCTCAAAACTTTACAACATGAGATAGAATATCATTCTGAAATCAAAGTTCAACATTTTCAATCGCCTCTGGTGCGAGAACAAAGAAACATTTTTCAGAAAAATCTTTTACCAAATGTTAAAATTTTGAAAAATTGTGCATTGTCTTGGGAACGGGACTTTCATAAGGAACTTGGAGTGATGAAGGTCATTTTCGAGAAAACAGAAACATCTATTTATAATACTAAACGTAAAAAGAATATGTTGAGAAAAGATATTGATCGACTCTTGGAAGATGTCATATGTGCTGATGTCCATAATGCTGTGTTATTGAATTCTTTGTCATATGCATCTGATTATATCTCTGCTGATACTGTTAATAATGTTGTAACTGTTGAGAATACTGATAATATACTTCAGATCGAGTCTTTAAAAGTTGAAAACGAAGGTCTCTTACACGAGCTTTCAAATGCAAAACGTCGTATTCAATGGTGTCAAAAAGATTGTCAAAATCGTGAACTTGCCTTGCAAAACAAAATCCACCAGTTGCAATCAAACAATTTTAATCCAAAATCTGAGCAACTGGATGATCAACACGTGTCTTTGAAAAGTCAAATCTCAAAATATGAACAAGAACTTGTAAAAGTTAAACAGGAATATGGTGTCATATTTGATTTACTCAATAAGACTTGTCATGAAGCATCAAATGAACTTGATCACTATCTTGCACACACTAGAGAAGTAATGCATTTTGCTGGTAACATTCGTTCTGAAAATCAAGATTTGATTCACAATATCTTTAAGTTAAGAGAAATGTTAGGAAAGTATGAACAACTTCCGCCTACTGTGATTAAGAGAATAGCACCAGTAACACTTAGTAATCGTGAACCTAGAATGCCTACTGCCAAAACACAAGTTGCTAACGTACTTCCTTCTACTGAAACAGGAATAGTTGCCTCTTTTCCAAACGTCCGCACTTCACAGCCTAGGAGCACTACATCGAAGAATAGGAAGTTGCGGCCTAAGAAAAGATCAATAAGGAATGCTAAAGTAGAAGAACACCCTAGGACTATGAATAAGACTCACATTGCTTCCACTATAGATATTGCGTCTGGCAAATGTAATAGAAATAGTAATGTAACGAATGCTAAACCTTTAAGTACTTTTGATATTCAGTTTGATGCACCTTGTGTTATTTGTCATAAAAGTATGAATTCTGATTGTCATGACAAATGTGTTGCTAAAGCTATCATCTCTCGTTTAAGGAATCCTAAGAATCGGAATAACTCTAGGCCCACTAATCATTCTAAGTCTGTGCTTGGTAGACCGCCCTATTTAGATTCTAAGAACCGCATTGATGTCCCTGTAGCTCCAGTTTCACCTCCTAGGAATGTAGTATCACCTAGTGCATTCACTAAGACTAAAGCAAATACTAGTTGGAGATGGCAGAAATGGATATATAACACACTAGGATTTACATGGAAGCCGAAAGTTATTGATGTGTGTATGTCTACTATAACTGCTCCGGTACCCTCTAACATTCCGGGTTCCACATCTACTTCTATTCCATCTGTGTCGTTTGTGTGTAATGCAGGTGATACAGATCATTCTCTGGATTGTTGATAGCGGATGTTCCCGACACATGACAGGCAACCTTAAACTGTTATCAAACTTTATTGCAAAGTTCATTGGCACTGTCAGATTCGGGAATGATCACTTCGCAGCTATCATGGGCTACGGAGACTATATCAATGGGAACATCGAAATTAGCAGGGTTTATTATGTGGAAGGCCTCGGTCACAATCTATTTTCAGTAGGTCAGTTCTGTGATGGAGATTTGGAGGTTGCTTTCAGTGAGAAATCTTGTTTCATTCGTGATCTACAAGGAAATGACCTTATGTCTGGCTCGCGTAACTCAAGTCTTTACACTATCTCTATGCAAGACATGGTTGCTTCATCTCCCATCTGCTTACTTTCAAAGGCAACATCAACAAAATCCTGGATATGGCACCGTCGTCTCTCACACTTAAACTTTCAAACTATAACCAATCTTGCTCGACACAAACTAGTTGAAGGTCTCCCACGATTATGGTATTCTAAAGATCACCTTTGCTCAGCCTGTGAACAAGGGAAAAACACTCGTGCTCATTTTCCTTCAAAGGTGGAACACAGCTCTCAGCATGTGCTTCATCTTCTTCACATGGATTTGTGTGGCCCGATGCGCGTGCAAACGATCAATGGCAAACGCTATATCATAGTAATTGTTGATGACTATTCACGATGGACTTGGGTCTACTTTCTTCGAAGCAAAGAACAAGCTCCAATGATGATCATTACTTTTCTCACAAAAATACAGGTTCAGCTCCGAAAAACTGTCAGACAAATCAGAACAGACAAAGGAACTGAATTTGTTAACCAAACCCTTCGTGAATTTTATGAGAAAGTGGGAATTCAGCATCATACATCTATTGCACGTACACCAGAACAAAACGGTGTTGTTAAAGACGAAACCGAACGTTAGTAGAAGCTGCAAAAACAATGTTAATCAATGCTAAACTTCCAGATTACTTATGGGCATAAGCTGTATCTACTGCATGCTATACTCAAAACCGTTCTATGATTAATAAACGCCACAACAAAACATCGTTTGAGCTTCTCCACAACCATAAACCGAATCTCAAACACTTTCATGTATTTGGCTCCCTTTGCTATCTGAGTAATGATCGTGATGATTTTGGAAAGCTCAAAGCCAAAGCTGACATTGGAGTCTTCATTGGATATTGTGAGAACTCTAAAGGTTACCGGATCTTGAATCGTCGTACAAAACAGGTTATGGAAATGATTCATGCTCATTTTGATGAACTTACGGAGATGGCTTCTGAGTATAACAGCTTGGAACCCGGTCACAACCGCTTAAACTTCCCTCAAAACCCATCATCAGCTGATCAAAGCCCACAGCTCACTCGTCAACAAATGGAAAGGTTATTTACTCCGCTGTTCAATGACGATATTGATGAACGTGCTCCAGGTGTATCCGCTGTTTCCGCTGTTTCCGCTGCTCAACCTGATACTACTCTCATACCTGATACACCTGCTACAACAATTACTGTTGAAGAAGCACCACCAGTTGACTCCACTACAACAGTTGAACAAACCGCTTCCAACAATGATGAACCGGCTGATGATGTTCTTAATGAAGTACCCCCACCTGCAGATTTTGATCCAAATGCATTCTTTAACCCGTTTGCTAATGAAACTGCTGCACCTGATGTCGCGGAATCATCAACAACCCATTTGAATCCTCAGAATCTGCACAATCTATACCAACATCAACCCTCTACACATCGATGGACAAAAGACCATCCTCTGGAAAATATTATTGGCAACCCGAATCAACCAGTCGTTACGAGACAACGTCTTCACTCAGATGGTGAACATTGAATTTATGCACTCACTGTCTGCCAATTTGAGGCTAAAACATTAAAGACGCAATGACAAAAGACAACTGGATTGAATCCATGCAAGAAGAACTAAACCAATTCAAACGTCTTGAAGTATGGGAACTGGTTGAAAGACCAACAGGGGTCTACGTCATTGGTCTCAAATGGATTTGGAAGAACAAATTGGATGCTGAAGGGAACGTAATCCGAAACAAGTCACGTCTAGTTGCTAAGGGTTATCGTCAGGAAGAGGGTTATCGTAATCCGAAACAAGTCACGTCTAGTTGCTCCGGTTGCTCCTCTTGAGGCTGTTCGGATATTTCTCGCGTTCGCGGCTCATATGAATATGACGGTCTTTCAAATGGATGTCAAAACTGCGTTTCTCAACGGACAACTGAAAGAAACGGTTTATGTCAGCCAACCAGAAGGATTCGTTGATCCCGAGTTCCCGAACCATGTCTACAAACTGAACAAAGCTCTGTATGGTCTCAAACAAGCTCCTCGGGCATGGTACGTTAAGCTATCATTTTTCCTTATTGCCAATAATTTCACCAAAGGTTCGGTCGACCCTAGTCTTTTTATACAATATCACGGGGCACATATCTTAATTGTTCAAATTTACGTGGATGACATCATTTTTGGGTCTACACATAAAAAGTACTCAATCGCTTTTGCAAAACTAATGAAGAAAATATTTGAAATATCCATGATGGGTGAACTTACATTCTTTCTAGGACTGCAAGTTCATCAATCACCCCGTGGTATTTTCTTAAGTCAGTCCAAATATGCCCTTGAATTGTTAAACAAATTTGGAATGAAAACCGGTGACACTTATGCCACACCATGACTCATACCAAGAAGCTAGACGCTGATTTACATGGGAAACTTGTCGACCCTACAAAATACCGTAGTATCATTGGGTCTCTCATGTATCTAACAGCTAGCAGGCCTGATATTGTTTTTGCCGTATATCTTTGCTCCCTTTATCAGTCGAGACCAACTGAAACCCACCTCTCTAAGGCTAAAAGAATCCTCCGATACATAAAGGGAACCATTAACTTGGGGATCTGGTATCCGAAGGATTCTGGTTTTGAACTAATCGCTTTTTCAGACGCTGACCACGCAGGATGCTTAGATTCACGGAAAAGTACTTCAGGAGCACTACAATTTCTTGGTGATAAACTGGTGTTCTGGCAATCGAAGAAGCAGGATTGTACATCGCTGTCATCAACCGAAGCAGAATATGTAGCCATGTCGGCGTGTTGTGCTCAAGTCATCTGGATGCGAACACAACTCAAAGACTATGGTTACGTATTTGATAGAATCCCGATGTACTGCGACAATCGGAGTGCCATTGCGATCTCGTGCAAGTCAGTTCAACACTCGAAATCAAAGCACATCGATCTTCGCTATCATTTCATCAAGGATCATGTAGAACAGGGCACAGTTGAATTATACTTCGTGGGTACAAAATACTAATTGGCAGATCTACTCACCAAAGCCTTGCCTCCCGCTAGGTTTAATGAGTTGGTCCATCGGATTGGTATGCGGTGTTTGACTCAAGAGGAACTGGATGAACTCTTAAAACAGTCTTAAAAACCAGTCAAACACCAACTCTCTTTTGTAAATATTTTTCAAAAACAAAATACACAAATATAAAACCTGATAAAACAACAAAAATATTCTTCTATCTATTTTTCTTTCAACATGTCAAGTACATTTCTTCCGTCAACACTCTAATCTTTCAAAATTCAATATTTTTTCCGATCAAGTGTTGAGGGGGAGAAAATTTAATACTTAACTGTTTCAAAATAACACTGTACTTGCATGTTATACTATCTCGGTTGTTTTTCTTTAATATTGGTGGTCACATTTCTGGTTCTGACACTCCTCGGACTAAAATTTATAACCTTTCATTATTTCTTAAGTCGAGGGGGAGTGTCGTCAAAGTTATTTCCAAATATTCTTCGTTTGGTAACCAAAATGGAAGTTAAAAGGCTTTGGATGAAAATGGAAAAGGTGGAGGGACTGAAAGTGTCAAAAGATTAAAGTTATTTTTAATAAAAACACCTCCACCTAACTTTCACTTCACATTTACTACTCATACCAAACTCATCCTACGCCTAATATTCAAGCTTCAAATCCGTGTTTTTGATCATCATATTGTAAGTGTTTTCGTGATCTAAACGTAATTACAAGCAAGGGTTTTGATTTTTATACAAATCCAACGGCTAAAACTTGAAATATGAGTGATTATGTGTTCTACGCATAAGCGTATGAACACACAATCATTAGTGTGTGTTTGTGGTTAAAATAATTGTGTCAAAACGCTTCAATAACATCAATGATACTATGTTTATCCTCAAAATCCACCCAGAAACAAGAATTGATTGTTTTTCAAAATTAGGGTTCATGAGTCGTTTTGGGCGTTTTTATTTGTGAATGTTTTTTTTTTGTGTTAAAGATTGTTGTACAATGTTGTTTTCAAGTTGAATTAATCATATCTAAGCCCAGAAATTACCCAGAAACACTAATGATTCGTAAATTGAAAATTAGGGTTCTAGTTCATACGAATTGGGTTTTCTTGATTGGCGTTGAATTTGATGTTAAAACTTGGATAGAGCAACTTACTATGCCTCTTAGACTTACCAGAAACACTTTGGTGTAATTCCTATGGCTAAAATTCTTAAGCGTAATCTATGAACTATTAGGGTTTTGGTTTACGCGTAAGACTTTTTACGCGTAAACTGTTTAATGAGTTTCATGACATGATATGTTTAAGAATGAATGAATGTGTCAAAATTGATGTTATGATGATTTTATTTCAGGTTTGCTACACGTATAAATCAGAATCAAGGTTGTTAGTTAACTACGCATAAGGATCACCTTACGCGTAGCAAGTTATGCGTAAGAGTAATCTTACGCGTAGCGTTTACGCGTAAGGTTCTATAAAGGGACTACGCGTAAGGTTCTAAACAGTGACCTCTACGCATAAGTTCTACTCTTACGACTAAGCTTTACGCGTAAGGTTTTATATACGCCTACGCGTAAGCTTTACGCATAAGGTCCTCTGTTCCTACGCGTAATATTTCTTACGCGTAAGACAGGATCCTACGCATAAGCTTGTGTCTACGCGTATACCTCTCCTGTTTACGCATAAGCTACAATTTCTACGCCTAAGCCTTGATCAAACTTTCGTTATGAATTGTTACGCGTGCAAACTTGTAAATAAATGAATCATAACGTCACGAAACCAATAATGTCACTAATAAGCTTAAACGTTTGATATGTTGTGAAAAATAAGTGATAACATAAACTTTAAAACTTAAAAGTTAACTAACTTACGAAACTTATCACGACGTCATTGGACTATTGAACAAACAAGTGACTTTGGACTCGTAACAATCATTGACATTGCACATTCAATAATTAGTCTATAAAACCATCTGTTGACTAACATTATGTCTTTCGATATGTTGGTTCTTTTGGCTTAATGTATTTCAGATCACGACATGGAAGCTCAAATGAATGTGGATGCACCAAACGTTCTCACCATTGCTGATATTTTCCCGCATGGATATCCAATGAAGATTGGAAAGAACAATCTCAGAGTTGACATTGAAACTCTCACCTGCTCGGAATCTTCTTGTCTCATTGCAGTGGATATTCTGAAGAACCATCCCTATCAGAACATGCTCACCAACTCTGCCACTGTTCCGGAGATCTACATACAGCAATTCTGGAATACAATGCAGAGGGTCAAAGGTCAAAGTGCGGTAACAGTGACACTCAATCACAAACAAGTTACCATCACACATGCAGACTTAAGGGCTGTTCTCCTCATTCCTGACATCATACCAACTGAATTCTCTGCTGCACCTACTGAAGAGACTGTTCTGCAATTCTTGATTGATATTGGGTACGACGAAGCTTCAAGGGTTATTAATAAGCATTCTCACGTGGATCTTAAAAACATTCCTCAGCCTTGGAGAACCCTTTATATCATCATCACAAAATCTATTTCTGGTCGTGACAGTGGCTATGAGCATCCCAAGCTCGTGGAACTGCAAATCTTTTGGGCTCTAATCAACATGAAACACATCGAAATTGAAGCTCTGATATGGGATGACATGATGACATTCCTCAAAAAGCTTGGCTCAAAGATTCCTTATATCAGATGTACAAAACTGTTGATCCGAAGAGCACTTGGATACAACCCTAATATCCCCAAAAGAATCAATGACCCCGATAATCTTGACGTGTTGTCCGAACCCACTCTAACAGTCAGATTTAAGGAGTCAACTACCAAGAAACAAGGTGCTGTGTTGCCGGATCTCCTTCTCTCAGATGAACTCAAACTACTCTACTCTTATAAAAGATATATGGTAGCTGTGAAAGAGAACAAAGTTGGCTTTCTTGATGAAAAATCTTCTGGTACGCCTGCAAGAAAAACCAGAAGAGGAAGTGCAGGAAGTGCTATAAGCACTGAGAGTCAGAGGAAGTTCCCCAAGAGGAATCCTCCCCGTAAAAGGACTGTTCCTTATAAGGAAGCTGTTCCTATTCCCATTCCAAAGCTTGAACCACAAAGAAAGCTAGTGGACGAAAGCTCTGACGATACACAATCAGACGAAGAGGTCTTCCACTCTGAATCTGCAACCGAAGCACCTCCTTCAGTAGCAAAACCTCCCAGTCCACCAGCAAATATAAGCAAAGGGAAGACTCCAGTGATTGAGCACGAAGAGGAAAGCTCAAAAGAAGAGACACTGTAAACTGATTACAGGAGGAAGTTCAAATTTGTTAGACTCCAACACGTTGCGAAGGAATTTGCTAAAGATCAAATGGGTGGCCCCGGAGGGTCAAGTGGTGAAGTTCAACCTACACCAGATCCTGATGCGGTTAATCAACCCGATAAGGGAACTGGTGCCACCACTTTGGAGCAACAACAAAAGCAACAGGAGGAGTCTATTGAGCATGACACTGAGGAACCAGAAACTGAAAACTCCAAGAAAGATAAAGAGGTTGATTATGATAAGTTCCTTCTGGATAGTCCTACACGTTCTAACGAGAAAACTTCTGAACCACCGAAGGACCCGGAGTCTCCTCACATCTCATCATCATCGGATTCATCTTCTCACTCCTCACCACCACCATCAAAAAGATCAACCAAATCAACATCCAAATCAGTGAAGAAGCCAACTGCATCTTGGATTTCTCAAGCTAAGACATGAATCGTTAAAGCTGTCAAACATGTCAGAAAGAAAGACGTGCTCTACAAGAAAATGAATTTCTTCGCTGATCAAATACAGTATCTTCATGACGAGAATGACGAGATGAAAGTTGAAAGGGAGTATGTACAGAAGCTCATGAAAGATGATCTTCAAGGGAAAATGGATGACATGATCAAAGGATACACTCATAAGTACCTTCTTGACTATGTTCCTAATATTATAAAGGAGTTGTTCACCAAACAACTCTATCCGAATCTACTTCATCTGGCCAAGCAGACTATGAAATCAACACCAATGCACGTGAGCATCAATCCAGTTGATCCCATAATCTTCTCAGATGCTGAGTTAGTTGACCGGCTGGTAGCTCAAATGTCCAAATGATCTGCAACACTTGCCTCTCACGAAGGTAAATTGCTTGAAGCGTTGCTGGAATATCAACTCAAATCAGCATGCAGAGTAGAAGCTAAAAGGCCGAAACGTCCAAGAGATGATGATGACAAGGATAAGGATAAGGACAACGAGCCCAAACGCCCGAAGAAGTTTGGTGAATCATCTACTATGCAACCTCCACCCAAACGGACTCCTGCTCAACAAAGATCTCCTCCTCGTTCTTCTACTGAAAAACCTCAGGATTCTTCTGAGTTACCAACCCAGACTCAGAAAACCGGTGATCACTTTGAGTATACGGGTGGTGACGAAGAGGAATTCCATGAGCCCCAACAACAACCCATCTCTCCTGACACAGCCAAGAAACCAGAATCCTCCTCTAGGCCAAAGAAGAAGAAGAAGAAGGCGCCTATGACTGACGTCTTATCATGGCTAGACGAGGATGTTACTGAATTTGAATGGTTCTCGAAGCTTGTTGATTCCACTCCTTACCCAGCTGAAGGTCAAGAGGTTCCAGAATGTAGTACATTGGAGCATGCGAAACTACTACAAGAAAAATTCCGTGTGAAGAAGATGACGAAATCCGAGTTGAAGCGAATCAAGAATGAAGCATTTCAACTTCTAAAAGACAGTTCGGAAAGTGCTATTGAAGTTGAGTATCACCTTGATAATATAGCACGAGCCATGTCTAACAACATGGATTGGCTCAACCCAGAAGCGAACATCGACTTCACCCAACGGGACAACCCTCCATATTACACTGACTGGTCAAAACCTCTACAGACAATTGGCCAACCAGATCAGCCTAGGATTCCATTCCGATATTTCTTCAATAAAGATTTGGAATTTCTTCTACACGGTGGCGATGGTTCAAGGAAATACGCTACATCTCTGACACTTCCATTCCCGGCAGCCATATACTCTAACTGCATAGCCATCGAGGAAAGGGCTAACCACATGTTCTCCAACAATGTGGAAGTATATGACCGTGATGCATTGTATGGGATTCACCATTGGCCGGAACGCCGACGTATCTACTACAGAAGCTGCCAGGTGTAGAAGTCTCAACATGAAGTGTTCAGTACTAAAGCAATCGTGGCCATTAAACATGTTGATCTTTCGTCTAAATGGGACTACACTTTTCTCAAGAATATTGTGGTCAAAAAGCAAGACGAAAGGGATTATGCATTCTCTGAAGCAGACTTTGCGAATTTGTCTATCAACAACATTGAAGACATGTACCTTTCCAAAGTACAGGGTCGCATGAGACAATTTTCAACTGAAGTACAACGTGAATTCATCAAGTCCTTTCTTATCTTCATCAGAAGCATAGTCATCAAAGAACGTGTTGAAGATCTCCAGCTTGCAGTTGAATCATATAAGACCCGTGTCAACTTCACTCCACCTCAGCTAGATCTTCCCGACATTAACAAGCTTTCACAACACACACTCATCAGCCAACCATTCGAAGTGGTTTACATCAGTGAAACACATCGCAACTTCTTGATGGCGTGTAGAGATCTTCACAAGTTTGGGGATCACACATTGAAGAAGGTTAGGGACGGATTGGCTTATAGGTTGAAGGATATTCATGAAGGTATTGGGTCACAAAAGCGATGGAATTCCAAGGAAAGACGGGATGTGAGAAGGATCATCAGAAAGATTGATGAAAGGTTGTCTCAACGGGACCAGCTCAAAACTCTGGAGAGCTTTGTAGGCGGTCGTCCCAGGATTGCTCTCGCCGGCTATCAACGCCCAGTTCGCATTCTTGGAAACATTGATGGACTTCCTGGTACCCCTTGAACTGCTTCTATTTCATAATATTTTGGATGTGTGATTAATTATGACCATGCTTTGTGCGTAAATAACAGTGTACAACCCGTTCTTGTAATGAAAGGACCTTGTGGTACGCTTCAGTGCCACAATCCTTATAAAAGGAGCGAAAGCTTCTTACTTTTGAGTAAAACCTGTCAAACCTTTCATTTTTCAAGGTTTTACTCAAAAGGACAAGTACTTCCCCATATAATTTTCAAAACCTCATCCGTTTATATCACTTGTTGAGGGGGAGTATTTGAATTAAAACTTTGTTCACAAATTTTTCACAATGGTCATCTTCCCGCAACACTCGAAATGGTCATATTTATTCTCAACTTTTCAAAAATAACATTTATATGCCATTTTTTAGGGAGAGAAAATTATGTGATAAGAAATATGTTGTGTAAATGCAAATGAATCTTTGTGCTATAGACTTAACCAACGAATTGATGATACTTAACTATTAGTAACTCGAAAAGACTTGTCCTGGACGGGTAATAATTTCAAGCTAGTTCGCTAGTGATGTAAAAGTGTCTGGCAAAGGACTTGTCCGAATAGAATGTACCATTCGAGAAACTCTTGGTAGACATGAACTCTGACGGGTTTGACAACCTTTCGAGGTTTGTCTACACCTTCAAGGTAGTTATTAGAGCTAGTTGTCACCTAAAAGCTGACAATGTAACTCTTTAACTATGCAACGTAAATGTGTCTCGCAGGGGATTGTCTATCTTGAGTTGATCAATTCATAAAGTGCGCGCTCTTTCCTTACTGTGCAGATTTCTGTAAAAACTCTTAAGCACATGTGGAGGGGGAGTATTTCTGCAAAATATCAAACTCTTACAATGGTACAAAATGTTTTTCAATCATAACCGTTGTGAGAGATTTTCTTGAAAATTGGTTTTATGGCAACATAGGTTAGTCATGGAGTCATAAGGTGACTAAGGTTAAGAATAACCGTCCTATGATCTGCCAGAGCCGGAGGGATCTACCCAAGGACATCACAAATAGTTAGAATTTAGAAGTCCTTAGGAATGATTGTAAAAAGGAGTAAATGAGAATCGGAGAAAGAAGGAGTTGAAGAAATAAAAAGAAATGCAAAGAAAAGGGTGAAAAGAAATAGCCCTCCAAATTATTCAACTTAGGGCAGACACCGGGTTCAATTCATATGCTACTGGGTGTCACTTAGTGACGCCGGTATTAAAGATTAAAAGTCGTCATGGACCCAGTGACGCATGCACTAAACCTTCTTAGCCACTCAAGTTTCTCTCAATAGAAGCTTGTTTCATTCTCACAGGGAACCCTACGTAAACTATTGGATTTATCTTAGAGATCGCTGATATTGAAGAAGGAGACCCTCTCCCTAGTCTTCGCTCAGGAAAACCAAAACACACTATTGAGTCTAGAGCCACGAGATTCATCAAAAGATCTCTTAGGTACACTTGACATTTCTTCACTTGGTGTTCAACAATAAGAACATCAGTGGTACGTTATTGAGTCCTTCACAGATCTTAGCAATTTGTCGAGAACATTTATGAGAGGTTCACTACTGTGATCCTCAGTGATTGAATGGAAACTCCTGCCAGCAGGTCACTTCGGTAACTCCCCGTGGATTACGCTTAGTGTGTCTCAAACGGTCTACAGTCGTGAGGTGATGCTTCGGTGTACCTCAGCGACTCATCTGAACTGTAGGTGTACTTCGGTACATCGTGTTATCTCACTTGTGGGACTCCAGTTCAGGAACGTCCTTTGTGAGAATTAGAGTTGTGTTTTCACACTATGCTGTTAACACTCTCGAAGTTCAAACTTGTAAGTGCTGGAATCCGCTTATTACTAATCGTTTTCATGTTTACTTCTTATGGAAGCTCTGGAGCGGAACGATCGTGCAGATTCTTCACATGCTCATGCCAACATCATCACTAATGAAAGTTGTATCTCAAAGCAACACAAAAGTCAGAATGATTCTTCGTCAAGCCAAAGAATCTACAAAGTTAAAGACTTAAAGAACTTCATCAGTACTAAAATCCAACGTCAAAGAGCGTGTGAGCATGTTGAAGAATGACGTGGAGACACTGGAGCAGCGAAGCAGACCTGAGGCAGACTTGATGCAGAAAACAACAACATACTATCACTACCATCACAAAGAACAATGATCAAAGAACAAAGTTAAATATGACGTCAAAGCAAAACTGTTTAAAGAAAACAATTTCTCTACACTGGGGAGATTGTTCAAATCAAGGCAATTCTTCTCACAAGAAAGAAGAATGACAGAAGACATCAAAGCTGCAATTACATCAACACCTTCACCGTTCATATTCATTCATCACCAACACTTAGGGGGAGATTGTTGGAATCACTCCTAAACCTAAATCAAGTGTTAGTAATTCATATGTAATAGTTAGCTTAATTATGGCCTTTATGTTTGTTATTAGCTTAAGCTTATGTAGAAGGCCCATGAGCTTAGGCCCAAGCCCATAGGAGAAAGGAAGGGACTAGGAAGTGTTGCCCTAGCTTCCCTCCTATAAATACTATGTAATAACCCTCACTTGAGGGTTGGTTGTTCAATTCATTTCACTCTCATTCTTTACGCATAACCATCTTCATTCTTACGTATGTGTTTGTGTATGATATTGTTCATCCGCCTCTCTTCTCTTCTCTATCTCTTCTCTTGATGCTTGTGTTGTAAAACTAGTGACCTAACACTGAACCGCAAAGAAAGCTAACGGACGAGGAATCTGAGGGTACTTAATCAGATGAAGAGATTACCTACTCTGAAACTGCAAAGGATGACACTCCATCAGTACCGAAACCTCCCAGTCCATCGGCAGATAAAGGAAAAGGGAAGACTCCAGTTGTTGAACAAGAAGAAGAAGAATCAGATGAAGAGCCTCTGGAAACTGATTACAGAAGAAAGTTCAAATTCGTTAGACTCCAACACGTTGCGAAATAATTTGCTAAAGATACTATTGAGTATGACTTTGAAGAACCAGAAAAGGAAAAGACTGAAAAGACTTCTGGTGCTGGTGATTTTAAGGCTGATGATAAGACTATGTCTGAAAATGAAGAAGAAACCGCTTATGATAAATTTCTTCTAGACAGTCCCACTCGTTCTAAGGAGGAAACTTCTGAACCACCAAAGGACCCCGAGTCTCCTCATGTATCATCATCATCAGACTCGTCATCTCACTCCTCACCACCACCATCAAAAAGATCAACCAAATCAACATCCAAATCAGTGAAGAAGCCAACTGCCTCTTGGATTTCTCAAGCTAAGACACGAATCGTTAAAGCTGTCAAACAGGTCAGAAAGAAAGACGTGCTTTACAAGAAGCTGAATTTTCTTGCTGATCTGGTACAGTACCTTCATGACGAGAATGACGAGATGAAAGTTGAAAGGGAGTATGTCCAGAAGCTCATGAAAGATGATCTTCAAGGGAAAATGGACGACATGATCAAAGGATACACTTACAAGTACCTTCTTGACTTTGTTCCTAAAGTTACAAAGGAGTTGTTCACCAAACAACTCTATCCGAATCTACTTTATCTGGCCAAGCAGACTTTGAAATCAACACCAATGCACGTGAACATCAATCCAGTTGATCCCATAATCTTCTCAGATGCTGAGTTAGTTGACCGGCTGGTAGCTCAAATGTCCAAACGATCTGCAACACTTGCCTCTCACGAAGGTAAATTGCTTGAAGCGTTGCTGGAATATCAACTCAAATCAGCATGCAGAGTAGAAGCTGAAAGGCTGAAACGTCCAAGAGACGATGATGAAAAGGATAAGGATAAGGACAACGAGCCCAAACGCCCGAAGAAGTTTGGTGAATCATCTACTATGCAACCTCCACCCAAACGGACTCCTGCTCAACAAAGATCTCCTCCTCGTTCTTCTACTGAAAAACCTCAGGATTCTTCTGAGTTACCAACCCAGACTCAGAAAACCGGTGATCACTTTAAGTATACGGGTGGTGACGATGAAGAAGTCTCTGAGCCCCAACAACAACACATCTCTCCTGACACAGCCAAGAAACCAGAATCCTCCTCTAGGCCAAAGAAGAAGAAGAAGAAGGAGCCTATGACTGACGTCTTATCATGGCTAGACGAGGATGATACTGAATTTGAATGGTTCTCGAAGCTTGTTGATTCCACTCCCTACCCAGCTGAAGGTCAAGAGGTTCCAGAATGTAGTACATTGGAGCATGCGAAACTACTACAAGAAAATTTCCGTGTGAAGAAGATGACGAAATCCGAGTTGAATCGAATCAAGAATGAAGCATTTCAACTTCTTAAAGACAGTTCGGAAAGTGCTATTGAAGTTGAGTATCACCTTGATAATATAGCACGAGCTATGTCAAACAACATGGATTGGCTCAACCCAGAAGCAAACATCGACTTCACCAAACGGGACAACCCTCCATATTACACCGACTGGTCAAAACCTCTACCAACAATTGGCCAACTAGATCAGCCTAGGATTCCATTCCGATATTTCTTCAACAAAGACTTGGAATTTCTTCTACACGGTGGCGATGGTTCAAGGAAATACGCTACATCTCTGACACTTCCATTCCCGGAAGCCATATACTCTAACTGCATAGCCATCGAGGAAAGGGCTAACCACATGTTCTCCAACAATGTGGAAGTATATGACCGTGATGCATTGTATGGGATTCACCATTGGCCGGAACGCCGACGAATCTACTACAGAAGCTGCCAGGTTCAGAAGTCTTAACATGAAGTGTTCAGTACTAAAGAAATTGTGGCTATTAAACATGTTGATCTTTCGTCTAAATGGGACTACACGTTTCTCAAGAATATTGTGGTCAAAAGGCAAGACGAAAGGGATTATGCATTCTCTGAAGCGGACTTTGAGAATTTGTCTATCAACGACATTGAAGACATGTACCTTGCCAAAGTACAGGGTGTAAAACCCTAAAATCTCAAATCGCGTGAAATGACAATTTTGCCCTCCAACTTAAAAATTTCACCAACTCGGAAAATACGTTAACATCATTTAACAAGTTATATGATTATTAATACTTTCACATTATGAGAATAATAAACTTATGTTATATATTAAAAGACTTGAATAATTAAAAGTATAAGTAACTTTAAACCTTATAACTTGTACACTATTAACTTGAACTTGGAACATGACTAGATACATGATAAATATGATAAGAAGGAAAGTTGAGAAATTGTCTCCCCCGCCTTAATGAGGCCGGCCATCAAGGCCTTGATTCACTCTCAATATCAATTAAATTTAATATCACATTATCTCATTCTTTACCATTTCAAATACACCTAGAAAACCCTAAGTTCTTTTTCTCTCCTTCTAAGTGGCGGCATCAATTGAATTCTCCCATACAATCCGAAATTTTATCAAACAAAGGTGATCCTAGGAGGCTCGTGATCGTGGGAAATCGTTTGGTGGACGTTGTGTTGGTGTTTGGGGTCGAATTGGAAGCTAGGTTTTGGGTTTGGTTTCTAGCCGTGGGTTTTGAGTGACCAAGTGGAGGCTTGGTTTGATTTTGTGGTTTGATTCTTGTTGTTTTGTTTCGTACACGCTACAAGGGTAACATCTCGTCATCTCGAATCTCTTCCTTTTGTTTCTTTGATCTATTTGTGGCATGTATAAAAACTAGGGCTCGTAATATATGAAAAAGGATCACATAAAATCATAAGATATATATAACACATAAAATGATAAACCATGAATCTTGATATATATGTATTCGATTGATATATGAATTGTAATATGATTTTGAAACTGATTTTGAGTCTTCTTTATGTCGATTTATATTGAGGTTAAAAGGGGTTTAATGATTTTGTGATTACATGTTTTTGTATATGATAAACGGATTTGTTAACAAAGGATTTCGAGAGTGTTTTTGGATTTAATCATGGGGCGTATAAACATGGTCTTGGGGAGGGTGATTCGAATTGAAATGAGATCACATAAGATGTCTTTTAATCTTGTGCTAATCAAGTTAATATGGTTTAAACGGATTTGTTATGCATAACCTAAAACTATGATTTGTAATTAATCGATTTGATATAGTTAAGGGGTTGTTTGGTAAATTATGAAACTTGATGGATTAACATGTTATAATACTAACTAAATGGATTAAATGAGTAAAATGGGTAAAATTACTATATTTACATTTTTAACCCTGTACTTTGCTATATTGACATTTTAAACCCTAAACTTTTGTAACTTGTCATAAATGATCTTTAAAGCATTATAATACTCATTATAACTTGAGATAAGTAACTAAACTTACTATATATGGAAACTTACTAAATATGGAAACCTGCTATTTTTTTTAAAAGTTACTAATTATGGAAATCTGCTAATTCTGGAAAGTTACTAAAAATAGAAACCTGCCTAAAATAGAAAGTTACTTAAAATGGAAAGATTACTAAAACGGGAAACTTGCTAAAAATGGAAAGCCGTCTTAAAACAGGTGTTTCGGATTCTTATAGAACGTTACCTAATTCATATAGGTTCCGGGCGGCGTGATTGATCTCACTCTTGACTTTACTTCTTTGTTGCTTGCTTCGAATAAGGTACAGATATTCTAACCTTTCTTATAAGGTTTCTCATGACCTCGTCGTATCTTGATTTCTTGCTACTTGCTTATTGATCATTTCTTTTGATATTGACCTTGCTATTGAATCCTCTGCCATTGAACTATTATTACTGAACTGTTGACATTAAACTGTTGCTATGAACCTCTTTGTGACCTAATGACATTGAGCCCTTGATTTATTAACTCATTCACTGTATACTGGACTATATTGATCTGTCAGTTGATACCCGAGCTGTAACTAGTCATGGGGGTTCCATGTCCGTGTCATTGATGCACCAATGGCATGACTTTAGTGTGGTTGAGTGATGTTCCACACCGTCCCTATACTGTATTGATTATGCGCGCTTCACTGTTATTGTTATGGCCACTAATATTTCTGCAGGGGCGTATGGATGCATCCTAGATCTGTACTGTTACTGTTACTGTTATATATGCTAGTGATGTGGTGAGTGTGTGCATTACACCCCCTCACGTACTGGGAGCTGATCACTCCACATGATATTGAGGTCTCCCCTCTTTTGGATTGGCATTCCGAGGTCACCCCTCCGAATGGACTATTATTACTGGATATTGACTGTTTATTATACTGTATTACTGCACTGAACTGTAGGCTCGTGGTTGATACTGACTCCCTTTCTTTTCCTTTCATTTCTATGCTTATACTGATTTACTGCTCATATTATAAACTGCTACTGTCTCATATCTGAACTTCAAATTCCTTTATACCATTATTTTACTGTTATATCTGTTCACTGAGCTTTTTAAGCTCAGCCGCATTTCTTTACCTGCGGCAGGTTATTAAGCTAGGAGCTGGGGCTTATCTTGGGGATTGAGAGTAGGATGCTTATGAGGATTTGCTTTAGTTATTCTAGACATTGATTACCATTATTTTTATGATTTGGAGACTTAGACTTTTTATCGTTTCATTTCCTTTGGGACATCTTTTGGAACTTTGTATTGATCAAGTCGTGTTGACTTGTTACTCTTTTGATTATTGTTATAAGACTTCCGCTTGTATGGTTTATATGTATTGTTCTGATTTGTCTCCATAAATGTGATACTTCTACCCTTATTGGGTTGGGGTGTTACAATTATGGTATCAGAGCCCAGGTTTACGACTTGTAGTCAGGACCTGTGACATATGGACCCTAAGCGTTACCCGTAGAGCTTAAGTTTTGATTTGGTGAGGTTTGGGTAGAATTCTAGGTTCATTATCGTCATTTTCCGTTCATGCTCTTCATCCTATTTTTCCTAACTTTTGCTAATCGTTTTGTGAACTCTTCAGATGGTCCAAACTCGTAGAAATGGTGACGACAACGGGGATGGAAATCCTAACTTCGAAGCTATGATCGCTCGCGCGTTAGCCACTGCTATGCCTGGGATAGTGGCTGCTATCACTGAGAATGTTAGGAATGGTGCTAGTTCGTCTGGTGGGGGAAATGGTGGAAATGGTGGAGGTGATAACCCACCCACACCTATTCATGTTTGGATAGAGCGCTTTAACAAGCTTAAGCCTCTTCCTTTTCGTTCAGCAGCTTCCACTAATGAGGCGGAGGATTGGATTACACATGTGGAGAAACTCTTTAATGTACTGGGTTGTGGGGATGAAGTAAAAACCCGGCTTGCCACTTTCAAGTTTGAGGGTGATGCCTTGAACTGGTGGAAAGCCTATATCTTGACCAGGGAAGAGAACTTCGTTGACACTTGTGCTTGGGCTACTTTCAGAGAGATCTTCTATAAGCAGTACTTCCCCGAATCGGAACAGCAGCGGTACGAGAGAGAGTATGAGACCATTCATCAGCTAGAGAAAGAGAATTCTCATGAGTACATGCAGCGATTCATGAGGATGGTGGGTTTTGTGGGTGCTGTAGTTGCTGGGGATGCAAGTCGGCAGGCTAGAAAGTTTAAGTGGGGGCTTAAGAAGTGGGTGCTTGATAGGATGATCAATCATCAGTATACGGAGGTAGCGGCTGTTGCGGATGATGCCCGCAACATTGAGTTGTTACATGAGGAGCAGGGATACAATAAGCGTAACAGAGATGGAGACCGTATTAATACTCGGGGTCGTCAGGATTACAGTTCAGATCAGAGGGGTCGCCAGGACCAGGTTCAGAGTGTTAGAGGTCGTTATGACCGTGGTTATGATTCGAGGCAGCAGGGTACTCAGAGGAGATTTGATAGGTCAGGTGATGATCGTAGGGGTCAGAGTGGCAGTTTTCAGAGACAGCAGCGGGATCAGTCATCTCGTAGCACTTATCAGGATCGTTCAGCGGCAGCTTCTTCACAGAGGAGGACTTCTGAGGTGCTACCTCCTCCTCCAAAGTGTGTTACTTGTGGCAAGACACATCCAGGCGTTTGCCATATGATTTCCGGGGCTTGTTACCGTTGTGGGTCGACTGACCACAGGGTGAAGGATTGTACTAAGAGGACATCGACTACTCCAGCAAACTACATCAAACCACCTCCCACCACTGGACGTGTGTATTCGGTGACTCGAGATCAGGCAGACAAGGCGTCAGGTACTATTACTGGTACCATTTATTTTGGTGATTCTACTGCTTTTGTTTTGTTTGATACTGGCGCGACACATTCTATTGTATCGGTAAACTTTGCTAAGAAACTCAAATTACCTCCAACACCACTAATGAATCCTCTATCTATATCGACCCCTATGAAAAGTCATGTGCTCATTAATCGCGAGTATGTGGACTGTCCTCTACGTTTTGATGATGGCATCCGCTTGGCAAATCTTCTTCCGTTGGATATGTCTGATTTTGATATTATATTGGGTATGGATTGGTTGGCCTTGCATAAGGCTACTATTGATTGTCATGCTCGAAATGTTATCTTCGGTAATGTTCATCGTCCTGATTTTGTATACCATGGTGCTCAACCATTAAAGTCGGTTAAGATTATCTCGGCTATGAAAGCCCGCACTCTCATTTCTCATGGTTGTCTTGGTTTTCTAGCATCCATCAAAGATACTTCTTCAGAAGTTCCGACTATTGAAAGTCTTTCTGTTGTGCGCGAATTTGCTGACGTTTTCCCTAATGAACTTCCTGGCATTCCTCCGGCTAGGGAAGTTGAATTTGGCATTGATTTGATTCCTGGTGCTGAACCTATATCCAAAGCTCCTTATCGTATGGCGCCGATTGAATTGAAAGAGTTGAAAGAGCAGTTGCAAGAACTTTTGGAGAACGGCTTTATTAGACCCAGCGTTTCACCTTGGGGTGCACCGGTATTGTTTGTTAAGAAGAAAGATGGGAGTATGAGATTGTGTATCGACTACCGTGAGCTGAACCGTATTACTATCCGTAACCGTTACCCTCTTCCTCGCATCGACGATTTGTTTGACCAATTGCAGGGCGCCAAATTCTTCTCTAAGATTGATTTGAGGTCTGGTTATCATCAATTACGTGTGAAGGAACAAGATGTTCCTAAGACCGCGTTTCGTACTCGCTATGGCCATTATGAGTTTCTGGTTATGCCATTTGGTTTGACTAACGCGCCTGCCGTCTTTATGGATCTTATGAACCGTGTTTTCCATGAGTACCTTGATAAATTTGTAATCGTCTTCATCGATGACATCCTTGTGTATTCTAAGAGTGAGGCCGAGCACGAGCAGCATCTTCGTATCGTATTGGAAATTCTTCGACAGCAGAAGTTGTATGCGAAGTTTTCTAAGTGTGAATTCTGGCTGAGCCAAGTTGCTTTTCTTGGTCACGTTGTGTCTGCTGATGGTATCAAGATGGACACATTTAAGGTTGAGGCTATCACAAAATGGCCGAGACCTCCTACTGTAACGGAGATTAGGAGTTTTCTGGGACTTGCTGGTTATTACCGTCGTTTTGTTGAGGGTTTCTCTAAATTGGCGTTACCTTTGACGCAATTGATGAGGAAAGGAGAAAAGTTTGAATGGACGGAGGAGCGTGAACAGAGTTTTGAGGAGTTGAAACGGAGGTTAGTTACTGCGCCTGTTTTGACACTTCCATCGGGTTCTGGAGGTTTTCAGATTTATAGTGACGCGTCGAAGAAAGGTTTGGGTTGTGTATTGATGCAGCACGGTAAGGTGATTGCCTATGCTTCGAGGCAATTGAAATCGTATGAGGAGAATTACCCTACGCATGATTTAGAGTTGGCTGCAGTTGTTTTTGCCTTAAAGATTTGGAGGCATTATTTGTATGGCGAGTCGTGTGATATCTTTACTGACCACAAAAGTTTAAAGTATATATTCACACAAAAGGAGCTCAATATGAGACAGCGGAGATGGCTAGAGCTTCTTAAGGATTATGACACGAACATCCAGTATCATCCGGGTAAGGCTAATGTAGTTGCTGATGCACTAAGCCGAAAGTCGGGTATGATTGCTAGTTTGGAAATTGAACCCAGGGTTCTTCATGATCTTGAGCTTATGGATGTGGAATTGTGTTTCCGGGGTTATGATGGTTATTGGGCTAGTATGAAGGTGGAGTCCAACATCATTTTGCGAATCAAGGAAGCTCAGAAGGATGACGGTGAGCTTTGGTCTATTGTTCAGAACATTGAGGAAGGGAAACCATCGGAGTTTCGGGTTGATAGTTTTGGCGTGGTATGGTTTGGTGATCGGCTTTGTGTTCCTAATGATCCTGATTTGCGTGAGACGGTGTTGTCTGAGGCTCACAGTTCTCCATTCACTATTCATCCAGGTTCTACTAAGATGTATCGAGATCTTAAGCAGCATTTCTGGTGGAGTGGTATGAAGCAGGATGTGGCTTTGTACGTTTCTAAGTGTATGACTTGTCAGCAGGTCAAGATAGAGCATCAGCGGGCTAGTGGTCTACTTCAGCCATTGGAGATTCCTACTTGGAAGTGGGAAGAGATTTCCATGGATTTTGTCACCGGTTTGCCTCTTACTCGTAAAAGACATGATGCGATTTGGGTGGTCGTTGATCGGCTAACCAAGTCTGCTCATTTCTTACCTATTCGTATGACTGATCGGGTTTGTAGACTGGCAGAGATTTTTCAGCAGGAGATTGTTCGACTTCATGGTACTCCCACATCGATTGTGTCAGATAGAGATCCTCGTTTCACGTCTCGTTTTTGGAAGAGTTTGCATAAGGCTTGGGGTACTGGCCTTAAGTTCAGTACGGCGTTTCATCCTCAGACGGATGGTCAGTCGGAGAGGACCATTCAGACATTGGAAGACATGTTGCGAGCATGTGCCTTAGAGTAGACCGGGAGTTGGGATGAGTATTTGTGCTTGGTGGAGTTTGCCTACAACAATAGTTGGCATGCTAGCATCAAGGCTGCACCTTATGAGCTTTTGTATGGAAGGAAATGTAGAGCACCTATTTGTTGGGACGAAGTAGGTGAGCGTTTGATTGAGGGGCCTGAGATTATTGAGATCACCAATGAGAAGGTGGCAGTTGCTAGGGAGAAGTTGAAGGAGGCTCGTACGCGGCAAAAGAGTTATGCAGATAAACATCGTCGTGATTTGGAGTTTCAGGTTGGTGATCGGGTATTTCTGAAAGTTTCACCGTTCCGTGGTGTTAAACGTTTTGGTATAAAAGGGAAGCTTAGTCCTCGTTTTATTGGGCCGTTTGAGATTCTCGAGCGCATTGGAGAGGTTTCTTACCGTTTGGCTCTTCCGCCGCAGTTATCGCATGTGCACGAAGTTTTTCATGTATCTCTTTTGAGGGGATACAACTATCATCCTTTGCATGTCGCTTCATATCCATTTGATCAGATTCAGCCTGATATGTCTCTTTCGGAGGAACCCGAAGCTATTTTGGATCGGCAAGATCGAGTCATGAGAAACAAAGTTATTCCGCTTGTTAAGATCCTTTGGAAGAACCACCCAGAGCGTGAAGCTACCTGGGAGACCGAGGAATCTATGCGAGCTAGTTATCCGCATTTCTTTTCATCATCGGGTATGTCTTCGTTTATTGCTTCGTTTCCTTTTCAATTTTCGGGGACGAAAATTTTCTTTTTAGAGGGGAAGAGTTGTAAAACCCTAAAATCTCAAATCGCGTGAAATGACAATTTTGCCCTCCAACTTAAAAATTTCACCAACTCGGAAAATACGTTAACATCATTTAACAAGTTATATGATTATTAATACTTTCACATTATGAGAATAATAAACTTATGTTATATATTAAAAGACTTGAATAATTAAAAGTATAAGTAACTTTAAACCTTATAACTTGTACACTATTAACTTGAACTTGGAACATGACTAGATACATGATAAATATGATAAGAAGGAAAGTTGAGAAATTGTCTCCCCCCCCTTAATGAGGCCGGCCATCAAGGCCTTGATTCACTCTCAATATCAATTAAATTTAATATCACATTATCTCATTCTTTACCATTTCAAATACACCTAGAAAACCCTAAGTTCTTTTTCTCTCCTTCTAAGTGGCGGCATCAATTGAATTCTCCCATACAATCCGAAATTTTATCAAACAAAGGTGATCCTAGGAGGCTCGTGATCGTGGGAAATCGTTTGGTGGACGTTGTGTTGGTGTTTGGGGTCGAATTGGAAGCTAGGTTTTGGGTTTGGTTTCTAGCCGTGGGTTTTGAGTGACCAAGTGGAGGCTTGGTTTGATTTTGTGGTTTGATTCTTGTTGTTTTGTTTCGTACACGCTACAAGGGTAACATCTCGTCATCTCGAATCTCTTCCTTTTGTTTCTTTGATCTATTCGTGGCATGTATAAAAACTAGGGCTCGTAATATATGAAAAAGGATCACATAAAATCATAAGATATATATAACACATAAAATGATAAACCATGAATCTTGATATATATGTATTCGATTGATATATGAATTGTAATATGATTTTGAAACTGATTTTGAGTCTTCTTTATGTCGATTTATATTGAGGTTAAAAGGGGTTTAATGATTTTGTGATTACATGTTTTTGTATATGATAAACGGATTTGTTAACAAAGGATTTCGAGAGTGTTTTTGGATTTAATCATGGGGCGTATAAACATGGTCTTGGGGAGGGTGATTCGAATTGAAATGAGATCACATAAGATGTCTTTTAATCTTGTGCTAATCAAGTTAATATGGTTTAAACGGATTTGTTATGCATAACCTAAAACTATGATTTGTAATTAATCGATTTGATATAGTTAAGGGGTTGTTTGGTAAATTATGAAACTTGATGGATTAACATGTTATAATACTAACTAAATGGATTAAATGAGTAAAATGGGTAAAATTACTATATTTACATTTTTAACCCTGTACTTTGCTATATTGACATTTTAAACCCTAAACTTTTGTAACTTGTCATAAATGATCTTTAAAGCATTATAATACTCATTTTCTATTATAACTTGAGATAAGTAACTAAACTT
>BPTQ01000005.1:256942000-257419584 GCA_019973895.1 Chrysanthemum seticuspe | reverse complement strand
ATTCTAACTCTTTAAAAGTAGTGATAGATTACTACTTTTCCTTGAATTCGATAGCCAGATGATATCCTTACTCCTCTTATTCCTCTTTACTCATCTAATACACTACTTATTCTAAAAACCCAAGATATTTCTAACAAACTTTGACCCTGGCCTTATATATTGGCTAACCCCCCTTCTACTGAAAGATCTTTCTACGCATTATCACATTGTGGGGTTGGGCTATTCCCATCTTCGTAGTGTAAATACCTCAGTTTAGTCTTGTTATGTATATTTGGTACGTTCGCCTTCAGAATATTGTTATTAGTTTTCTCATTGTTCAGTTGTGCTGAACTAGTTATGTTTCGAGGTTTTCTACAGGGTTTCCTTTTGTTTTATGATTTGAAGACTTAGACTTTGTATCGTTTCATTTTCCTTTGGGACATCTTTTGGAGCTTTGTATTGATCAAGTCGTGTTGACTTGTTACTCTTTTGATTATTGTTATAAGACTTCCGCTTGCATGGTTTATATGTATTGTTCTGATTTGACTCCATAAATGTGATGCTTCTACCCTTATCGGGTTGGGGTGTTACACTATTACGCATCTTTCTAGAAAGTCATCTTCCCCCCAATCGGTTATATATTCCGGTCCCAGTTTCAAACAATCTTTATAGAACCCAAAAATCTTATTCATCACATAATCTACTCATTTCTCCTTATTCTCCTCATTCCTATAGTAGACCGATAGCTTAAGTTCCTTTTCATCATTAGATAGTGATGAAAATTTCTCAATCTTAAATGGCATTTGGTAAGCTACGTCATCGGTCTCATTTTTGAATCTAACTATCCCTAACGATGGATCATAAGTCATCCCGGTGTTTTCTATGAAAGGCTTTCCTAGAATTACGTGGGACAAGCTAGGATCTATGGCCGTACTAATATCCTCAACAATTATGAAATCCGTAGGGTACGTGAAACTACCTACATAGACGGGCAATCCCTTAACTCTACTAAGGAAATTACAACTAACTCTAGGATCATCGGGGTCTTGCCTATTTGGGATAGGTTTCTTCATTACCCAATTATAGTAGGTGCTAGCCATTATATTTATTAGGGATTTGGGATCAATGTAGGCCTTTGCCACGAAAATATGTCCTATGCAACATGGTATGTTGAGATTCCAAGGATTCCCAAATTTGATCCGAGGGCTTTTCCTAACATACATGTGACGAAGGCCGCGTACTAAGTATGGGTGGCGAGAGAGTTCCTCTTCCGTAGAAAACTTATTGAAGTATTCATCACCTACTTCATCTACTTCGTTGGTTGATTCTTCCTTAGGAGTTTCACTAACCTCAAGTGCCGTCTCATGGTTTGCTTCGTCACTAGTCCTATTTGGTCTCACTAAAGTGATGGTATTGACGAATTGAACATGCTTGGATAACTTACTTAGGTCCTTAATTTTCACACCGGAAGCTTCGGGAGAATGATTCGAGATGGCATTAACCTTTTCGGTGATCTTCCTATCACTATTGGTCATGGCTTTCAAAAGGTTATCTATCTTCCTATCCATCTCGGGTTGTTGTTGGTTAAAGCGGTCCGAAAGCTTGGCTATTTGAGCTTCTTGGGATGTAACTAGGCGGTTGCAACATCCCTTTTATGTTTTGTTGGCTAGGGTCGTGGGACCATGGGGAATCATTAGAGATGAATTCTTTGGTTTGTCCCCAATTTTAGTCGGGTTTGCCCCTCCATGCTTTTCGGGCATCATTGAAAGTCCTAGGTCCGGGTGTTGTGGGGAATCTTCCTCCCATTCCATTGGTACGCGAGGATGCGTAGTCAACGGAAGCTTGTTTCGGGGAGTCTCGTGCAAGTACGAGTGTCATGGGGACCACTACATAGTTCACACAAGGAAGAGAATTTGTTCACTTGGCGTGAAGACATAGGATTTTTGTAGGAGCTCATTAGGAATTTGACTTGGTCTTCAAGCTCGAGCATCCTACGATCGAAAGTTTGTGAGTGAATGGGAGGCAAGGATATTGCCTTGACGGTTTTGGGCAACTCACGGGGGTCATTCCAACTTTCGTTGTCATAGAGGGCAAGGTCCTCTATTGTACCCCACGATTCTTCCGCGGTGAGATCACTAAGTTTGCCACCGGCCGCTTGGTCGATGGATTGCTTAGTTGAGAAGTTGACATGATCGTAAAAGATTTGAACTTGAAGCCAAAGATCTATGCCGTGATGAGGGAATTTATGGAGAAAGTCCTTGAATCGAGTCCATGCCTCGTAGAGAGATTCACCTTGACGTTGTTGGAACATCAAGATTTCATTCCTAAGTTTAGTAGTTCTCTCCGGTGGGAAAAATTGGGCAAGGAAACGAGTGGTAAGATCATCCCAACTTGAGATGGATCCGGCGGGAAGTCGCTCAAGCCAATTACTAGCTTAGTCCCGTAAAGAGAATTGGAAGAGATGCAAGCGCGTGGTCTCCCGTGTGGTAGCATCAAGGTCGATGGAATCAACGATTTTAAGGAAATCCTTGAGATGCTGATTAGGATCTTCGGAACGAAGTCCATGGAATGCACATCCATGTTGCACCAACCGGATGGTGTCGGATCGCAGGGCCGTAGTTTGAGCTTGATCGGGGAGCTCAATAGTATTCCTATAACCATGGTGGCTTGGTCTAGAGTATTCACCAAGAGTACGGCCTCTTGGCGGGTCAATGATTGGTGGGTCGATGAGTGGTGGCGGGTTATCACCTTCCATGATGAAAAGTGATGGGATTACTAACAAAGTCACGAAGAAGGGGTACGAGGAAGCTAAAATGAGAAAAAATCTTACTTGATAGGAATCAAGCAAGGGAACCTAAACGAGATAGAAATCTAACTAGCTATTCTATTCCCCGACAACAGCGCGAAAAACTTGATGCGCGTATAACGCGTTCGGGGTCAAAGGAACTTCCTTTTCGTCGAGAAGTTTTTCAACACCCTAGGCAGTGAACCTAATCGTTATAGTGTAGTATTGGGTAAGCCTCGGGTATTGATATCGTTCTCTAGGGGAATAGGAATGCTAGTGAGAAGTGTACTATGCTAAGGTTGAGGTTGAGGAAGATTATTTTTTGTCTTTTTTATATTTTTTTATAAAGCTAAGGGTAAAATCTCGGGGTTTGGATTTGGGGGTTTTGGTACTTCTATCGATTACTCTACTATCTAATTATCTAAACTATGGGTAGTCTTATGTCTATTGATGTGTGCTCGTATGATGATTAAAAATGTGTCTACCTAGATACTATTACTCCCTAGTTATCTTTTATTGGTGGTTGAA
Organism: Chrysanthemum seticuspe; assembly: GCA_019973895.1. Taxonomy (NCBI): domain Eukaryota; kingdom Viridiplantae; phylum Streptophyta; class Magnoliopsida; order Asterales; family Asteraceae; genus Chrysanthemum; species Chrysanthemum seticuspe. The sequence goes on along the minus strand of BPTQ01000005.1, from coordinate 257,416,292 downwards.
TTATCACGTCCTTATTCTTAACGCGTTGTGTTTTCTAAGGTCGTAGGGTATGCTTTTATCCCTAACTCTTTGAGACTACCTTAAGGTTATTGCCTACGAAATCTCTAGGTTTCATAAACTAACTCTAAGGTTATCTTTGGATGTTTAGCCTACAATTCCGCTAAGTGATCTAGAAGCTAAGGTTCACAAAGATTACTCAAGCATTCAAACACAATGATGGCCTAACGTATTTCTAAGCCAATTACAATTAAGATAAGAGACAATCAATCAATAATTAATAACTAGGTTTCATAGATCTAAGCAAACACACAAGAAATTTAGCCGGACATGTTAAACACGCAAGCATACACACATTCAATCGAAGACATAATGAAATCAATGAAGTAAAACAATTATCTTGATGTAAAATAGGGTATGAGAACCCTAAGATACTGTCCAAACCGGAACAAAGTCGTTTTAGGTTTTTACTCCACAAGTCTACCTCTTAAAATTCTGAAAATTTGATTTCTATATATAATTTTACATTTGCGACGGCGTCGCCTTATAGGTGGGACGTCGTCAGATCGCCGTCATTAGGGTTTCATCTTGGCCAAGTAATAGTTGGGACGGCGTCACGTTGTGGTTGTGACACCGTCAGTCTTCAGTAGTGACGTCGTTTGAATCTGGATCTAGGCCGTCTGAGAAGAAAAGTCTTCGTGATGCCCTTACTCTTCAAAGCCTGACGCCGTCAGGTGTAAATTAGCAAAAAGTCTACAGAGTCGCCACAAATTTAATTACGTAGAGAGGGACGGCGTCGCCCTTGTATTGTGACGCCATCAACTTTAATTCCAACAGCTTGTGAGTCTTTGATCTTGACTTAGCCATTTTCTTCATATATTCACTCCTTTTCGTCCAAATATGCATCATTACAGCATTTTGCTTCCAAGAGACTTAAAAGGTGAAAAGGAACGAATTTAAGCAGTAACGGATATAAAAGTGGGCGATTAAGGGCTTAAATGACACCTTAAAAGTATATGTTTTAAATCCTTATCAGTAAGTATTGACTTGAAAAATACGAATTGTTACACAATACATTACAACTTCACCCCACTGATATGCATAAATATCAATGCTCACTAAAAAGAGCTACCCCAACGGTAAATTCAGTCGTTAAAGAGTCGGTCACCTCAAGTATATGTATCCGTTAGAAAGCTCGTAGTCGTAGTCAAGTTATATTATTAAGTAGTTTGTTATGTAACACTGTGGAGGACGGACGGGTCTTTACCCATTGTATGCCTGATCCACAGCCCGTAGGTGGCATTTGTTTGTAAGAAACTATAAATACCCTCTACCTCCCAAGGTAGAGGGTTGGAGCTTCAATACCATTTTTCTTTGTTTCACATAGTTCCCAACTCTCTTCCCTTTCTCTCTCTAGAACTTTCTCTCTCTAAACTACTTGAACGCCCCATAGTGATTATGGTTTAGTGTGTTTGTGAAATCCTATATCTTACATTTGGTATCAAGAGCCATGGTTTGATCACTCATCTTTCATGCTCTTTGTTTTAGTGGATTTCATAAGGTTTTTGGGGTATTAAGTGTTTAGGAGAGTTTGAATCATTTGGACAAATTCTAGTGTTAAAGTTTGAATTTTGCTTGTACTTTTGTGTTTAGGATCATCATATGTGTTTATGTTTTGAATTGAAAGGCTTAAATCATTGTGGTTTGGTTGTTTTTTATTGATAAAGTTGTTATTTGTGAACTTTGTACTAAGCGAGTTGAGTCTCGGACTTGAGTTTTTTCGAAGCGAGTTGCTTTGTTACTGGAAGCGAGTTGATATATGCGACTTGGCTATTTAGTGAGTTGACCTTTTAAGCGACTTGGTGGTTAAGCGAGTTGTGTCCGTTTGCGACTTGCTATTAAGCGAGTTGATTCTTAAAGCGACTTGTTTCATTAAGCGACTTGTTTCATTAAGCGAGTTGATTGTGTTGCGAGTTGATACTAATGCGACTTGGCTATTTAGCGAGTTGATTCCTTAAGCAACTTGTTTCTTTAAGCGATTTAGTTGTTTAGCGAGTTGATAACTAAGCGAGTTGAGTGTTTAGCTACTTGTCTATTGAGACTTGTTACTTCTTCGTGATACATTCTTACGGTTGTTCTTTTGGTTTAGTAAAATCCCGTGAAAGAATCAATTTCCCGGTTTAATCAAAGAATAGTAAAATCCTGTAGAACTTGTAATCATGGCAAACATCGTTCCTACTATTGTTTCTTCCGTAGCTGAGGATGTTCAAGCAGCAGGGTCAGATACACGTCCACCTATGCTTGACATAACTGATTATGACTCATGGGCACAACGAATCCGATTGTACTGTTTGGGAAAAGAAAACGGAGTCAACATTCTCAAGTCAATCGATGAAGGACCTTATCAGATTGAGACTACTAGAGACTTAATTTATACAGCTGCAGATGGAACAATGATCTATGGAATAGACCGACCAAAGACGTATGATGAGCTCAATGATAAGGAGAAAAAGAGATTCGATGCAGATATCAGGGCTTCTAACATTATACTTCAAGGTCTTCCAAAAGACATCTACAAGCTTATCAATCACAACACTGAAGCAAAGGTTGTATGGGATAATGTCAAGATGCTTCTCTCAGGTTCTGAATTAACTATTGAGGACAGAGAATCACAATTGTATGATGAATTTGAACACTTCAAGATGAAACCAGATGAGAGTGTCTATGAATACTATGAGAGATTCCATAAGCTTGTGAATGACATGAGGAACATCAAAATGACCATGCCTAACATTCAGCTGAACTCAAAATTTGTGAACAACATGAATCCTGAATGGCACAAGTTTGTCACATCTGTGAAACTAACCAAAGGATTGAAGAATACAAACTATGAACAACTCTATGCATTCCTTCTTCAGAATGAGAGACATGCTATGTTTGAAAAAAGGATTCTTGATCAGTTCAAAACCAACCAGGGAGAGACGAGCTCATCAAATGATTCAACTGCTTTCTACACAAATGTTGGAATTACCACCAAAGCTTCTCAAGTTATACCCATGGGTAATGGTAATCACAAACTCATTCCTGATCCAATGTTCAAACAAGCTGATGCTGATGTACGCGTGGGACACTTCATTAATAAACTGGCTCTCATGATTAGTCAAAACATGAACTCTCTCCCACACACCAACAACAACCTCAGAACAACATCCAATCAACACAATCAAGCCACTGTCAGAGATGGGAAGGTTATGGTGCAGCCAGTTCAAGTAAGGCAGTACAAATAAGGAAGAGGTGGAGTTGGTAGAGGATATCTGGCAAATCTGAATAGGGGAAGGAATGGAAATCAGGGACAAGCAAAGCCGATCAAGTGCTACAACTGTGGAGGTGAGGGACATATTGCAAGGAACTTCACATCGCCAAAACGCCCTCAGAATGCAGAGTACTTCAGAGATAAGATGTTGCTCGTGTAAGCTCAGGATAATGGAGCACCTTTGGATGAAGAAGAGTTATTGTTTCTTGCTGAAGGGAATGCCAAGACATATGATGCTGATGTTGATGAACAGCCAATACAGGAGATAGGTCATAATCATCAGAATGCCTTTCAAGTAGCAGATTGTGATGCTTTTGACTCTGATGTCGATGATGAACCTACTGCTCAAACTATCTTCATGGCCAGCATCTCACCTATGGTTTCTACAAAGGTCTCTCCACCACAACAAGCTGGTCCATCCAAAGACAAAATCATTTCAGAGGTATTAAAACTATATGATGATGTTGATGAGCGAAAGATGCATAATGAAGTACAATCTCTTGAAACTTATGAATCAGATATTGATGATGAGGGTAATAGCAATATTGTCCCATATGATCAATATGTGAAGCAAAGTGAAAGTGAGGTTGTACCAAGTAATGCATCTTCTGCAGTCAATGATGACTATGTTTTTGATGATTACACTGCATGTACCCCTGATGATTCTGGTGTCTCTGAACTTAATGCCTATAAAGAATGTGTTGCTATTTATGAACAACGTGCTAAATTTGAGCTGACCACCCATGAGCAGGAAATGGATGACCAAATGCGGACAGTTATTAGAAAAAGTAATTTTAGAGAAGAAGTATTAAAACAAGAGTTAAACTCCTTACAAGAAAAGCTTTCTAAAACTGCTAAGCAAAAACAAGAACTTCAAGAAAATGTGAAAATGCTTAAGCAAGAATTCAATGCTAAGGAATCAAAACTTTTGAATGATTTTTCCAATTTAAAAACTTTGAAAAACAAACTTGAAAATAAATTGTACGTACAAGGGAACACCATTCAGACTGCTCACTTAATCACTAAGCATAGAGTCTTAAGCGATAAGCATATCATTCCCCTTGTTGAGGAACCAAATCCAGGGGTCATTAAAAAGGCTAGAACTGCTCATAAGGTTATTTATGATGGTAATGAAATCCTTAAGCCTAGGCAGAAACCTAGTTGCACCGAGTGCACTGAGGAAGATAAGAAATCAGATGAAGTCACTAGGGAGAGAATGAATAAGAAACTCAACAACCCTACATGTAAAGAGTAAAACATAACTATCAAACCTCATGATTACACTAAGGAAAATTGGATCTCCCTTAACATGTTTAAGCCTCAAACTCAATTAACCCCAGAACAGATATTTTGGAAGAAAGATATAGAAAAACAAAAAGCAGAGAATCTTGTTGTAACAAACCCTCCCCTTAGGAAAATGCCTTCAGCGACTGTGTATCCTCCAAATACACCAATGCATTTAGTTCCTAGAACTATAGCCACTAAAAGCAAGACCTTAATCAGTCAATATGTTATCTTTCAATTATTTGTTGATTTTGAGAAAACTTGTAAGAAAAGGATCACACCCACTGGTTTAACTGAAGGGGAAAGGGGTTTTGAGCAAACTAAAGAATGCTATTTAACTAAGGTCATGCCTTTCTTTAAACAACTAAAAGATCAATTTGAGAGTCTTAAAAAAGGGATGGATTTAGATATTAAAGAAATGGAGAAGGAATTTGATGCAATAATAGTTGAGGTTAGTGACTATGAGCGAGAATTAAAATATATTGAGATTGAGAGGAAGAACTTACATACATTGAATGAGAATCTTATTTCTGAATGTATCACTCAAGATGTGTTTTACACTGCTACGCATTGTTCCATTAATGCTTCTCAATTTCATGAATTAACTGTTGCTCTAAAAGTCTCTCATGATCGTGTCATTGAGCTTGAAAAGACTAATTCTAAACTAAATGAGAAAATTGATTTGGATGATCACGATAATTTGGTAAAACATCTTTCTAAACTAGAAGTTGAACATTTTAATTTACAACTAAAATATCAACATCTTAAAGAAAATGTCAAAACCTCAAATATCAAGACATCTTCAGATGCTCCAGAGTTTGATGCAGTTTTTCAGATAAACAAACGTGACGAATAGATTCAAGCTCATTGTAACACGATCAGAAAGTTGAAAACCCAAATTTCTTAATTAAAGGGTGAAAAGAACAATGTGAATGGTTCCCAAATGCCTCCTCCTTTAGATTCTTAGTATTCTCAAACTTTTCATCTTCAAAACTTAGTAAATGCTTTACAAAAGGAAAATGAGAGTTTTCTAGAAGAAAATTAAAAAGTTAAACGACACTTTAAAGAGTTATATGATTCAATAAAAGTCACTCGTGACAAAAACAACGAAAAAATAACCTCTTTACAAAAAGAAATTGAGAATATGAGGAGTCAGGAAAAAGGGAGACTGCCACTTGTTTTTAATGAGAGTGTTGCTTCAAAGTCATCCTCTGACTGCAAATATACTGTGACTGTTAAATACATTCCTCCTCATCTTAGGAATAATGAACTTGTGTTTCATAACTATTGTGCTCACCTTAAGGATAGTCTAGAATGTCTCCGTGATATTGTGGAAGAGGATTTCATAAATAAGCCTCTTGATAGAGAAATTAGGGTTGCTTGCATTCAGGCCAAACGATCTCAGGAGCTGCTAGAATGTCTAATTGCAACATGTCCTAAATCCTTAGGTGTGAAAGGTAAAGCTATGATGCCTTGTTCTATGCCTAGTGCCATGCATACAAACCGTTCCATGCCCAGCTTTAAGAAAGTAAATACTAATGTGCCTTCTAGAAGTTCAGATCCTTGCACATCTAGTTCAGGAATGCAAAAGGTAGTTCAACCAACTAATGTTCCCATAATTCCCTCTACAGGAGTAATCAGTGACATTAAAGCGAGCGGGTCAAAGCCTCCAAGCAATACCAAGCAAGATAGGACCTCGCAAGCTAAGAATGTGCATTGGAAGAGAGTAGAAGACCAACCTAGGAACTTTAAGTTTGAGTTGAATAAAATGAATCGTGTTGATTCTAGTATTAGCCATAGGTGTACTGTAATTAATTCGAATTCTGATACTATCTGCAAACCATGTAATGATGTCTTCTTGAATTCTGTTGCTAATCATGAATGTGGTGTGAATGTTTTGTCTAATGCTGTCAAATGCCCAGATAAAATTGTTAATGCTAAAAATCATGCTAAGAAGGCTAAAAGGCAAAGACGAAAGAAAGTTAGAAAACAGTGGAAACCCACAGGAAGAACATTTAGTAAGATAGGTTATCAATGGATACCTTTTGGCCATAAGGATAATCTGTTTTGCCCTCAATCTGCTAAGACAGTGCCCACTAGAAAATGGATGCCTACTGGTAGAACTATTCCTTTAAGAAGTGAACATACGTTGAATAGGTCAAATACGGACACCAGCACTACATCTATTCCTAATGATTCCATTGCTTCTATTTCTGATATGGGTGTTTCTATTTCTGATGTGGGTGTTCCAATCACTGTTACTAACCAAATGGAACCCATTCTTGCATGGGGATCCCAATTAACCAGTTATCCATTCTTGTCTGTGTTCAACTGCAGATCGTTCAAATCGTTCTGTGGTACCTGGACTCAGGCTGTTCCAAGCATATGACTGGAGACCGGTCGCGGCTCATGAACTTTGTGAGCAAATTCATCGGGACAGTTAGATTCGGGAACGATCATTTCGGTGCAATTATGGGTTATGGAGATTATGTTGTCGGTGATAGTGTTATCTCCAGGGTATATTACGTAGAAGGTCTTGGTCATAACTTATTCTCTGTCGGTCAATTATGTGATTCTAATCTAGAAGTAGCCTTCAGAAAACATACTTGTTTCGTTAGAGAACTTGATGGTAAAGAACTTCTCAGAGGAACTCGTGGTTCAAACCTAAACACCATATCTATCGAAGACATGATGAAATCTTCTCCCATCTGCCTGCTGTCAAATGCTTCCAAAACTAAGTCATGGCTATGGCACCGTCGTCTCAATCAGTTGAACTTTGGTACCATAAACAATCTTTCCAGAAAAGACTTAGTAAAAGGATTACCTAGACTTAAGTATGAAAAGGAACATCTTTGTTCAACATGTCAATTGGGAAAAAGCACGAAATATGCCCACAAACCAAAACCCACAAACTCAGTAATGGAAGTTCTTCACACCCTTCATATGGATTTGTGCGGACCCATGAGAGTGCAAACTATTAATCGGAAGAGATATGTGTTAGTTGTGGTTGATGACTACTCCCGATTCACTTGGGTTAAGTTTTTGAGGACAAAGGATGAAACTCCAGATGTCATCATTAAACAACTTCAGATCCGTTTCAACAAAACGGTTCGAATCGTTCGAACTAACAATGGAACTGAGTTTGTTAATAAAGAACTCAATGAATTTTATGAATATGTTGGAATCAGTCCTCAAAGAAGTGTTCCTCGTACTCCTCAACAGAACGGTGTAGTTGAAAGACAAAATCGAAATCTTGTAGAAGCCGCATGCTGATTTACTCAAAGGTTCCAATGTTTCTATGGGCTGAAGCCATTGCCACTGCATGTTACACTCAAAATCGATCCCTTATTCACACCTCTCATGGAAAGACTCCATATGAACTTGTCCACAATCGAAAACCTGATCTATCATACCTTCGTGTGTTTGGTGCTTTATGTTATCCAACTAATGACGGTCAAGATTTAGGTAAATTGAAAGCTAAAGCGGACATTGGAGTATTTGTTAGATATGCACCAAGCAGAAAAGGCTACCGAATCTACAACAAGAGAACCCGAAATATCATGGAAACAATTCACGTTATGTTTGATGAGCTGACCGGTCAAATGGCTCCTGGACAATCCAGTTCTGGACCCGCACTGCAAAACAGTCCCATTGGTTCATCCCTTGTACCAAATTCCTCTCCAGCAACTCCATATGTACCTCCAACTGAAGATGATTTAAAGAAATGGTTTGATCCAATGTTCGATGAACACTATGAACCAAATGTTGAGGAAATGTCAAATCCATCAACATAGGTTGCTCCTATCCCTGTGAATGAAGTCAACCCTTCAGTCTCAATATCATTAAGTCAAGAAGCGCCTGCTGGTGATCACTCTGTCTCATCAACAAATCATCAATCTTCAAATGTACATCATGGAACTGTTTCTGGCATCAATGATGAAGTTAATCCCTTTGCTACTCCTGAAGATGCTCCATTTGAAAACATATTTGCTCCTGAATCATCATCAGAACCATCTTCTTCAGGAGACATCGACTCTGCTACTTCAGTCCCTCAACAACAGCCACATGAACACCTCAGAAAATGGACTCATGATCATCCATTGGACAACATCATTGGAAATCCCTCTCGTCCAGTATCCACACCAAAACAACTTGCAAACGATGCCTTATGGTGCTTCTTCAACTCCGTACTCTCTAAGATCGAACCAAAAGATGTTAAAACCGCCATGAATGAAGACAACTGGTTCAATGCCATGCAAGAAGAAATTCATGAGTTTGATCGACTTGATGTATGGGAATTAGTACCTGCTCCAGATTGTGCTATGATCATTGCTCTAAAATGGATCTTCAAAGTGAAACTTGATGAGCATGGTGATGTCCTAAAGAACAAGGCTCGATTGGTGGCTAAAGGATACCGTCAAGAGGAGGGTATTTACTTTGAAGAATCATTTTCTCCTGTTGCTCGTATCGAGGCAATCAGAATCTTCTTGGCTAATGCTGCAAGTAAGAACATGGTAGTCTATCAGATGGATGTAAAGACGGCGTTTCTTAACGGAGATCTTAAAGAAGTCATCTACGTCAGCCAACCTGAAGGCTTTGTGAATCCATAGCATCCTACTCACGTTTATCATTTGAAGAAGGCTCTTTACGGTTTAAAGCAAGCTCCAAGGGCATGGTATGATACGCTATCAAAGTTTCTTCTATCTACTGGATTCAGCAAAGGAGCAGTTGATCCTACATTGTTCACCAGGAAGTCAGGGAAACATTTAATTCACGTTCAAATTTATGTTGATGATATCATCTTTGCCTCGACTGACCCCAATGAGTGTGACCGTTTTTCAAATGAAATGGGTTCAAAATTTCAAATGTCAATGATGGGGAAAATGTCATTTTTCTTGGGATTACAAATTTCACAAAGCCCCAGAGGCATTTTTATAAATCAATCTAAATATGCAAATGAGATTTTAAAGAAATTTGGATTTGATTCTAGTGACCTTGTTGACACTCCCATGATTGAATGTACGAAACTAGATGAGGATCACTCAGGGATCATGGTAGACCAAACGAAATATCGTAGTATGATTGGATCCCTGATGTACCTCACAGCTAGTAGACCAGACATCTTGTTCGCTGTTTGCATGTGTGCTAGATACCAGGCTAAGCCTACTAAAAAGCACCTTGAAGCGGTTAAACGGGTCTTTCGATATCTCCAAGGAACCATCAATATGGGACCATGGTACCCGAAGGACACCGGTATGTCACTAACAGCCTATGCAGATGCTGATCATGCAGGATGTCAAGATACTCGTCGAAGTACGTCTGGAGGTGCTCAGTTTTTGGGTGATAAGCTTGTGAGCTGGTCTTCAAAGAAGTAAATGAGTACTTCTATTTCCTCTACAGAGGCTAAATACATAGCCATGTCATCTTGTTGTGTTCAAATCCTATGGATGAGATCCCAATTATCTGACTATGGCTTTGAATTCAGCAAAATCCCTCTGTACTGTGATAATAAAAGTGCTATTGCTCTCTCATGCAACAACGTACAACACTCAAGAGCAAAGAACATCGACATTCGACATCATTTCATCAGGGAGCAAGTTGAAAACGGTGTGGTAGAACTTTACTTTGTGAGGTCTGAATACCAGTTAGCAGACATCTTCACCAAAGCTCTTCCTAGAGAACGTTTTGAGTTCATCCTTCCACGTCTTGGTCTAAAGAGTTTACAACCGGAAACACTCAAGCGTCTTCAAGAGGAAGACGAGGAGTAAAGGTCTTTATTCATCTATCTCTTGTATATATTTATTCAAAAACCAAAATACAAAACTTGAAAAACCCTTAAAAAGAAAATATAAAAATATAAAATTCTCTAAAATCCATAAAAATTTGAAAAATCTTGAAAAATTCCACACAAAAAAAAATATTGTTATTTTGTCATGTTTTTCCTTATTCGATATCATCTACGGACTTTGTGTTGACATTCAAAGAATGTCACGGGTTTTTAGATGTTCTTCGAATGCACATAGTTTTTGTTAAAAAAAAAAAAAAAAAAAAAAAAGGCGGAGAAAAATGGTGGTTTATTGTCATTTCAGTCAGTAACCCGTTTTAAAAGTAAAGAACAGAGCCATGTTTTAACTTATTTTTCAAATCTCATGCTCTGATTCTTAACACAAATGTTTGTCATCAAAAAGACAAATGTTTCTCTTTCCAAATATTTTTCCGTCTAATGATTCTTCTGAAAAATATTTGTCATCTAATGAAAACTCAGTTGCTTTGTAAAATAACTCGGACTCTATTTTTGAAAATCATCTGGACTTATTGTTTGTCAAAAATATCTATCTCTAAATCAACAACTTATGTCATTGATTGAGGGGGAGAATGATTTCAATCAAATCAAATGATTTCAATTAAATCAAAAAGTTATTTGTTATACAATTGTTTTCAAAAGATAATCATGCATGTTTAATCAATGGAGTTTAAAGTCTCAAAATCCGATCCTTATCAGTTAAAACTTTTTTCATAATCAAGTCACAATTCTCCTTAAAAACTTTCAAAATCAATTTAAATCTACAGAGATCACAAATCTCAAATGATTTGATAATTGTGATCGGGGGAGAATTTGTGATTTAAATTGGATTTAAACTGATAATTCCATAAATGGGTTCATAAGTGTTTAGCAAGTTTGCCTCCCCGCATGTGACAAACGATTTCAAATTTTCCATGCACATGTTGAGGGGGAGCATCTACTTTAAACCTTAAATTATTGAAACGTGATTGAATTATCTCTAAGTGCAGGTTCCCTCTAATATGTGCAAAACTCTTTCAAACTTCGAGGCACATATTGAGGGGGAGCAAACTTTTGATAACCTCATCCTTCCTCAAAATGTTTTATCTACTCAAATTGATTGGGAAGTGATGATGATCATTTTATAAAATGTTAATCAAAAGATTGGACCTTTCATTCTTAATCTAACGATTTCAAAGATCTCTTGCCTCCATGTGCTAAACAAGTTCTGAATTTTATGCATATGTTGAGGGGGAGCATTTCTAAAATATCAAAACAATTAAGATACAAAATACTTTGATTTTATATCACAAGTATCTTGATTGATTTTCAAATGGTTTTCAGTTGTTGAAAACTTTCAGACCTTGACAGATCTTTAGCACTCGTGGATCGTTAGTGTTGCCTATGTAATCATAAGCAAACTAATAGACAGTCTCTACAACTCGTATTCTATAGCGGAAAGTAAATACAAGTTGTTATAACTAAGAACACTTAGATCCTCTATGGATCTTTTTATTAACTGAAACTCTATGTTTCAGATCAGTTATCTATTACAAACTATGAGGTTCCTTTTATAGACAAGGAACCCTAATCTATTACTACCCAATCGACTAAACATGCAAGCATGCATTTAATGACTAATACATTAAACAAATATTGAGCAGTACAATAATACCCATGCTAACCTCGGGCCATTCAAAGATAATGATGGGTTAGCATTTAAATAATACAGCGCATGCTGATCCTAGTCAGCTTCCACCCTTCAGCAGTAACACGGCACTGCTTTTGCACTTTAGCAGAATGACTTCTTCAGCAGATTCTGCTTCTACTTCAGCAGAATCCTTCGGCAGTAATGACAGCAGAAATCCTACTTCACATAATTCCCAACAATCCTCCCCTAAACTGGAATTTGACTTGGTTAAGTTCCAGTTTCCTGACCTTGAAATATCTTTGAGTCTTCAGTACTAGAGGATTGTTTTCACATATCAGTAGCAAAGAACCAATAATAATCTCATCTCTATGATGATCAAACTTTGAAACGCCAGGTCTTTGCAGCAACAAATGACATAATGTACATCAAAACTGATTAGTTGCATACTATTCTCATCACATCCAGAGGTGTTATCTCCTGGGAGAGGTGAATCATTGAAAATAATGGATTTGATGTCTCTTTACCAATAGCCATCACTACTGGAGTAGCCAGATGTTTAAGTCCGAAAACTATGGTACATTGATAACCATCTGATTTATTAGCAAATCAGCAACTATATAAACGGATTTGACTTGTCTTTACCTGTAGCCGTTTGCTCAGGACTAGTCAATGCTTAGAATTGGTGAATTGATAACCAAATATGGATTCAGTTGCCTTTACCACAAGCCATATACTTGTGTGCTAGCCAATTCTTGGATTCCAACAAGGAATAGACCATGGTGAATTGATGACCATACAACTCTCAGCTATTAAGCATGGGTGGTTGCAGACCCTATGATTTTGAGCAATCCATTACAGCTATCAACAGATTTGATGTGTCTTTACCAAAGCTGTACCCTCTGGACTAGCTAACTCTTTGACATACACAAGGTATATCTGGTGAGTTAAAAACCATCAAAAAGTACAACAAACCTGCAAAAGAAAGTTTTTTTTTTTTTTTTTTTTTTTTTTTTTTTTTTTTTTTTTTTTAACTAAGAAACTAACAAACAAATAAAGAAAACAAAACAAAAATAGACAATGTAGAATACCGCGTTCATTATGAAGATGCAGCTTGAGCTTGCAGAAGTTGAATCTTGATTAGTCCAACCAGTCGTTCAGCATCTGGTCTTTCATTTCCCACTGGATCTGGAGGGATTTCCAACTTCTGACACATCATCCTTTCCATAAGTCTCTTGGACAATGGATAAATTCTTTCAGCAAACATGCAGACTGTGATTCCACCCTTTGTTTCAACTACATGCACACGAGGTAGGGGATAATATCTCCAGGACTCAACCTGCCATAGATGTGAGTTCTTCCAAATGAAATGCCCTTTACCATTGGGAGATAGAGAGTCAAGCAGAACATGGAGATCTCCTAATAAACACATCCCAGAACCTTGTGGTGTAGTATTACAGTAATGTTTGGTGACAAGAGTGTATAGAGTAAGAATATATGCCCTGTCAACCAAATGGAGTATTTCCTTTAAAAAGGTGAACTCCATTGAAGTTTTGTCCAATCGATGAATGACATTCATCTCACCATTTATCAGAGACCACTGGACCAACACATTTTGATATCCTTCAGGAAAATCAGTAGCAGACCCTTCTTGAATAAAGGTAGAGTCATCAGCCTTTAGGTCCAAAGGAACATTATTTTTTGATGCATGAGTCCTTGCTTTTCTCACAGATCTTCTCATAGATGTGAGTTTTCTCTTGGCCATCCTCTTCTTCCTTCTACCAGGCATATACATTTCCGAAGATGGAATATCTTTGGTTTCTTCATTAACATCAGTAGTAGGACTAGAAGAAGTAGATGTGGATTTAGGTGAGACATCATCACGAAGGGCATGCATTCTTTCACGCACCTTTCTTGCCTTTTTAGTTTTGACAGTCGTGGTTTTATCTGCTATAATCAAACCAGCTCCTTCTGTAGCAGAAGATCTCACATATGGAACAGAAGTTTGCACATTAGGTGCTTCAGAGGAAATGGTGGTTGGTTCAGCAGATGAGACCTTTGCAGTCGAGCTAGTGACTTCTGTAGCAGCTTCAGCAGAAGGTTCAGCAGAAGCAACCTGGTCATCTTCCTTAACAAAAGTACTTTCTTTTGTAGCAACAGATGCCACATTTGGGTTAGATGAGGGCATAACTGGTGCTTCAGGGGAAACATCCGATGGTTCATCAGAAGGAACCTTGTCAGACGAAGGAGTGGCTTCAGTAGTTCCTTAAGAAGAAACCATTTGAGAGATCGTCTTTGGTGGAATATCATCAAAATTATCCACTATCTCAACAAACTTTGGTCTCTTGGTCTTTGGTGCAACTTCATTCTCTGCAAGTCTTTTCAAGTTGGAAGATGGTGTTATGTCAGAAGAAGAAGTCTTCATAATCATATTGTACAAATAAAACAATCTGGCATCAGGTAAAGCCACGACTTGCTTCATTGTTAAACCACGGTTAAGCACAATACAACTTTGATTTTTCACTATAATCCTCATCTCTGTTTTCTTATGAGCTTCAGTAAGAGGTTTCTCTCTCTTTGCCTTATGCTTTGCAGTACTCAGGGCTATCCTTTTCGCAGCTGCTTCTTTCTTCCTTTGTTCTCCAAGCTTCATCATCCGAGCCACAAAATTTTCACCATCAAATTCCCCACCTAAAATACTTTGAGCAAGTGTAGGATTTTTCAGTGGTTTGCTTAATAAGAACATCCCATTGTGCAGCAGGCATCTGAATAGCTAACGCATCCAATTCTCTTCGTCTCTCAAGAGGCAAAGAAGAAGAAGAATGGTCTGTCATGTGTTTAGCCACTTCTTCACTTTTCTTCTGATCTGCAAACTCAGCAAACCTGCTTTCTTGACCTTGCCTTTCTTGTTCAGATACCAGATCTGGACCAAGCTCATCTTCAATCATTACACCTTTCTCTTTAGTAGTAGTCTCATGAACAACCACAGCTGGAGGAGAATCACCAATTTGAACTTCAGAGGAATCGTTTTTAGAGAGATCTTCAACAGGTGTGGTAAGGATATCAGTTGCAGGATCCAAATAAAAATTTCTTCCACCATGAAATACAACTTGATCATCTGCTGAAGGGGTGGGATATGATGGTTCTTGAACAGGTACATGATGATAAGTTTCAGATGCAATATCCTCCATTTGAACCTCAGTAGATGTAGTTTTGTCAACCCTTGGTTGCTTGGAGACTTCAGCAGATCCCTTACCCAAATTAGATCGTCTCCTCTTCCTTGTGAACCGAATTGGTGCCTTAACTTTTGATGATTCAATATCAACTGAAGATGGAACAACACTTTCTTGAGCCACATCAGCTAAGATGTTAAGGGGAGCAAGTCGAGATTCCTCATCTTCCTCATCAGAAGAAATGACTAACTTCCTTTTGCTACTCTTTTCAAGTCGCTCCTCTAGGTCCTTAACTTTATTCTGCAGTTCCTCAATCTTATCACCAAGAGAAGACTTGGTCTCTGAAAGCTCCTTTTTGAGATCAGTCACCTCAGCTGCATACCTGTTAACAAGAGCATAGACAGATGAGAGAGTAATAGGGTCCTCAGCTCCACCAGCAGATTGCTCTGTGGTAATGGGAGTTTCATTGGACCTTTCAGTGGAAATATGATCATGCTCAAAATGAGGAGGTACTTCATCAAAAGGTTCCCTTTGAGGACTGGGTGTGGTCATCCTGTTCTGGTCAGACACAAACTCATCAAATGAGGCCTGTGTAGGTGGTGGACACGGTCTGGGTGATGGTGCAGGTGGATCCTGGTCAGGAGCAATATGAGATGCTTCAGCAGTAAAAGAGGGACCCTCATCTACATTAACTGATGGATTGCCATCAGAAGCAACATTTGAGGAGGGTGGGATAACAACAACATTTTCCTCATCAGCAGCCTCATTTCCATGAGGTAACATAGCTGCTGACAACGGATGATGTGCCCCCTCAAAGTTAGTTCTCATAGAGGCAAAAAGTTTAGCTGAAAGAGCTCCTATGGGATTAAAGGCCTGAACTTGGGTAGATGTGTCAATGATTATTTGTAAGAATCTAGGATACATTAAAAACTTATGTTGAGTCCTATTTATATTTTCAACCATATTATCAAAAATAAATTTGGAAAAATTATAAGTTATCCCTTGAGATAGACACACAATACCACAGGCCAATTGCGTAGAGAATTGATCCAAACCCCCAGATTTGTTGCTTATGCACTGAAGCAGAGTGTGAACTAAAAACTCCACATTGGACAGAAATGCTTTTTCAACCATATGTTCGTTCTTGTACCTTGATACCCAATGGCTCTTAGCCCAGAGAGAATCACCTCAGTACTTAAGTGATAAACCCCATCAGCATCATCCAAATTAAGCTTTCTCCTTATTAGGTCCTCCGTCACCACGTGCTCTGTTTCATCAACCAAAGCAACAATCTCTGTTTCACTTCGTTTTTCAGCAGATTCCCAAAATTGTTTAACCAACGATTCATAAATCGCATCAGGGGAATGCGTTAGGGCAAAGTGAATCTTGGACCGCTTCAGGAACTCCATCATTGGTTCATACAATTCATCGCCCTTTGCATTACCCAGAAATGCCACTTTATTGTGATCTTTCTTGAATTGAAGAGCCATGAGAGATATGTGATTTTAGGGTTATGATTTTGAACTGAAGGGGGAATTGTTTATTTTGAAGTGGAAGAAATGTATTTTGAGGAATGGTAACCGTTACCAAGAATGTAGTCAAAAGAATGAGAATCTTAGTTGACCATATCCTACGTGTATTTCAACTTGACCAACGACAAAATAACTCTTCAGCAGAAACACATAGCCAATCTGCTGATGTAATATGCTTCGGCAGAAACCAACCCAGGACTAGATTATCTTCAGAAGGGTTCTAGAATTCCCGTGCCATCTAACTCGCATTAAATTGCATTAACCCTTGCATCCGCCTATATAATCATCCCAATACATACTTCACTTCATCAAAAATCCCCAAATATCATCACAAACCCTAATTTCAACAATGTTCCAAAATTAACCACAATCAATCAAAATTAACCATGAACACTATACCAGAAGTTGTTAACCCAAACTCTTCTCCGTCATTATCATCATCCAGTGATTTTCTCCAGTTTTGGTCACGTCCACCTGACCCTCGTCCTTTGACATCCCCTTTTCTCCCTTCTTCTGAAGATGATAGCGTAGTGGATCCAAGTGATTCTTCTGATGACTCAGAGGAACCCACTACTGAGATAACTTCTTACTCCCAACCTCCAGCACCTCAACCTCCACAAAGGCCTCATGCCGAAAGAGAGGTGGTGCTTGCTCTACCTGCGCCACTCTATGGTGCATCTTCACACTTCGTATAGAGGAAGAGCTAAAGAAAGGTGGATGGATTGCATTTTGGTTGAAATCGATAGATGAAACACAAACGAAACATTATGTTTCTTCAACACCATTTGTGGTCATCGTCATCTTCATCGTTTGCATCAATCCATCTTTCCATTTTGATCCTTAGCATCTTCGTCATATTAGTTAAGCATATCCAGCCATCGAGATAGAAGGAATGGGTGGTTATGCAAGATTTTACAAACGCATATCCAGCATCTAGTGTGAAAGATGTGAGCGATCATGCATATCCAACATCCCTTTAGATGTTGGAATAGATGATATGAACTAGATTAAGATAAGTAGTATAGCTCTTTTCTTGTAGTTGCATTGAAGTTGATTGTAAGTTGTAAGCTGTAAGCTGTAACTTGAATGAATGAATGAATAATTTGACTTCAATTTCTTCTCTTCAGCACTTTTAATTTCAGAGGAAACAAGCTTTTAAGCATACAAGACCATATACCAAAGGATCACACTTGATGAATTTTAACTGAACAGGGCATTCTGCAAAACAACACTCAGAGAAACACAAGAACAAAACAGAGACAAAACAGACTAAAAACAAAAATTATTAGATAGTATGTGTTAGCAAACAGAATATACACAAAGTTTACTATAAAATCCTCCCCTGAGGCATATGCCTCCCCTTAAACTTTGCAGTTAAGGGAAGAGAAAGATCCACCATTGTTCTTGGGTTTCCAGTGAAATTTAGGTCCTTTATCCTTCCAAGAACATCCTGCTGAAGCTTTGACAGTAGTGTCACAACATCCTTTCCCATTATTCATAGAGTCAACATATGCAGGCCAATAACCATGTTTAAAATATGGGCTAATAGGTTGCACATAAGGTCTATCAGCTGATCTCCTCCAAGGAGAGTCAGTATAATTAGCTTGTGGGACATAAGGAGGAATATTTTTAACATTGGTCCACACTGGTCTAGGTTTCTGCTGTGGAGCACATGCACCCAATCTTTGCTCATAGAAATCACAATCCTTAATCAAATGAAGTTTACTTCCACAAACAAAACAAGTCTTCCTTTTGGAAGATTTATTCAACAAAGCAGATGTTCTATTACATGTAGAATAACTTAACCCAGAAACAATAAAGGAATTGTTTTTAACAAACAAATTATGCAAAGATTTAAAAGACAAGTCTTCAGGGGAAACAGGCTTGGAAGTGGATTCCTCAGCAGCTATCCTAGAAGGCTTGTAGATAGACTTGGGTGCAGGCTTGTGTGTAGGCTCAGGTGAGGGCTTGGGAAGGTCTGACTTATCACTTGGATCATAGCTGGAAGTAGACCCTTGATCCGATGAATTGTCACTGTCAGAGAAAGAGACAAAGTCATAAGATGAAGCATCATTGTCTGGCAAGTCTTTTGACTTTTTGCCATACAGATGGTGTGATCCATCAAAGTCAGTAGTAATGGACAGGTCAGTGGGCATAAATTCACCTCTAATAGGTCCAGGGACAACATGTAAATCACCTTCCTTTTTAAAATGTTCTAAGCCTGCAGGTGTAGATTTACGCCCATCTTTCCTAGCTTCCAATCCTACATACTTTTGAAAGCCTAAACCTATTCCTGAGGTCACTGATTGACTACTATAAAGGGCTCTAGCTAGATTGTCACCTGATATTAACCATTGTTTATGTTTAGCTATTTCCTCAGCTAGTTTCTCTTTAAGCTCTAGGTTCTCAGCACTAGCATCATCTTTTTCTTTTTCGGTGCATTTTAAGTTAATATTAGCAATTTCTAGATCAAATTGAAGCACCTTAATCTTTTCTTCATAAGCTATCTGATTCTTTTGAAACCATACCTTTTGTCTTTCTAATGTTTTTAACGAGAGTTTATAAGCTTCATTATCAACATATCATTCATTGTATCTAGGTTTCATAGTATCATAAGCTTCTTTAAGTTCATTGTATCTTTCACTACAACCAAATATACAGTTGTGTACCTGAGAAAGTCCCATGAAGGCAAATTGATCATGCCTATCCTCCGAAGTGCATCTGGCCAGCAATCCAAGCTTCTCAATATCAGCAGCTTCCTCATTCACAGGTTCATGTGTAGCCCAGTTGACCTGTTCATCCATGGTGACAAGAGCTGCTGAAGTGCTAGCTCCCTTCTGATTCTGCTGATAGGAAATGTAGTTAGCTCCCTCTTCACTCTTCCTGTCTTTGCATTCCCTTGAGAAATGACCCATCTGGTGACAAGAGAAGCACTTGACCTTTCTCCTGTCAAAACGAGCTGGATCCTTTCCCTTGAATCCAAACTTCCTTCCTGCCTTCTCTTCAAACCTCTTGATATCTACTGAAAGCATGGCCACCTGCCATTTCAGCTTCATCTCCTCCATCTCAAGTGGGTCCACCTGATCAAAGTCTTCATATACCAGATGCTGCTGAGTATCATAATCTGCAACAAATGAATGAAGAACATCCTCTATAATACTGCCAGTTTTAGCTTGAGGATGTGATGGAGTGGGACGATAAGATGATGATGGTAAGTAAGATGGACTTGAAGCATGCATCATCATATTGGAGTGAGATGTCCCAACAAAGGCTGAATGACCAGAGGAGGATGTACGGTAGGGAGATCTGACATCAAGTTCAAGAGATCTGAGTTTGTTGTACAGCTCATCAAAAGTGAGTATGTCCAGCCCACCTTTAGCTTTAAGGGCTATACTCACATGTAACCATGATGGTGGCAAAGATCGTAAGAACTTTGAGTTGCAATCATCATTGTCAGGCTTTGAATTCAGCTGGTTAAGCTGACTCAGAATCTTGTGAAACCTGTCGTATCCCTTGTGGATACCTTCTTCTTCAGAGATATTGAAATCTTGGAAGTGTTGTCTCAGCAGGGACTTCCTCATTCTCTTGGACTCTTCATTCCCACCAAACCTTGCTTTCAGAGCCATCCAGATGTCCTTTGCATCAACCATGTGGTGAAAATCACCCAAGTGATCTTCAGGAATAGATTGAAGAAGGATGGTTCTTACTTTGTGCTCTCTTTGCACTGCTAGAATCTCTTCAGCAGTTTTGGGAGGAGCAATGGTAAACTTACCATCAAGATCTGGGATAGTCTTCTTCAGACTGTTGCCATTCTTCACAATCTCCCACAGATTCCAATCAATATTGGAGATCCAGTTCTGCATCTTCATGGTCCACAGATCATACTATTCCTTTTTCATATAAGGAAACTTACCATTACTGTTGGAGAGACTCAGTTGCTGCATAGAGGTGGTGTTGTTTTTGGTGTTGTTGGTGACTTCTGATTCATCATCAGTTCCAGGCATGGTGAATATGTTTTTGGTTGTATGGGGGTGAGGTAAATAAGGTTCTCAGTATCGTAGAGACTCTCCCGAGGCTCTGATACCACTTGTTGAAAACTTTCAGACCTTGACAGATCTTTAGCACTCGTGGATCGTTAGTGTTGCCTATGTAATCATAAGCAAACTAATAGACAGTCTCTATAACTCGTATTCTATAGCGAAAAGTAAATACAAGTTGTTATAACTAAGAACACTTAGATCCTCTATGGATCTTTTTATTAACTGAAACTCTATGTTTCAGATCAGTTATCTATTACAAACTATGAGGTTCCTTTTATAGACAAGGAACCCTAATCTATTACTACCCAATCGACTAAACATGCAAGCATGCATTTAATGACTAATACATTAAACAAATATTGAGCAGTACAATAATACCCATACTAACCTCGGGCCGTTCAAAGATAATGATGGGTTAGCATTTAAATAATACAGCGCATGCTGATCCTAGTCAGCTTCCACCCTTCAGCAGTAACACGGCACTGCTTTTGCACTTCAGCAGAATGACTTCTTCAGCAGATTTTGCTTCTACTTCAGCAGAATCCTTCGGCAGTAATGACAGCAGAAATCCTACTTCACATAATTCCCAACATCAGTTGGTTTCAAGGCGGAAGAACTATATCAAAAGACCGAACAAATTTACTTTATGCATGGTGATATAAGGATGATAAGGTTAGGTTGAGGTCCAATGATCCGCCAGAACCGGAGGGATCTACCCAGGGACAAAACCACTTGATAGTGTAGGGTCCTTAGGTATATTGAAAAAAGGAGAAAAAAATGAGATATGGGAAGAGTGCGGACTGAAACTGAGCCAGTACTGGAATAAACCCAACAAGGTTCTAGTTATGAAGTTTCAGTAAGCACTGAAGGGGTTGAAGAATGAAAAAGAAATTAAATGTGAAAAAGGGTGAAAAGAAATAGCCCTCAATTTATTAAACCTTAGGGCAGAAACCGGGTTCAATTCATATGCTGCTGGTGGTTACCAAGGTAACATCGGTATTGAAGACAAGACGTCATGGACCCAGTGACTCACTGCACTACAACTTCCCAAGCCACTCAAGTTTCTCTTAAAAGGACTTGTTTCATTCTCACGGGGAACCGACATAATCTATCGACTTTCTCTTAGAGATTGTTGATATTGAAGAAGGAGACCCTCTCCCTAGTCTCCGGCATAGGAACCAAATATGCACAATTGAGTCTAGAGCCACGAGATCATCTATAAATCTCATTAGGACACTTTCAATGAAGACTCTCTGTTTCACACATTGTGGAAAGAGAGATTAAATCTTATGAGTCCTACGCATTATCCCTGTGGTATTGCCAGAACATCTGAGTGATATGCTAACATATTCACAATGAAGATGGAAAGCCTTTTGGAGCCAACATCATACAAGCTCCTGGTGGGTGGCATGTGAGATCTATCCAATAGATCAACCGTGTGACAACTGAACAGAAACAATGGGGCGATTCAATCTTTTGAATCAATCCTGGTTCAGGTTATGGATTGACGGATACCTTTGAAAAACCAGTTGTTGTGCTTAAAAACTCTTTTCTGTTGCACACCGACTGTGTACTAATTTCTCAAAATAAAAGGTGTTTATGATTGATAATTGATTTTCATTAAAACCTTCGTTGTATTGCAAAAACAATTTCTATTGAGCGATACACGATTGTTTTTTAAATCTCTTTTCATCAATCAGTGAATCTCAATTCGCTGGTTCACTCACTCCGTGTTGTCTTCTTTGAGACGTTCCGGTTTGAGAACAGCTAGAGCAGCTGCGAAACCCTGTCAAGGAAATTCTTCGGAATTATACCTGATCACAGGCAGTACATGTACTGATCAACGGGGAACCGTAGTCCGTGTACCTCAATTCAACGAAAGTGATCAAAGACACTTTCATGCACTTTATTGCTAACTGTTGTATGCAGGTACGCCCGACGTTTGTAGCTGATCAGAATGAAGCGGTCAATCCATAGCCGCATGCTCATACTACACATTCATCTCTAAAGAAATCATGATAAGTGCTTCAACGACTCTGATACTTTCACTCCATGCTTCTGCTATGCTGCTGCAAATATCATGAACCAATAAAAGCTTCCGCTACTCTGATGAGAATACATCATGATCCAGAATGTGAGTATGCCGGTCCAAATGTCACAACATCACATAATACCAACACCACAATGGATGAGTCAAAGATTTATGTTAGCTGATGATCTCAATGCTGGCTCAAAACTCATCATCACGTGGATCAGTTAAAGACCTCCACTTGAATTATCCAAACATGCAAAACATGAAGAATCAAAGACTACGAGCTACTGAGCAAAGGACTTAATCAAGAATCCTAGAACAATCAAATGTAATATCTATTTGTATTCTTTGTAAATTGAGGTGACCTCCCTTAGGGGAGATTGTTAGGAATTAGAAAATTCAGTCGTTAAAGAGTCGGTCACCTCAAGTATATGTATTCGTTAGAAAGCTCGTAGTCGTAGTCAAGTTATATTATTAAGTAGTTTGTTATGTAATACCATGGAGGACGGACGGGTCTTTACCCACTGTATGCCTGATCCACAGCCCGTAGGTGGCGTTTGTTTGTAAGAAACTATAAATACCCTCTACCTCCCAAGGTAGAGGGTTGGAACTTCAATACCATTTTTCTTTGTTTCACATAGTTCCCAACTCTCTTCCCTTTCTCTCTCTAGAACTTTATCTCTCTAAACTACTTGAACTCCCCATAGTGATTATGGTTTAGTGTGTTTGTGAAATCCTATATCTTACAGAAACCACGCAAAAGAATCTCGCGATTCGACTTAATCACTAAGACCACAAAGACTTCCCACAAGAAGTATCAAAACCCAAACTAGATCTCCTACGATCTAGGATTGATCACCAAGATACAAGATGTAGGATATTGGATTTCACTTTCATATCATAACAATGACACTTTAAGCATATAGATGATTTTAGAGAGAGAGAAAGTGGGATATTCTAGAAAGAGAAACTTGTGGAATATTAGATTACCAAAGAACATCCAACCCTCTACCTTGCAAGGTAGAGGGTATTTATAGGTTACAAACTAAACGACCTCCTGACGGCCTGTGGATCAGGGATACAATGGGTAAAGACCCGTCCTTCCTCCACGGTGTTGCACTAAACTATTCTACGCTACTACTTATCTAATAAATAACATAAATAATGACAAGTCTGCGAGCTAACTTTGGCTAGATAATAATTGGGGTGACCGACTCTTTTACTTATGGAATTTCTGATTCTTAACAATCTCCCCCTAAGGGAGGTCACCCCATAAATTACATTGTGTATCCTAGCTTTCAAGTAAGTCTTCATTCTTGAGCTCGTAGACTTCTCTTCAACAAAGTAATCAAACCAAGTGCATCTGTGGAGAGTACAACATTGAACAATAGAAATGAATAATTCATGGAGGTTGAGTGTCTGATCCACTGTGATAACAATAATTTTGAGCCAGCTTTTGAGATCATCAGCTAACGCAAATCTCTGAGATATCCATTGTGGTGTTGGTATTATGTGATGTTGTGACTTTCGGACCGACATGCTCACATTCTGGATCATGAAATCTTCTCATCAGAGTAGCGGAAGCTTTCGTTGATTCATGATATTGGCAGCAGCGTAGCAGAAGCATGGAGTGAAAATATCAGAGTCATTGATGCACTAATCATGATTTCTTTTGAGATGAATGTGTTAAGTGAGCATGCGGCTATGGATGGACCGCTTCATTCTGATCAGCTGCAAACGTCGGGTGTACCTGCATAAACCAGTTAGCAATAAAGCGCACGAGAGTGTCTTTGATCACTTTCGTTGAATTGAGGTACACGGCCCACGGTTCCCCGTTGATCAGTACAAGTACTGCCTGTGATCAGGTATAATTCCAAAGAATTTCCTTGACAGGGTTTCGCAGCTGCTCTAGCTGTTCTCAAACTGGAACATCTCAAAGAAGACAACACGGAGTGAGTGAACCAGCGAATATAAATCCACTGATTGATGAAAAGATATTTGAAAAACAATCGTGTATTGCTCAATAGAAATTGTTTTTGCAATACAACGAAGGTTTTAATGAACATCAATTATCAATCATAAAACACCTTTTGATTTGAAATATCCGTACACGGTCGATTTGCTAAAGAAAATAATTTTTAAGCACAAAGACCGGTTTTTCAAAGGTATCCGTCAATCCATAACCTGAACCAGGATTGATTCAAAAGATTGAATCGCCCCATTGTTTCTGTTCAGTTGTCACATGGTTGATCTATTTGATAGATCTCACATGCCACCCACCAGGAGCTTGTTTGATGTTGGCTCCAGAAGGCTTTCCATCTTCATTGTGAGTATGTTTGCATATCACTCAGATGTTCTGGCAATACCACAAGGATAATGCGTAGGACTCAAGATAAAATCTCTCTTTCCACATTGTGTGAAACAGAGAGTCTTCAATGAAAGTATCCTAATGAGATTTATTGATGATCTCGTGGCTCTAGACT
This sequence comes from Chrysanthemum seticuspe, assembly GCA_019973895.1. Lineage (NCBI taxonomy): Eukaryota > Viridiplantae > Streptophyta > Magnoliopsida > Asterales > Asteraceae > Chrysanthemum > Chrysanthemum seticuspe. The sequence continues at coordinate 257,391,008 of BPTQ01000005.1, read as the reverse complement.
CAACATGTGCATATTAGGTTCCTGTGCCGGAGACTAGGGAGAGGGTCTCCTTCTTCAATATCAACAATCTCTAAGAGAAAGTCGATAGATAATGTCGGTTCCCCGTGAGAATGAAACAAGTCCTTTTAAGAGGAACTTGAGTGGTTTGGAAAGTTGAAGTGCAGTGCGTCACTGGGTCCATGACGTCTTGTCTTCAATACCGATGTTACCATCAATAGCATATGAATTGAACCCGGTTTCTGCCCTAAGGTTGAAAATATGGAGGGCTATTTGTTTTCACCCTTTTCTCATTCAATTATTTTTAATTCTTCAACCCCTTCAGTGCTTACCGAGACTTCATAGCAAGAACCTTGTTGGGTTTGTTCCAGTACTCGCTCTGTCTCAGTCCGCACTCTTCCCATATCTCACTTTTCTCCTTTTATCATCATACCTAAGGACTTCTACACTAACTAGTGGATTGTCCCTGGGTAGATCCCTCCGGTTCTGGCGGATCATGGGAACAAATACCTAACCTTATCATCCTTATATCACCATTCATAAAGTAAAGTTGGTTGGTCTATTTGGTATTGTTCATCTGCCATTGGAACCAATTGAAAACCATTTGAAAATCAATCCAGATACTTGTGATATATTATCAAAGCATTTTGTACCTGAATTGTTTTTGATATTTTTAGAAGAAGAACTCCCCCTCAACATGTGCATCAAGTATTTGAAATAGTTTTGCACACGGAGGCAAGAGAAAGAATTAACTTCTTTGATTACCATTTTCTAAAAGATATCTCCTAATCGAATCAAGTAGATAAAGCATTTTGGGGAAGGATGAGGTTTTCATGATTTTGCTCCCCCTCAATATGTGCTTCTAGGTTTGAAAAGGGTTTTGCACATACTAGAGGGAACCCTTTTTGAAGTGCAGACATGATCACCAAAAGATTAGAAGCCATTTAGCATACAATCAAGGTACCTTAGAAAAATGGAAAATTGTGTACCCTGAAGTCTTGAATTTGCTAAACAAAAATGCTCCCCCTTAATATATGCTTCGAGATTCGAAAATTTTTTAGCACATATTAGAGAGTAGTATGCACAAAAAAATGGTCATCTTTTAACATCTTTCATATTTATATCACATTTTCTCCCCCGATCAAAAATTTCAAATCCTTTGAGATTTTGGATCTCAAGTGATTTAAATATGTATGAGACAAAATATTTGTTGGAGAAAAATGTGTCCGGTTTTATATGATCAGAAGTGGACAACACTGATGTTCCCCTTTTTGATACAAGGGGAAACCACAGTACATAACCTAGCACTATTACATGCATTACAGTTGTTCAAAGAATGTACACCACATATTACACAAATTTAATACATAACGGAAGCTGCTTCCCGAAGATGTCTTCATTCAGTTCTTTGAAGAAGTTTGTAATGACCATCCCGAAGCCTACCACCAACAAAACTTTCAAGGCTGCGGAAGATCCTTCGAGTCTTGAGTCTTCGCCTGATTGCAGCAATGAAATCTTCACACCGCTTTAAGTCATCATTAGTCCAAAAAGTAGTCTTTACCCAAGATTTCATATCAATTTTGATTTCTTTCACTCTGGTGTCAAGTTCTTCTTCAACCAATTTGAGAGTACCGTCACTAAACTTGTAGAGCTCACATAGTCGCATAAGCATGCGAGTCCCATATCTGTTGGTGAAGATGACGGCTCTTGGAGTGTCAAGGACTTTGTATTCGCGATGAAATTCATGCCCTGTAGCATTCCATTGTGGACTTGTAAGGTTGATCCTAGTTTGGTAGCTTTCCATGCCGAGCTGAAAGTCCTCAACTCGTTTTCGAATGACTAAGCCCCTGATCCAAAGAGTGACAGCAGCAGAGAGGGCCTTTTTCTCACGGACAGGCAAATGCTCAAGGTGTCCTTGGAGATTCAAGAGATAGAGATCTTCGAAATCATTCGGCAGAAGATGTTTGAAGTCGTTTTCTTCAATAGTATACTCTTTCAAGTCTGCTCTTTTAAGGACTATCTTCTTCAAATACTCATATCCATAGATTGGGAAGATCTCTACACGAACCACACTTAAGATTTGCAGCTTGGATCAAACATTATTGCGTCTTTTATCAGCACCATGTCTTTCGATGTAGAAGTTCTTCTTTTTGTACCACCAGTGAGAAATACCATATGATGCAGCAATGTCATACTTTCGTTCTTCATCGGCCCAGAATTGATCAGGAACCATCTGTTCAAGCCCCTGATCAGAGTAGGTTGCAGCTTTCATCTTTGATATTGATAGAGCAGGTCTTCTTTTAGAAGAGCGTGCACAAAGATAGTCCAAGTCATGATTGAAGAAGAATTCAGCCTGAATGGTCATCTGACCAGGTTCACCCCCAAGAGGAAGAGATTTGTTAACATTGAAGCGACTAATTTGCTCACTGACTTGGTCATTAAGCATCTTATGGCATTCTTCCATCTGGTATTGAAGTTGATTGGCATCTGAGTGAAAGACCTTGACAATTTCATAAGCTTGTCCTTCAAGATCTCTTGGAGTTATGGATGAGATACTCTTCCGTTCACAAAACCATCTAATGAAGCTTCCCATATCACTAGTGAAGTGCAGAAGAGAGTCTTCAGTTGGAACTTCATAATTATTGGTGATAGTTGATGCCCAATTGTTGTCAGGAGTAATCGAGTCAGACTCTGGGATGGACCATGTAGGTTCTGGAGTAGGAGGTCTATCTTCAACAATACAACTTTGAATTGTGTCCCTTGAAAGTGCTACTCTGGATGTGCTAGTGCGATTACCAGCCATGTAAGTATCAAACCAATCTTCTTCTGATGGCTTAGGAATATGCTTGGTTGATGCATCATCTTCATCAGATTCCGAATCTGCCATGACATGCGACTCTTCGTGAACCATTTGATCATCAGGAATAGAGGTGGATGTGGATGTGAACCTTGAATCAACCATCGTCCAAGCAGCAGATTTCTTCTGAGTACTCTATTCTTTTGTAGGACTTGATTGATTGGAAGGTTTTGGCGGTGATGATGGTGGTTGTGGTGGAGGTGTGTTGGTTGTCTTAGAAGATTCACCAGCTCCAGAAATTCCAGCACCCCCCGTTGGAGGTGGAGGTGGAGGAGGATCTTTACGGTCTTTCCGCAATGTTTCCAACACAATGGCCCTCCTTTTCTTCTTAGCTTCCTTTTCCCTGATGTTAATCAAGTACTGTTCATGATTGTCGTACTTAATTGATTCTTCAAGTGCCTCATATAGCTTCTTGTGGACCTCATGCTTGTCCTCTTCAACATCATACATCTTTTCTAAAAGAGCAGCTCTCATATCGGCAATAGGTAGGTCCTTGAACCGTCTAAGAAGTGGAGCTTCCATTGCCCATTCCACAGCATCCTTAACTTCCCCTTCAATGGCGGCTGCAACCCCTTCATCGAAGTTGAGGTGCTCCAATCTATAGATACGATCCTCAAGTGAATCAACAGATTTCGGAAGTTGCCTTTTAAGAGCTTCTATCCTTTTTACTGCTCTGTCAAGCAGTTGATCTGAAGTAAGGATTTGAGGTGGTGACGCAGGTGGAGCATCCATATCAGCAACTGTAATGACCGGTTCAGGGGAAAGTGAAGATGTAGGTGGTGTTAGTACAGTTGATTGAGCAGGTTTGGGAGGTGGAAGTGCAGTTGTGAGTGAAGATGCTGACATAGGAGGAATGGTTGATGTATCTTGCTGAATGTTGACCGTAAACATGGATTGTGCAGTATCTAAGGGTTTGTCATTTAAGTATTGATCTCCGAAAGTGAACTCTGTATCAAGATTCTTAATTGAAGATAGAGAGTCAGTAGACAGATTTGGTTCATCCAGGTGCATGGTCTCATCAGATCTTGTCTCAAGATTCTCCTGTGAGTCTTTATGCAACAAAGTATCAACATTCTGGACAGACTGGGTCTCACTTAGTGTAAGAGATTCTTTTAACGTTTCAGACACTTTTTCCAACCCAGATTGTTCTTTAGCAGGAGATGATTCAGTTCTTTTCTTCAGTTCATATTGATTGGTGGTACTTGATGGAGATGATGAGATTGTTAGAAGCAAGTGAGCGGCTTGTTCAGTTTCAACATTAGCAACTCCTTTTCCTTTGTCTTTCGTGTTTGATGTGGATTGTCGAGGCAATGGATCAGGCTCTCTCAACACAACTCCTCCAACTGGCGTACTCACATTATGACTTTCTAGGCTTTGCTGGATTCCAAGTTGCAGAGCAGCATCATCTTCATCAGTCAACCTCATATTACCCCTGGAAACCTCAGTTTCCTCAACATTATCCTTTTCCACTTTCTTCTTCTTTCCTTTCTGCTTCTTGGATGTGGAGTCTGGATGTTGTGACCTTTCACGTCTCTTTTTAGGAAGAGAGGCATAAGACGCTTGTGATCCTGAGGTGGACTTGGGAGCATTGGGTTGTGAGGGAGTGGGTGTGACATTATCAGATGATCTGGAAGCAATTTTCATGAACTGTTTGAAGTAGTCCTTCTTCTTGATATCGTCCGTGAGTAGAATATCAGGAATTGGCAATCCAAAGATTTCTTTATCCATACCTCTAGGAACATATTTAAGGTTTCCTAAAACAAATTCATCTTCTGCTTTATCTAGAGTTGATTCAATCCTAGGGTTGAAGTTGTGAGTTTGTTGCAAGAACTGGATAACAAGTTTTGAAAATCTAATCCTGGGAATCACAAGCCTGTTCAGTTTCTTTCGGCCTTGAGCTTTGTTCTGAAAATTTGTTCTATCAGATATGAATGTGTTCATTGATAAAGAAAATTCTTCCCAAATACGATCTGAGACATTCATATCAACCCTATTGACAATGCCCCATAGGATTTGCAAGATGGGAATTCTCACTTTATCGAACCTTGATGTTTTTCCAAATAAGCACAAGTTGAGAATAGTTGTAATAGCTCTCCAGGGTTGATACATGTGTCCAGTGATGATGTCGGAAGCCCTTAAAATGCTGTTCTGATAACCCAAACCAATTAGAAAAACAATTAGATCGTCAGCACCAGGTGGAGATTCAGAACATAGGTTGGGGTTACATGGGGTGATTCCAAGGGCCTTGCTAAGAATGTCTGAATCAATCACAAATTCGTTATCATCTAGTTTGCAAGAGTATTTAGCTGTGATTTTGTCCCATTGAATGGTGTTCTAGAATTGTTGAATGTAAATGGTGGGAATTGAGCATTGCTTGGTAATGTGTAACACCCCCAAAATTATCGCAGCGGAAGATTGTGTCACTGGGGTATTACTTCATAGTTCACATCACAAGTTACAGAAAACGACTCTAAATGAGACGTTTTGAAATGAATTATCATTCAATTAAAATATCAGAGTTTACAAACCGGTCCCACAATTTTGTACAATCATAAAAAGTACAACATAAAAGTTTTGATGTTTTTCGAATGATAATATATGCATTGTCTTCAAAATATTTTTCTGTGCGCCTTCACATGCCATGCCAGCTAATTTCTTTCGAACCTGAGATAACATGCTAAAAAGTGTCAACACAATGGTTGAGTGAGTTCATAGGCTTGTAAGCAAAACAGTTGATCACAAGATATCAAGTTTATCAAAGTAGTAGGCTACGCCCATAGTGCGTTTGATTGCTTAACCGGTCAATACAAACGATAAAAACCTCATAGGTTTGAAAACAGTAGTGGACAATATAGTTTATAGTATAATTGCAATGTGTACAATTATCTTCTTGAAAGTTATTATTGCTCTAAGCTCATGGCACTCACGACTGACTGTTGTATATATATCACCGGGCGATATATATAGATAATAACTTGCCCCGGGTAGGTATTTTGCCCTATACCTAGATAATCTCAAATATAGTGCGCCTTGTTATTTCCGATAACATAGACGGGTTCGTCAATTCCGATAGGCCTATCCACAATATTTGCGCTCACTCCCAGTGATTAGTGGTCCATGATGTTGGGGACTTTTGGCATAAACAACTTAGTGGTTTGCAATAATACAGTCAAGGCATTCAGTTTACAAGTAATTGTCCATAATAGAGCATTTTAGCATATAGTAAAAGCAGTAGCATGTATCTCCCCCAAAAAAGTTTATAAAACAGTTAAACTAAAGCTTGGGCTTTTGAATCACTTAAAAAGGACTTATGGTTAGAAAGTTATGGCTAAAAGAAGATGGCTAGATGAAAACTTGATATTGAGTCAAAAGTTTGCTGAAACGATTTTAAAACGTGATTTAAACCCTTTTCTGCTCCGAATCAGCAAAAGTGTAAAACACGAAAGTTGCTCGGAATGAAATTTTCTTCAAACACTCAGGAGCACGTAAGCTGAAGGTGAACGAAAAGTCTTAAAAAACGGCAAATACTAAACGGACCTGTTGCGACTAGAAAACAACCATGGTCATGTAAACTTAGTGTATTTTGATCCTTCGAGGCCGAAACGAAGCCAAGGTTAAGCCGAGGCTGTTGTATTAAGGTCTTTAAACTTATACATAACCATAACAATGACCTTGAATATCATCTCAAGTTGTTTAAACATAATTTAGCCGCACGGCTAGTTTGGACTTAATGGTCGATTCTTGTTTTAAAACTTGGTTCATTGGATTAGACTTTGCTACACTTTGACAAACTAAGTAATGACCATATGGCATGATAAACTACTTCACGACACACAACTTATATCATCATATCATCACACAAGTTCCTCAATAGTCTTTGACGAAAGACGACACATGTTTTATATAACATTTGTCTCGTCAAATACTTACTTATAAATGATAAGTACTACAATAGTAGGGAATTTCATTATTATAAAGAGGCCTCTTCGGGGTGTCGTATTGACGAGTTGTGGATTTACGACTTAAAGTGTCCTGGCTCCTCATACGTTCACTACACGACCTCTTGATTTTGATAGCCGGAACGATGGTACGAGGTTATTTATAAAAGGGCTATAGGCCAAACAACACTTAAGGGGATACATCAACTTAAGATTCATGTACAACATCATATTGAAAGCCAACGTACTACATATACTTGTACACTTATATCGTACACCATACTAAAACACGAATACTATGCTTTCGTAGGTAACCGTTAAAGATCGTGATCTTGTCATACTCTACCGTTGACATACATTATATCGTTACACTCCGCTGCTGATCACTACCGTGTGGAGGCTGTAGCAACCCGTAAATTTTCATACGGTAAAATGACTATTTTACCCTTTGACTTCTTAAAAGTTGACTTTGACTTTTTACTATTTGACTTTTACCGTAACGTAAAAGCAAATACTGTAACTGGTAGTAACCAGTAATTTCCCAAGTTAAATAATTCAATCTGTTTCGAATTATTACACTCTGAACATTTTTGTTCACCTTTGGCTATAAATAATTATTTAAAGTTGTGACTTTATTAATTACGAAAGTTTAATCGTGCAAACTTTCCTCACAGTCAACACAAGACTACGATAAGTCTAGGTGTTCAAAATACTCTATTTTTATCAATAGTCATATTTTATATGAACTATTAGCACTTTGTTATTTTTACGTGAATATTTTACTCTTTACGTAATACGCGTGCTCAAACCTACGTTATTAGGTTTTAACAACATAGACGCACCCAAATAGACTTATCACACTTTTAATATACTTAGTTGGAGTATATTGATAAGTTATGACATTTTCATAAGTATTATATTTTTATGTTACCCGGTTTTAAGTTTCATGACTTAAGGGCTTAACATTAGTAATTATCGGGACCAAACTACACTCCGTGGCTCAATATTATCACAAAATGATTATAAAACAAAATACACATACTCACCACCTCAATGAGAGGTGGCGTTTTGAGGTTAATCACAAGACCACATGGCATCAATTTGTCATAACATGTCTAAAGATTAGACACATAACTCTTACCTTTACATAAATTACTTGCATACATATCTTCATGGGTAAGAAAGATACAAATATCTAAGATAGATAAACACCAAAAGTTCTTCATATCAAAGAAAACTTAAGAACTAAGAAAGAAAAGCTAAGAGAATTCTCTCTTTTCTTCTCCTCTTTGCCGTACAATATAAACCACCAAAATATCACCTCATTTGATATAACAAATCTCAAAATTCATCTCTTCCTCCCTCTTGCTACCGTGAATACCAAGACCCAAAACACCATCACCTATTTTAATTCAAGCGTCAAGTTGTACATGAAAGATTGAAGGTTCAAGATGTTACAACTAGTTCTTGTGTTGTTTTGAAGATTCCTTGGTTGAAACAAGAGTTACACAAGGGTTAGGAGCTGAAGTTAGGAGTGTTCTTGGGTTCTTAGAACAAGGTTATAATAAGGGTTTTATAAGGTTGAAGTCAAGTTGGGTTGAAGATTGAAGAAAGGGTTAAAGACAAGAAGGGTTAAGCTTGATTTGTAGTTGTAATTCTTGTGTTATTCCAACCAAATCCTTTGTAAGGTTTGAGATTATTTTCATGTTCATTCAATATGGTTGTAATAATATTTATTGGATGTAATTTGATATAAGTAGTATATGTAATATGGCTTGATTGATGTTGTACATGAAGTTTGTATCATGAAAAGAAGCTAAAACAAGCCTTAGGTAGGTTTTGTAAGTTGAAATCTGGAACAGGCCCAAATATTGATTAAACTGATCCTCTCAGTAAACTCTGAGGTTAATTCAGTAAGATAGGCTTGTAGAGCTATGTCTTATGGTCGTTTCGCCGGGTGGCGCACCTCATAACTCATCCCGATGAGTAAATGAGAGCCAAAATGGCAAAACATGTCAAAATCTGCACACCAGACTTCATTTGGGAAAAGCCCATGGTTCTGGTCATTTCTGGAAGTCGACTCAGTTTTAAGAAATGTAGCTAAGACATAAACTTGAAGTTTGGCGAAAGCCGCGTGTCAAAACAAGTTGTAGAACTCAACTTATGGTCATTTTGGCAGGGCTGAATGTGCAGCCAAACTTTCTGCAATGAAATATAAGTAATTACTTGTAATTAGACTAATGATATAAATAAACTTTGGACTTTGGACTTGATTAAGCTTGAGAACCTATTGGAGGAAGTAAAAACTAAAACTTGGGCTTTTGAATCACTTAAAAAGGACTTATGGTTAAAAAGTTATGGCCAAATGAAGATGACTAGAGGTGAATATGTTGTTGGATCAAAAAGTTGCTGAAACGATTTTAAAACGCAATTTAAACCCTTTTCTGGTCCGAATCAGCAAAAGTGTAAAACACGAAAGTTTCTCGGAATGAAATTTTCTTCAAAAATTCGGGAGCACGTACGCTGAAAGTGAACGAAAAGTCAAAAAAACAGCAAAAACTACACGGACCTGTTGTGACCCCAAAAACAGCCATGGTTAAAGAAACTTAGTTGTATTTTTGATCATTTGAGACCAAAATAAAGTCATGGTTAAACCAAGACTAATGTCTCAAACTATTTTAACTTGAATATAACCACTAGATATAACCATAATTGTTATTTCAAAGTTGTTTAAACATAGTTTAGCCACACGGCTAGTTTGGACTTAATGGTCGAGTCTTGTTTAAAAACTTGGTTCATTGGATTGGACTTTGCTAGACTTTGGCAAACTAAGAAATAACCATATGACATGTTAAATTACTTCACGACACACAACTTATATCATCATATTATCACACAAGTTCCTCAATAGTCTTTGACGAAACACGACACATGTGTTATACAACATTTGTCTCGTCAAATACTTACTTATAAATGATAAGTACTACAATAGTAGGGAATTTCATTATCATAAAGAGGCCTCTTCGGGGTGTCGTATCGACGAGTTGTGGATTTACGATTTAAAGTGTCCTGGCTCCTCATACGTTCACTAAACGACCTCTTGATTTTGATAGCCTGAACGATGGTACGAGGTTATTTATAAAAGGGCTATAGACCAAACAACACTTAAGGGACACCTCAACTTAAGATTCATGTACAACATCATATCATATTGAAAGCCAACAAACTACATATACGTGTACACTTATATCGTACACCATACTAAAACGCGAATACTATGCTTTCGTAGGTGATCATTAAAGATCGTGATCTTGTCATACTCTACCGTTGATAAACATTATATCGTTACACTCCGCTGCTGATCACTACTGTGAGTTTCATAGCCCCAACTTTTGTTTAACTGTTTTATAAACTCTTTTGGGGGAGATACATGCTACTGCTTTTACTATATGCTAAAATGCTTTATTATGGACAATTACTTGAAAACTGAATGCCTTGACTGTATTATTGCATGCCACTAAGTTGTTTTTGCCAAAAGTCCCCAACATCATGGACCACTAATCACTGGGAGTGAGCGCAAATATTGTGGATAGGCCTATCGGAATTGACGAACCCGTCTATGTTATCGGAAATAACAAGGCGCACTATATTTGAGATTATCTAGGTATAGGGCAAAATACCTACCCGGGGCAAGTTATTATCTATATATATCGCCCGGTGATATATATACAACAGTCAGTCGTGAGTGCCATGAGCTTAGAGCAATAATAACTTTCAAGAGATAATTGTACACATTGCAATTATACTATAAACTATATTGTCCACTACTGTTTTCAAACCTATGAGGTTTTTATCGTTTGTATTGACCGGTTAAGCAATCAAACGCACTATGGGCGTAGCCTACTACTTTGATAAACTTGATATCTTGTGATCAACTGTTTTGCTTACAAACCTATGAACTCACTCAACCATTGTGTTGACACTTTTTAGCATGTTATCTCAGGTTCGAAAGGAATTAGCTGGCATGGCATGTGAAGGCGCACGAAAAATATTTTGAAGACAATGCATATATTATCATTCGAAAAACTTTACAACTTTTATGTTGTACTTTTTATACTTGTACAAACTTGTGGGACCGGTTTGTAAACTCTGATATTTTAATCGAATGATAATTTATTTCAAAACGTCTCATTTAGAGTCGTTTTCTGTAACTTGTGCTGTGAACTATGAAGTAATACCCCAGTGACACAATCTTCAGCTGCGATAATTTTGGGGGTGTTACAGGACTGACTGTTGTATATATATCACCAGGCGATATATAGATACAGTCAGTCGTGAGTGCCATGAGCTTAGAGCAATAATAACTTTCAAGAAGATAATTGTACACATTGCAATTATACTATAAACTATATTGTCCACTACTGTTTTCAAACCTATGAGGTTTTTATCGTTTGTATTGACCGGTTAAGCAATCAAACGCACTATGGGCGTAGCCTACTACTTTGATAAACTTGATATCTTGTGATCAACTGTTTTGCTTACAAACCTATGAACTCACTCAACCATTGTGTTGACACTTTTTAGCATGTTATCTCAGGTTCGAAAGAAATTAGCTGGCATGGCATGTGAAGGCGCACGGAAAAATATTTTGAAGACAATGCATATATTATCATTCGAAAAACATCACAACTTTTATGTTGTACTTTTTATGATTGTACAAACTTGTGGGACCGGTTTGTAAACTCTGATATTTTAATTGAATGATAATTCATTTCAAAACGTCTCATTTAGAGTCGTTTTCTGTAACTTGTGCTGTGAACTATGAAGTAATACCCCAGTGACACAATCTTCCGCTGCGATAATTTTGGGGGTGTTACATAATGGCACCGAAGAAGTTAGTGTTTTTGAGGATATCTATAGACACTTTGAGTATAGGATTTTGTTGCAGCTTTTGTAGGTCCACATAACAGTTACTTTTTCCTATTTCTGCCCATTGACTCCTAGGAAGGATTTCTTCGTCTGAAAGAACTTTGTGTGATGCCGAAGAAGTAACGTTCTTATCAGATATTGAACTTGCCATTGATGATCTGAGTATAAATACAACCAACAGTAATGATTGGGAACGAGTTAGATAATAAATGATTAGTGAGACAGCATTGAGAGCACCCTTATGACATAGATATTCAGACATAGTAACTCAGAAGGGGTTCCTATAAGCATATAGAGAATGATTGAGTGGCATTAGTGAGACATTTAATGATACAGATTCCTTTTGATAGTTTTCACAAGACGAGTTGTTATGGAATTAAAGGTTAAAGCGTGCATTGCAAAGGAATCATATCATGAATCACGATACAAATGTAGAAGTGATATAACAAATATGTATGAAACAAGTTGTAACATTTGGTTGCCACGAGAGAAACCAAGTACAGCTTGCTCAAACAGAAATGTTATAGCAAGTTACATAAAATAAGATGACCATACAAGTTGCTACAGGAGATCCTGAGTCAAGTATTGTGAGCATGAGATCATCCTAGCAAATTACCTTTAAACATTTTAATAACCCTAGACACCGAATGAAAAACACACCAAACAAGTCTCTAGTCATAAATGGACAAGTCGCTAACCAAGACTAATTCGCTACATGAAAGCAAACTATGTCGCTAACTTGTAAAGACAAGTCGCCATCACCAGTGCCACAGTCAAGTCGCTACCAGTTTAGTTCACTAAGTCGCTACATTTGCTAATTCGCTAACTTGTAAAGACAAGTCGCCATGAACAGTAACATAGCCAAGTTGCTACAAATCTGTTTACTAATTCGCTAACGCTGATAATAGTGATACAGCTAAGTCACTACCCAAGTCGCTAGTAAATAGTTCACTAAGTCGCCACAGCAGCTTAGTCGCTAATTTGAGCAGAATTAAAAGCAATAACTCGCTACGATGAACATTTAAACTAACTCGTTACCAAGAACAATATTAAGTCGCCATCATGAACAATTTTTTCGCAACAGATAATCAACCCAAACCAACACAACTTAGTCGCTATCTTGAGCAGACTTAAAAGCTATAACTCGCCACGATGAACATGTAGACTAACTCGCTACCAAGAACAATACTTAAGTCGCTTTCAAGAACAATTGTTACCGCAACAGATAATCGACCCAAACCACCACTTATACAACACCATTACATGGACACAATTTAACAAGCACTCAAAAATAGTTACACCAAAACATTTAACACACTTGCAAAACATCATTACAACAAAACATGATTCCATTAGAATTCGAACCTATGCGGGAATCAAATGTCACGAATCAAAAGCTCGATGAGATCTGGTTAAAAAGATGTGTTAGGCAAGAAACAACGACATGTATTGGAGAACAAATAGTGAAAGATTCAATTCATACCACTTCTAAATCGCTAGGTCGAAAGCTTGATGAGGAAGAAAGAGAGAGAAAAAAACGTTTTAAGAATTTTGAGAAGAAAAGAAAAGAAAAAACTAAGTCGCTAAGGGGTAAGAGGAGGATACTTTTCAAGAAAGGCTAATTGACACATTCGGTCCATGTGGTTTAGTGGCTAGTGTGGTAATTCGCTATCAAAGATTTTTAACTAAGTCTCTAGTGTTTTTCACAGTAAGTTGCTAACGTGGTCATTAAAAAGGTGCAATTTTATCATATTCTGCATAGTAGACATTAATAATCCATGGCCATAATAGAATTATCAGATAGCATATTAACTCAGATAAGCACACAATCACAATGATAACCATGAATCAAATAAACATTCAATGCTAAGCACTCAATTCATGGGTACACAAAGATAATCACAAAATCAAGACACGACCACAACCTGCAACTGAGCAAACACCATAACCAGCACTGAAGCAGATGTAACCAAGAAAAACTTCACAAAAAAATCTCCCCCTCAATCAATGTCAACAAAGACTATTGATTGACATTAACCAACCCGTTTTTTTTTAATAAAAAAGAGTATATCAGTTGTTCGAACTTCATCTATGATCTCGTATCATTATTGAATGATATTTCTAGGATCGTAGATGTTATCGATAACAATGAATAAATCTTTTATTAGATGGATGAAAATGACAAAAATTATGAATTTTAAAAGAATGAAATATAAGATAAATAATTTTTTTTAAGAGTTAATTTGTGCTCAGATATAACGAAGCGAGTCCTGATTCAAGGTGAATAGGAGTCAAAGTAAAAGGTACATTAATTCTGGCATGCTATAGCTCCTGAATGAGCCATATTCATTTCTGATGGAAACCAAGTCATGAGGTTCCTGATTGAGTTGAGCATTGTACCTGAAAAAGACTGAGAGCACATTGTACTGGAAGCACATGTAGAATTGCACATAGAAGGGTTAGTGACATGCTTAATCTCACAGTTGGATGCATCACAGTATACTACAGACGTATCATTAATGGGGATCCCATTAGGTTCAATATTCTTGAAGAGTTTTCCTGTAGGAATCCACTTGAGGCAAGATCTAGGTATGTAAGTCCGTTTGAGTCCTGTAAACTTAAAAAATCTGCCAGTGGGAATCCATTTGAAACAGCTGCTAATTGATTTGAATGTGTGTACAACCTTGTTTTGACTATTGGTCCTTTTGTGATTAGAGTATTTCTTAGGGGATTGATCAGTCAAATGATGTTTTTCATGAGAGCTAGTAGTACTTCTTGTATTTCTGATCTTGGAGCATTGAACATTAATCTGAGGTTTGAGATTCATCATATCGGAACTAGGCCATGAAGTGACTGGTTTTGAAAAAATAGACCTATTATCAACCTGGGAGGCAAGCCTAGATTTTGATGGTTTAACTCTTTCAGTTCTAAAGGCATTAGGCTGTTTAATAACTGTACGTTTCGAGTGGTTCTGAACAGTTGACATTCCCAAATTTGAAGGTTTTGCAAACTTAGTGTTCTTCCTACTTCCAATAGATTTCCTAAGCTCATTTTTTAGGGCAACAATATTGAAGCTCTTATCCTGAATTTGGGCTTTGAGGTCATCAATGTCTTTCAGCAAGAGGTTAGATTGATTGACTAACTTAGAATTTGTTTCCTCAAAGTTCTTTCTTAATGACTCATTTTCTCTTAATAGGTTGGACACACATAGAGCTAGTTCAGCATTTCTAGATTCTAGTGTATCACTCATCTCATGACAATCATATTTCTGCACATCTGAAAGAAGTAATTTCAGATTGCCTATGGTCGAATCTTTGTCCTGAATCTGGGATTTTAATTGATTAATTTCAAAAAATTCTCGAAATTCTGGAAGTTCCTGATTAATACAAGGTTTTTTTGCATAAAAGATTTCATCCTTTTGTTGTATTTCAATTTGCAATGAAATACAATGTTTTTCAAGAATTGAGTATTTGTTTGAAAGTTCATCATATACCCTTTTTTCAATCATGTTATTAGCTTTAGATTCAGGCTCAACCAAGATCGATTTCATGGTGTTATGTTCAGAGTAAGAGTCAGGTACCTTTACATAAGAATTTCTGTGATCAGTTAAGTGAACCTTATCACTTAAGACCTTTCCTGACTCTGAGTATTTGAGATCAGTGCTGTTGTCTTCATCCTCTTTCATTGCGACTGAAATTCTGCATTCGGTATCATTCACTGGTTCAACTGGTCTATTGCATGACCTGTCACAATCGTTCCATAGTGTCTCTTGACACTCATTCAATTCATTCAGCTTATTATTCTATTTTGCAGCTTCCTTGATGTATATTTCCATATTACTCATAAGTTGAATAAATGAGTTTCTGAACTCATGAATTTCCATTCCAGTGTGTTTCTTGAATGAGATTCCAGTCATGTCATCATCAAAATCTGAGGAATATTCCCCTCGGATAAGTGGCTGAAATTGATTGAAGATAGTTTGAAGAGCTGCATTAGAATCTTCAGTTGAGAACTTTTCTTTGGTAATTTGAACCCTCAGTTGTTCTAAGTTAAGTAACACAGTTCTTGTCAAAGTGGGAAAATCCTGACGAAGGATAGCACTGCTTGTTCGATCCATAGTTGTAGATAATAGTAGTTTGAGAAGCTGATGGAGATGTTGAAAGGGCTCACTGGTGCATTCCATTTTCTGTGCATCATTTGTCAACATTAAGAGTGTCTCATCTGAGTTGTTTTGATTAAACGTTGTTGAATCATTAAATGTAGAGCATTCAGGGAAGCATCCCGTTTCAATATTCTGTATGGTATCATAGAGAGCAAGTACTTTGGTGATTAAAGGATCAGTGATGTAAGACATTGTGTATAAGTATCTTGCTTCACTACACCAATGTATTAAAAATCCAAGTCGCTAAATACCAAGTATCTAAGATATTAGTAGCAAGTCGCTAACACCCAAGTCGCTAGGAATTTAGAACCAACTCGCTAACTACTAAGTCGCTATACTTCCAAGTCGCTAAACCAACAGTTAAGTCGCTAAATAACAACTCGCTAAGCTTCTAGTCGCTAGCAAAATTTTGACAGCAATTCGCTAAGATCCAAGTCACTAATGAGACAAGTCGCTAAATAGCAACTCGCTATGTACCAAGTCGCTAACACCAAGTCGCTAACGAACACACGTACAAGTCGCTAACTTCCACCAAGTCGCTACCCGTAGTGGAGAATCCACTACTTGTACTGTTTGTCGGCTTGTCTCACTAGACAAGTCGCTAAGCCTAAATCGCTACCTCCACAAACTGCAACTCGCCACCAAAATGTAAAGCAAGTCGCTAGCAAGAAAAGCTATCTGTAGGTCAAGTCGCTAGCTAGAAAAACTTCACAACCATCACTTTTCAATCCAAAAACAACCCAACCAAGATGATTCAAGCTTACCAAATGAAAACCTAAACACTTGTGATGATTCTAAACACAAAAGTACTAACAAAATCCAAGCTTTAACACAAGAAATCAACCAAATGATGCACAAACCACTAAACTTTTTCAAACTCAAAAACCACCTAAAAACCACTAGAAATTCAAAGATGTGTAGGATATGATCTAACCATGGCTCTTGATACCAATTGTAGGATATTGGATTTCACTTTCATATCATAACAATGACACTTTAAGCATATAGATGATTTTAGAGAGAGAGAAAGTGGGATATTCTAGAAAGAGAAACTTGTGGAATATTAGATTACCAAAGAACATCCAACCCTATACCTTGCAAGGTAGAGGGTATTTATAGGTTACAAACTAAACGACCTCCTGACGGCCTGTGGATCAGGGATACAATGGGTAAAGACCCGTCCTTCCTCCACGGTGTTGCACTAAACTATTCTACGCTACTACTTATCTAATAAATAACATAAATAATGACAAGTCTGCGAGCTAACTTTGGCTAGATAATAATTGGGGTGACCGACTCTTTTACTTATGGAATTTCTGATTCCTAACACAAGACTTCCAACCTAGATCTCCTACGATCTAGGATTGATCACCAAGATACAAGACTTCCCTTACAAAATAATAAAGGTTATTAATTCGAACCAAGCCTAACCTACCCTAGAGACTCGATTCTAGTAGATAAGGTATAGAGAAGTAGACCCTTAACAACATTCACAAGAGTAGATTAGGTTCTTGTTCCCTTGCAAAGATGTGTTCTTTCAAGAATGATAAGAGATGAGAATTAAGAACACAAGATAGTAGACTTAGAGGGTTGGGAGAAAAGAAGAAAGGAAGAAAGAATGAATTTCAATGGGTGAGAAATGCCCAAGAGAAGAGGAGGTATTTATAGACAAATCCACGAAACTCATACACTTGGCGCTCGGGAGCGTCAGAAGCGCGCCAGGCTCTGAAGTCTTGGGCTTGGTTTTATAATTACCCCGTTTTGTTAAACCTACAAGTGCACTTCACATTAGACTTTTCCAATATCATTCCAACACTTATAGTGTGATAAGGTCAACCAACTCAAAAAGTAATTTTATTAAAAATATTTTGTGAAGTGTTTAAAATAAGTCTTGGGGAAGTTTGTCCAATATCAATGGAAGAGGAAAGAACTTTTGGACATTATATAATGGATAAAGGTTTTCCTCCCATATTTGAAATTAAAATTCAAAAACTAGTTGTTGAAAGTTGAGTGTGAGATTGGATAAGATGAGTTCTCAAAGAGAGGATCTAAGTAATATGCCAAATGGATAAGAGGGAAGAAGTAAAGATATTTAAAATTCAAATTCAAATGTTGGATAAGGTTAGAATCTAACCATGGTTAGGTTGGTGAGTTGGCATGGTTAAGAGAGAAAGAATATGCAAAGAGAATATTCCAAACTTGTTGGAGAAGTTTGGATATTTGAAAAGGATGGTTAAGAACTAACCATGGTTGGGTTAAAGTGAAATGGCATGGTTAAGAAAGAGAAAAGGGTAAATTGCAAAAATGGTCCCTAAAGTAGCCCAAATGCGCAAAAAATACACCGAGACAAAAAGTATTGCAAAAATGACATTAATGTTCCATATTTTTGCAAAAAAGCCACCAAAAGCTACTTTCTGCTAACCTTCGTTATGTTTCTCGTTAAGTGCCTCGTCACTGAGGGCATTATTGTCATTTCACTGTTCATATTGCCACCAAATTTGTAATATCAATGCGACATGACCTAAATGGCTAAATTTGCAAAGTCAGTTATTATGTTTGCATATTAAATTGTTAAAGTCTTCCGTCATTACACACACAGAGAGAAACACACACACCCTTAACAAAAAAGTTATCATTTCCTTAACCAGTAACATGTCTCGCTGTCTTGATCTCGTGCTTGCCTGTAACTCATTTGTCATATCGGAAATGACGTTAGCCCATTACCAGCGAGAGGTTGGGGAAGACATTCAACATGCACTCGAATTGATGAATAGGTGTCAAAAGCTTTCTAATATGATCGAAATTAAGGGGGACCTGATTGGTGAGCTCCAAAACTTAAGGGGTTCGAGAGTTGTAAGGTCTGATGTGAACAAGCTTAAGAGGACTCAAATAGCTGATATGCGAAGGATGAGGGGGTTGATGAGGATGCTTAAGCAAACTAACGATAACATTGTTTCCAAGATTGCGTTTGCTGTAAGGCAAACGTACATGTGAGGGGGTTGGGTATTGGAGGCTGGATGGTTTCTTTTGGGATGGTTTCTTTTGTTGTTTATGATGAATGTAGGTAGTAGGGGGTTGGGGACTTGTGGTTTCTTTTGTTGTTCTTGCTTCCCCTATTCAATGTAGATGTAGACGTAGATAGGGGTTGTGGTTTCCCCTATCGTAAGCTTGTACATGTATGGTTGATGAATGTAAGAGGTCGTTTGATCCCGATTTTCTTTGTATACAATGTTCGAACCATAAAACACAAACATAAAACATAAACACAAACTTGTAAATGCTATTAATCGAACCATAAAACACAAACACAAACATATTATGTATAAGAAATTGGATGCAATAACAGAGTATTGATAGGAGTGAATCATCACTAAAGGTTAACCCATATGTAATACTTCAAGTTACATAATATCGTTCGGCATGTACCAAAAAGATGAACCCATCACACTACCTCCACACAACCATTGGTTTATCCAAACAGAGGTAATATAGTTCAAGTTACATTAGCCAAATTACATACGTAATATACAACCAAATTAAAATTGTTTTTGTCTCTACACATTACATAATCCCAAAAGATGAACCCATTTATAAAACTTCTAAAGCTTCTACTAGATGAACCAACAAGTGATCAACTATACTTGCACAATCAAAATATGTAATGTAATGAGGTTCGTATAATATGCAATGCAATGTATCCAAAAAATTTGCTAAACAATTCATTAGACTCGCCTAGTCAAAATAACACCACTTTGTTTCCCGTTGATCTTGGTGCCCCTAGTCCCAGTACGAAATTAGTGATTTTAACATCGCTTCTTGGTCTTAAAAAACCTGCACCCCTAGCTCCCACATTCACTGAACCAACACATGCTGTCTTCTTCATAGAACCACCCTCTTTAATGACAATACCAACCGGTTTGTTCATGTTAACAACATCATCCTCATCAACCATTTTTCCTTTTCCCTTATCCGAAGACCTTTTCACCATCTTTTTATTCTTCCTGAATTCAGCATCAACATCACCCACAACCTTTCTTTAAAAGTGTATACTTCTCTCCTTACTTCAAGTACTAGTCTTAAAAGGAGTTGAAGTACTAGTCCTAAAAGGAGCTGAAGTACTAGAGCACCAAAAGCTAGCATCTTCTTCTACCCATCCAATAACCTCCCCACTTTCACCCTGATTTACAGAATCCAAGACACGTCAAGTTTACTCACACAAGCTAGCCACTTGTGAATGACTAACCGTAAGAAACTTAAAACGGCTCAGACACTGATCAATAATAGATGAGAAGTGTAGTATACGGGTAACTCAAACGTATTAGGTTTGAGCACCGAGATCGTTCCGAACGAGGGTTGAATGGAATTTCCAACTCACGTCTCGACAATCGGGATTTGAATAAGAGAGGGGCATAAAATGATATATTCTAAACTACGGGATAAGGAAAGCATAAAGGAATAAAATCTATGGGGAAAACCTAAGAACTAAGGCAAACTACGCAATTCTACACTAAAACGCAAATACGAAACTTAAACGAAACGCGAATAAAAAGCAAGAACGTCTAATCTAGATCCTAAAAATAACCTAAAACTACTTTTACACTAAAAATGATATTTGAAGACTACTTATGAATTAAAACTATTTTTTTGGATTTTTCTTGAATTAATTCTAATTAAAAACTAATTTTAAACTTTAAAAATAAGACTAATTATCTAAAAATTATGAAAAAGAGAGGGAAAATTATGGAATTACTTTTATAAAATCTAAAATATCCTAAAAGAATTTTCAAAACTATTTTTTGTAATTTTTTAGATTAATTTTCTATTTTCTATGAATTTAAATCTATTTAAATCTAAATTAAATTGTGAAAAATACTAAATAAAAAGGGAAAAATAGGGAAAAATATTTTTTATGCTTTTTATATTTATCTTAATCTATTAAAATTGAAAAATTATTTTTTGGAACTTTTTCTTAATTAATTGCAATTAAAGCTAATTAAAAGTGATTAAAAACTATTTTTAATTAAGAACAATAGCTAACAGTGACCAAAAATCATGAAAATCTCAGGAAAATTCTAAAATGTAAATCTAGATCTATGAAAAATATCAAAAGTAATGCTTATGTGTAAGATTTGAAGGCTGCAGTGAAAATGGAGAGCAAATAAGCACTTTTAAATAAGCTAAACTACAAATTAAGCCACCAAACTTCTACTTAAGCTATATTATACTGAAATAAGCTAATATAAGCTAAATTAAGCTACTCCTATCTTCAAATAAGCAGATTACTAGCAATTCAAACTAACTGATCTATGAGCTAAAACAGTAAACAGGTACTAAGTTTGAGCTTATGCAGCAGCTTATCAGAAAAGCTAGAGCCAAAAACAGATATGGGGTCTTGAAGACCACCTAGCTGACTATCACTGGACCAAAAATGAGACCCTAACAAGCCTTATTAAACCCAGTGCAACTGCTGCAAGATCTGAGAAAACTGCTCTTTGACATAAGTTTTGACTTTGAAAATCAGTTATGAAGTTTGACTTATTTGAGTTTCAAGATCAAATGTAGGATTGACAATGATATAAAATGATGAAATACACTTTAAGCAAGCTAGTTTATCAAGTTTTAGACCTATATGAATGATTATGTTCAACTGATTTTAACAGATTAGATGCTTAAGATCAGTCACTATAAATTTTTGACTTTTGATGCAATTTGCTACAAAACAAGGACAGGTATGAACTTAAACAACCATGACAGACCTAAACCAGCAGAGCTACTCTTATATTTAAACCTCAATCACAGTTTTTAGCAATAAACCAAACACTCCTTTATTGATTGATAATGCAAGATTCTCAAGTTAAAACACAAGCTCAGTCTATTCTACCTTCAAAACAGTTTTAAATAACCTAAATGAAGCTAACAAGACAGCAAATAACAAGATTAAAACAGATCTAATAGATATTACTAATGCTACTTTTAATAAGCTAGATAAAAAATGAAAGTTGCACTTACAATAACCCCAGCCACAATGGCTTGCAAAACTGATAAAGGACCACTAACCTAACCCATTTATTATCTAATCAACCCATCACAAGCAAACCATAACCATTTCTGAACCAAGATCACCACCACAGTTGACTTTCGTTGACTTGAATATTTTGTGAATGTAAATGAATGAAGGTGCAGTATAAGCTCACAAAAGCTATGATAAGCTAAAATGAACCTACTCCATTATTCAAATAATGCTTATTGATCACTTTAAATAAGATTTGCAAGATAAAATGAAGAAGCTTGGAACTTTTTATTAAAACTGAAATAGGATTACAATGAAATGAGATTACAAGAAAGGCTTTAAGAAAACATTTTAAAACTACTAAGAACAATAACAATAAGCTAAATGAAATTAAAGGATTGCACGTCCTCAAATGTGAGCCAAAGGGTCCCTTTATATAGCCTTGAGCAGGAGGTCTTGGATCCTTCATTGGAAGAGCCTAGAAGCTATTTTGAGCCACACAAATCATCCATTGTCACCTTGTCCAATCAGAGCCTTCCAAATCACTCAATGAGGTGTTGCGTCCAATGATAGTGTGCCATTTGTCCACGTGGCAGATATTTCTGACAAGTCAGCTGAGGATAAGGTCTTGAAAGATCCTTAGTACGAGGTATGATGTTTGGGGATTGGTAAATGGTGGTGTTTGGGTGGTGAATGGGAGCGTTTGGGAGAGACAGGGCAAAAGGGCGCGTTTGTTTATTTAATTATATCTTAAACTTTGGTTGACCGGGCATTTTGAGTTGACTCGGGTTAAATACTCGGGTCAAAGGTGTGTTTCGGGTCTTGGATGGTATCAAAGGGGCCGGGTATTGGGTGGTTGAGAGATTGGGCCAGGTTATATGATTGTAGGATTGGGCCGAGAGTTAGTGAATTGGATAATGGATTTGATGGATTAATATTGCTACCATTTCATGTACCAAGGACCAAACATGTATAAGCTGAATTTTCAAAGGACCAAAGGTGTAACTCTGAAATCATCTTCCAAGGACTGAATTTGACAATCTTCAGTAGACCAGGGACTGAATTTGCAATTTCTGAATCTTCAAGGGTGTTTTCTTCCGGCTCAGCTTAAGCTCTCTTAATCTCTCGTGCTCGGATTTACGTCTGATTTGGTTCCTTTTTGCGTGTTTTTACATATCCATACCTGCACAAGCACAAACTCAAGAAAACCACAAATATTAGCAATAAACGGCTCTTTCTTGGTTATTTTGGGTCTATTTTGACAATGAAAAGGTATGTGTTGTAGCACATACCAAAATACCCCAGACGAAACTATTGTCGTGTCCTCACGCAATGCAATCAACTCACGCTTCTAAAACCAAGGATTTCAATCTCTTTCTACTAAACCATTGATATGTCCAAACCATCAAGTTATCTCACACAAGCTAGCCACTTGTGAATGACTAACCGTAAGAAACTTAAAACAGTTCAGACAAACCAATTAGAGAAGAAGTAGTCAATGTTCCTCAAAAGAGATTAAGAAAGCCTTAATTCTAAAAACGCCCCGTTTACCTTTCAATTCACATATATAGATATTACGGTTAAGCACATTCCGGTTATGAATGCCGGTTTGTTGAACTTTCATGTCGATCAATAACTCAAACATTTTTCAAACGACACGTTAGGATCACGGAGTAGAAAACACAACACAGCGTGAAGTGACCATACGGATAGAATACATCGTCCCTGATTTTTCACAAGTCCCAAACTAAGCGTAAAACCGAAATTATTGTTAAATATGATTCTAGATGCTAACACTACCCATGGAAGTTACTTATGTAAATACCTTTTGTTCCCATTTTCCTATTTTCCTCTAGATTTTTTTATTTTTGTGAGAAATGAATTTCTTCAAATTCTCGTTTCGATAACTTTTATTCCGATAAAGATATAAAGCTAAGTCGATAATTAGTTATCCGTCTTCTATCAAGAACCATTGTCGTAAAAATGAGGTCCACATCAAGGAATTTTTATTCACTAATATTTTGACTTTTTCAATTTTCATCATCATCATTTTTTTTTTTTTTTTATATTGCACTTATACTTTTTACTTATATGAGCTATGAACCACGGAGCTTCACGGGGTAATTCCAAGACTATAGGCTTCATGAAATGAGGATCCCGGCTGGCTAGGCTAAGACCTCATCCAATCCCGGCTAAAGATCCAAGGGTCCGATCTCGACACCGCAGCTCACAACTTTACTTATTACTTTATCACTTATCACTGATTGCTCATTTATTACGGATCCTTGATGTGTACCCAATTTTTAAAACAAAAATTCTTTTAAGAAGATAAAGAACTAACTATCGCCAAAAACTCGACATCTCTAATTATTTAGACAGATATGGGGTGAAACAATTTTGTGGGAACAAAAAGCCATAAGTACCTTCGATGGGCTCTAAAGAGAACCAACTACTCCACGCTTAGCATCTAAACTCATAAGTAACTCTATCATTTCTCGATCTCTGCAAATTTAAAATCCCAAATAATGAGATCCGCAGATGCTTAGCCGATAATTTTTAGATTATCTATGGTTAAGGGAACAAGCTAGGGCTCAACACGCCCGGTCAAGTCAGAATTCTATTCCTACTCTCACCAGCGGAAAGTCAACAAGGTGTCAAAACATATATTAACTTAGCAAATGCTTCGTCTAATGAAATAAAGTTATGCATATTTAAAGTCACTCAGGGAAACTTGCAAAATCTTAGCCTTGTGAGCTAGAATTCGCATTTTATAGCTTCTAATCTAAGAGACTAGCAAAACTTTTCAATCAAAAAGACTTAACAAAAGCTTACAAAAATTTTAAATTTTTCTCATTTTTGCACAATTTTTCATTTTCTAAGGAAAAACGGGGTTGCAAGAGAAACACAACAAAAAACAAGCAAGTGCGGTCAAATCAAATCGAAGATTACCCTACCCCAGACTAGAACGAAACATTGTCCTCAATGTTTAAAGCAAGGGTATCACGAAAATCTAAAAGCCGTTTATTAAGTATGCTAGAAGATAAACGTTAGTCGATAAGATTAGGATATCGTATTTTCATCAGCATCGATCATGAAACTCGAGTGGAGAAATGACAAACTTCGAGCACGAGAGTCTTCAAATCGGGAAAATCCTACACACAACATCACAAACAACCAAACACGAGAAATCGAAGAGGCAGACCCCTTCGCGTCACTTATTAGAAAATAGAAAGAAGATAGAGATAAGCATGGGGTGCCTCCCACGAAGCGCTACTGTTTTTGATCACCGAGTCGCTAGCCTGACTCGCCCCCGAATTCATTTTTCCTTGGGGAAAAAAGTGGTAGAGATACCAGGGTCAAAAACGGTGTCCTCATTCTTGAAAGAATGAGACTGGGTGGTGGGGAAGAAAATGTCGGGCATCAGCACATAAGGGATAACATGAAAGAATGATCCATCATCCGGTGGTTTTGCGGGCGGACGAAAGGATGACGGATCACAATGAAAAAACTCCAAGAAAGACGGGAGCTCATGGTAAAGGATAAGAGATGTAAGCTCAATACTGAAGGCATCCATCGGAGGATCCTTATCTCGAAAAACGGTTTTAGCATAAAGCTCATCTATGTCTAATATCCCGGGTTTAAAAATCTTGTCTTCACATAAAGGCTCAACGGGATAAGTGATGGTGGACTCATGAGAGAGAGGAGAGTCAAGAAGTCCATCAAGAAACATCATATCCCCCTCGGGATCATTCATAACAACATCCTCAATACCCGGCGGTATCAAGTCATCAAGAGCAAGAAATGAGTCGGCTTCCTCAATGATTGGGTCATTTGTCAGAGTATCGGAAATCTCGTTCAAAACCTTGTTCACATCAACATCAAAATAGAATCGCTCGAGAATCGGAGGATAAACATCATCAATAGTGGGATTGCCACTAATCTCTTCATCAAATCGGAAAGTCTCAAGCTCGGGAGAGAAATCACTATCTTTAACGGAGATAGGAGGCGAACTTGAATTATCGTTAAGGGCTTCAATTTTGGAAATGAGAAGATAAACATTTGACAATGTTTCACGTAATGCTTCATCCTCGATCTGAATATCATTAAGCTCAATCTCTTCTTCTTCTGGCATGAAATCATTTACTTCTTCTATATCGGGCTCAGAAGGTCTCCGTTCAGAAATGCCGTCTTCACATCCATTTGATATACTATCATGTTCTTACTAGCAGCATTAGCCAAGAAGATTCTGATTGCCTCGATTCAAGCAACTGGAGCAAAAGATTCTTCAAAGTCAATACCCTCCTCTTGACGGTATCCTTTAGCAACTAATCGAGCCTTGTTCTTCAACACATTACCATGCTCATCAAGTTTCACTTTGAAGATCCATTTAAGAGCAATAATCATAGCACAGTCTGGAGCAGGTACTAACTCCCATACATCAAGTCGATCAAACTCATGAATTTCATCTTGCATGGCATTGAACCAGCTATCTTCATTCATGGCGGCTTTAACATCTTTTGGTTCGATCTTAGAGAGTACGGAGTTGAAGAAGCACCATAAGGCATCGGTTGCAAGTTGTTTCCGGGTTGATACAGGACGAGAGGGATTTCCAATGATGTTGTCTAATGGATGATCGTGAGTCCATTTTCTGAGGTGTTCATGTGGTAGTTGTTGAGGGACTGAGGTAGCTGAGTCGATGTCTCCTGAAGAAGATGGTTCTGATGATGATTCAGGAGCAAATATGTTTTCAAATGGAGCATCTTCAGGAGTAGCAAAGGGATTAACTTCATCATTGATGCCAGAAACATTTCCATGATGTACATTTGAAGAATGATGATTTGTTGATGAGACTGAAGGATCAGCAGCAGGCGCTTCTTGACTTAAAGATATTGAGACTGATGGATTGCCTTCATTCACAGGAATATGAGCAGCCTCTGGAGTAGGAATTGACTCCTCATTAGTACTTGGATCATAAAGTTCATCAAACATAGGATCAAATAATTTCTTTAAATCATATTCAGATGGAGGTACATATGGAGTTTCTTGAGAAGAGTTTGGAACAAGGGATGAACCAATGGGACTGTTTTGAAGTGCGGGTCCTGAACTGGTGTGTCCAGGAGCCATTTGACCGGTCAGCTCATCAAACGTAACGTGAATTGTTTCCATGATATTTCGGGTTCTTTTGTTGTAGATTCGGTATCCCTTTTTGTTTGAAGCATACCCTACAAATACTCCAATGTCTGCTTTAGCTCTAAGTTTGCCTAAGTCTTGTCCCTCATTAGTTGGATAACACAATGCACCAAACACACGAAGGAAAGAGAGATTAGGTTTTCTATTGTGGACAAGTTCATATGGAGTTTTTCCATGAACAGTGTGAATCAGAGAACGATTTTGTGTGTAGCATGCAGTGGCAATAGCTTCAGCCCAGAGAAACATTGGAACCTTTGAGTAAATCAGCATTGTTCTAGCGGCTTCTACAAGAGTTCGATTTCGTCTTTCAACTACACCGTTCTGTTGAGGAGTTCGAGGAACACTTCTTTGATGGCTGATTCCAATGCTTTCATAGAAGTCACTAAGTTGTTTGTTAACAAACTCAGTTCCATTGTTAGTTCGGATAATTCTGACTGTTTTGTTGAGTCGAACCTGCAGCTGTTTGATGAGTTTGATGATGATATCAGGAGTTTCATCCTTTGTCCTTAAGAACTTGACCCAGGTGAATATAGAGTAATCATCAACCACAACCAACACATATTTCTTACCAAAGATGTTCTGCACTCTCATTGGTCCACACAGATCCATATGAAGGGTATGAAGAACTTCTGTAATTGAGTTTGTAGGTTTGGGTTTGTGGGCAAACTTTTTTCTTTTACCCAATTGGCATGCTGAACAAAGATGATCCTTTTCATACTTTAGTCTAGGTAAACCTACAACTAGGTCCTTTCTGGAAAGATCGTTGATGGTGCCGAAGTTCAAGTGATTGAGACGACGATGCCATAACCATGACTTTGTTTTTGAAGCCTTTGATAACAAGCAGATTGGAGAAGCCCT
Source organism: Chrysanthemum seticuspe (assembly GCA_019973895.1). NCBI lineage: Eukaryota > Viridiplantae > Streptophyta > Magnoliopsida > Asterales > Asteraceae > Chrysanthemum > Chrysanthemum seticuspe. The sequence continues at coordinate 257,363,067 of BPTQ01000005.1, read as the reverse complement.
CATCATGTCATCGATAGAGATGGTGTAAAGATTTGAGCCACGAGTTCCTTTTAACAGTTCCTTACCATTAAGATCTCTAACAAAGCAGGTATGTTTTCTGAAGGCTACTTCTAGATCAAAATCACAGAATTGACCAACAGAGAACAGATTATGACCTAAACCTTCCACATAGTAAACTCTAGAGATGACACTATCATCAACAACGTAATCTCCATAACCCATAATAGCACCGAAATGATCATTACCGAATCTAACAGTCCCGATGAATTTGCTCACGAAGTTCATGAGCCGCGACCGGTATCCAGTCATATGCTTGGAACAGCCTGAGTCCAGGTACCACAGAATGATTTGAACGATCTGCAGTTGAACACAGACAGGAATGGATAACTGGATAATTGGGATCCCCATGCAAGAATGGGTTCCACTTGGTTAGTTACAATGGTTGGAACACCCACATTAGAAATAGAAGCATTCATATCAGAAAGTGAGGCAATGGAATCATTGTGAATAGATGCAGTACTAGTGTCTGTATTAGCCCTGTTCACAGTGTGATCACTTCTTAAGGGAATAGTTCTACCAGTAGGCATCCATTTTCTAGTGGGCATTATCTGATTAGTCTTATGACCAACAGGTATCCAATAAAAGCCTATTTTACTGAATGTTCTTCCTGTGGGTTTCCACTGTTTTCTAACTTTCTTTCGTTTTTGCCTTTTAGCCTTCTTAGCATGAATTTTAGCATTAACAATATTAAGTGGACAATTAACATCATTAGGCAGAACATTAACACCACATTCATGATTAGAAGCAGAATTCAAGCAGACATCAGTACAAGGTTTGCAAATAGTATCGGAATTCGAATTAATTACAGTACGCCTATGGCTAATACTAGAATCAACACGATTCGTTTTATTCGATTCAAGCTTAAAGTTCCTAGATTGTTCTTCTACTCTCTTCCAGTGCACATTCTTAGCTTGAGAGGTCCTATCATTCCTTGTATTGTCTTGAGACTTTGACCTGCTCCGTTTAATGTCACTGATTACTCCTGTAGAGGGAATGGGAACATTAGTTGGTTTAACTACTCTTTGCATCACCTGTTTAGATGTGCTGGGATCTGAACTACATGCATGTACACTAAGGTTCACTTTCTTAAAACTAGAGGTACTGAGATTTGTACTCCTAGAAGGCACACTTGAATTCTCTTTCTTAGCATTGACAGATCTGGAATCTGAACTACTTAAAGGCACACTACGGTTCACATTCAAAACATTGGGAATCGAATGCCTATCATACTTGGCATTAGGCATCGAGCATGGAATCAAAGGATTAACTCTCTCACTTAATGATTTTGGGCATATTGTGATCAAGCATTCTAAGATTTCTTGAGATCGTTTGGCATATAAGCATGCATGTCCAATTGCATTATCATGAGGTTTCTCTAACTTATCCTCTTCAACAATCTCACGCAGACATTCTAAGCAATCCTTAAGGGATGAGAAGTATGTTTGAATAGCAAGTTTGTTGTTCCTTAGATGAGGAGGGACATATGTCACAGACAAAGCATATTTATTACAAGAGTGAACCTTTGATACACCATTCTCCCCATTGGTCATTGGCATTTTCCCTTTTACCTGACTCTTCAGATTCTCAATTTCCTTTTGCAATGAAGCTATTTGTTCGTTATTTTTGTTACGAGTGACCTTAATTGATTCAAATAACTCATTGAAATGACGTTTAACCTTTTCATTTTCTTCTAGAAAACTTTCGTTTTCCTTTTGTAAAGCATTTACTAGGTTTTGAAGATGAAACGTTTGAGAATTCTGAGAATCTAAAGGAGGAGGCATTTGGGAGCCTGTCATATTGTTCGTTTGACCCTTTAATTGAGAGATTTGGGCTTTCAAATTTCTGATCGTGTTGCACTGAGCTTGAATCTGTTCATCACGTTTGTTAATTTGAAAAACTGCATCAAACTCTGGAGCATCTGATGATGTCTTGATATTTGAAGTTTTGACATTTTCTTTAAGATGTTGATATTTTAGTTGTAAATTAAAATGCTCAACTTCTAGTTTAGAAAAATGTTTAACCAAATTGTCGTGATCATCCAGTTCAATTTTCTCGTTTAGTTTAGAATTAGTTTTTTCAAGCTCAATGACACGATCATGGGAGACTTTCAGGGCAACAGATAGTTCATGAAATTTGGAAGCATTAATAGAGCAATTTGAAGCAGTGAAAAACATATCTTGAGCAACATATTCAGTAATAAGAGTCTCATTCAATGTATGCAAGTTCTTCCTCTCAATCTCATTATATTTTAGTGCACGCTCATAGTCACTAACTTCAACTATCATTGCATCAAATTCCTTTTCCATTCCCTTGATATCAGTTTCTATCCCCTTTTTAAGACTCTCAAAGTGATCTTTTAGAAGTTTAAAGAAAGGCATGACTTCAGTTAAATAACATTCTTTCATTTACTCAAAGCCCCTTTCTCCTTCAGTTATACCAGTGGGTGTGATCCTTCTCTTGCAAGTTTTCTCAAAATCAACAAATAGTTGAAATATAACATATTGGCTAATTAAGGTCTTGCTTTTAGTGGCAATTGTTCTAGGAACAAGATGCATTGGTGTATTAGGAGGATACACAGTCGCTCTAGGCATTTTCCATAGGGGAGGGTTTGTTTCAACAATATTTTCAGCTTTCTGCTTATCTAAATCTATTTTCCAGAAAACTTGTTCGGGAGTCAACAATGTCTGAGGCTTAAACATGTTCAAGGAAATCCAGTTTTCCTTCTTGTAGTCATGGGGAGTGATAATTATTTTTTTCTCTTTGCATTTAGGATCATCTAATTTTTTGTTCATCCTTTCCCTAGTGACTTCATCTGATTTCTTATCTTCCTCAGTGCACTCAACGCAACTAGGTTTCTGTCTAGGTTTAAGGATTTCATTGCCATCATAAAGAACCTTATGAGCATTTCTAGCCCTTTTAATGACCTCTGGATTTGGTTCCTTAACAAGGGGAATGCTATGCTTATCGCTTAAGATCCTGTGCTTAGTGATCATGTGAGCAGTCTGAATGGTGTTCCCTTGTATGTACAACTTGTTTTCAAGTTTGTTTTTCAAAGTTTTCAGATTAGAAAAATCTTTCAAGAGTTTTGATTCCTTTGCATTAAATTCTTGCTTAAGCATTTTCACATTTTCTTGAAGTTCTTGTTTTTGCTTAGCAGTCTTAGAAAGCTTTTCTTGTAAGGAATTTAATTCTTGTTTCAATACTTCTTCTCTAAAATTACTTTTTCTAATGACTGTACGCACTTGGTCATCCATTTCCTGCTCACGAGTGGTCAACTCAAATTTTGCACGTTGTTCATAAATAGCAACACGTCATTGTTGACTGCAGAAGATGCATCACTTGGTACAACTTCACTTTCACTTTGTTTCACGTATTGATCATATGGGACAATATCGATATTACCCATATTTTCAACATTTGATTCAATAGTTTCAGTTGATTGTACTTTGTCATGCATCTGTTGCACATCAGCATCATCGTATAGTTTTAGTACCTCTGAGATGAGTTTGTCTTTGGATGGGCCAGCTTGTGGTGAAGAAGAGACCTTGGGAGAAACCATTGGAGAAATGCTGGCCATAAAAATTGTGTGTGCCGTAGGTCCATCATCCACATCAGAGTCGTATGCATCACAATCAGCGACTTGAAAGGCATTCTGATGATTGTGACCTATCTCCTGAATAGGCCGCTCATCCACATCTGCATCATAGTTCTTGGCATTGCCCTCAGCTAGAAACAGCAATTCCTCTTCATCCAAAGCAGCACCATTGTCCTGAGCTTGTACAAGCAGCATCTTATCTCTGAAGTAATCAGCATTCTGTTGACGCTTTGGAGATGTGCAGTTTCTTGCAATGTGTCCTTCACCACCACAGTTATAACATTTGATCGGCTTCGCTTGACCTTGGTTACCATTCCTTCCTCGATTCTGGTTACCAACATAACCTCTACCAGCTCCACCTCTTCCCTGATCATACTGTCTTTCCTGAACTGGTTGCACCATGATCCTTCCATCTTTAACAGTAGCTTGATTGTGTGGGTTAGATGCTGTTATGAGGTTGTTGTTGGTTTGTGGGAGAGAATTCATGTTTTGACTAATCAGAAGAGCTAGTTGATTAATGAAGTTACCCACGTGTGCATCAGCATAAGCTTGTTTGAACATAGGGTCAGGAATGAGTTTGTGATTACCATTACCCAAGGGTATGACTTGTGAAGCTTTGGTTGTGATTCCGATGTTTGAGTAGAAAGCAGTTGAGTCATTAGACGAGCTTGTCTCTCCCTGGTTGGTTTTGAACTGATTGAGAACCAATTTTTCAAACATAGCATGTCTCTCATTCTGAAGGAGGAAGACATAGAGTTGCTCATAGTTTGTATTCTTCAATCCTTTAGTGAGCTTCACAGAGGTGACAAACTTGTGCCATTCGGGATTCATGTTGTTTACAAATTTTGAGTTCAGCTGAATGTTAGGCATAGTCATTCTGATGTTCCTCATGTCATTCACCAACTTATGAAATCTCACATAGTACTCATAGACACTCTCATCTGGCTTCATCTTGAAGTGTTCAAATTCATCATAGAGTTGTGATTCTCTGTCTTCCATAGTTAATTCTGAACCCGAGAGAAGCATCTTGACATTATCCCAAACAGCCTTTGCATCGGTGTTGTGATTGATCAGCTTGTAGATGTCTTTAGGAAGACCTTGAAGAACAATGTTAGAAGCCCTGATATCTGCATCGAATCTCTTTTTCTCCTTATCATCAAGCTCATCATACATTTTAGGTCTGTCCATTCCGTAAATAGGAGTTCCATCTTCATTAGTATCAAGTATATCTCTAGTCGTCTCAACTCGATACGGTCCTTCATCAATGGATTTGAGAATGTTGACACCATTTTCTTTTCCAAGGCAGTACAATCTGATTCGTTGAGCCCAAGAATCGTAGTCAGTTCTGTCAAGCATTGGTGGACGAGTATCTGAGCCGGCTGCTTGAACATCCTCGGCAACAGTGGAGATGATAGTAGGAACGTTGGTAGACATGTTAACAGATAGTACGGGATTTTATAACTCTATGATTAAACCGAGAAATAGATTCTTTCACGGGATTTTACTAAATCAAGAGAAAACCGCAAACAATCACCCAAGTCGCTAGAAGATAGTGCACCAAGTCGCTAACACCTAATTCGCTACACCCCCAAGTCGCTAAAGTCCCAAGTCGCTAGACAAATGCAAGTCGCTAAGTAGTAACTCGCTAAGCCTCAAGTCGCTAGCAAAATTTTGGCAGCAATTCGCTACTCAAGTCGCTAAAGATTCAAGTCGCTAAAGAGCAACTCGCTACAGACCAAGTCGCTACCACCAAGTCGCTACCCGTAGTGGAGAGTCCACTACTTGTACTGTTAATCGCTAGGTCTAAGTCGCTAGCTCCAAAACTGTAACTCGCTACAAAATTGTGAAGCAAGTCGCTACGAAGAAATAAGTCCGAATGGCAAGTCGCTAGCAAGAAAAACCACATAAACATCACTTTTCAATCCAAAAACAACCCTACCAAGATGATTCAAGCTTACCAAATGAAAACCTAAACACTTGTGATGATTCTAAACATAAAAGTACTAGCAAAATCCAAACTTTAACACAAGAAATCAACCAAATGATGCATAAACCACTAAACTTTTTGAAACTCAAAAAACCACCTAAAAACCACTAGAAATCCAAAGATGTGCAAGATATGATCTAACCATGGCTCTTGATACCAATTGTTAGATATTAGTTTTCACATACACATCAAACCATAACAACAAGGTGGCGAATAAGTGGAATTCTAGAAAGAGAAAGTTAGAGGTTTAGGGAACTTTAGTGAGAGAAAGAAAATTCTTATTATGAGCTCCAACTCTCTACCTTGGGAGGTAGAGAGTATTTATAGTCTTACATAAAACGCCACACAACGGGCTGTGGATCAGGCATACAGTGGGTAAAGACCCGTCCTTCCTCCACGGTGTTACTTAACTAAATACTACTTAACTTAAAATAACTACGACTACGAGCTTTCTAACGATTACATATACTTGAGGTGACCGACTCTTTAATACCTGGAATTTCTAATTCCTAACAGGACTGCATTTAACGATGAAGAAAGATTAGCTAAATTCTCGATTAATGAAGAAGAGGAACCACCCATCAGGCATTGCTGCAGTCCCTTACTAATCACGGAAGACGAGTCCACACGAGCATGGCCAACATGCAATCCCTTTCGTAAGTATTGTAACGGGGGTGGCAATGTGAAGGATGAAGTATGGATATGCCCTCATGAATTGGAAAGACATGACGTTGATTTTGGAAACCTATCCTTCAGTGATTGGTATTCAGTAAAGTTCGGGGACGCAATCATTAATTCGGTTTTGTTGAGAATTTTGGAGCTCAAATATGAAAAACATATTCTTCAAGGAAAGACCATTAAACCACACAACGATATTCCTTCTAGCAACACCGATGACGAAGGAACTAGAAGTCATTGGTGTAAGAAAATAAAAACCCCTGACGGAAATCTTTGGGCATCTTGCAACCCTTTTGATCATGAATGTAATGGGGGAAGCAGTATAGATAGAGTTGGGGAAGATGAGTTCCTATGGACCTCAACTAATGACTCGGAAAGAACATAATTGCCTTGGATAGACGATTTAGGATTCGACAATTGGGTCAAAATCAAATATGGAAAGGTAGATGCACTAACTAAAGAGAAGATCTGGAACAGATGTATGAGTAAAGACGACCCAAGCGAAGAAGTTTCAAATGACATAAATGAAGAATCGGATAACGATGCCAAGGATTCATCGAGGAAAGAGAAAGAGGAATGCAAGCAGGTGCTAGTGGAAGATTTACTCAACAATAAATGGCTTAAAGATACCGAGTCCGATGATGATGATATAGATTACCTTGAACTACAAGGCGAAGATGGATTCACTGACCCCGATGATGAAGCATATGAGCAAAGAAGGTGCAAACTTCTTGGCATTCCGTATAAGAGGCCGCCACCGATTATAGCCGAAAAGTATGAGTTCACTAGATACCATTTGGGGCCGGACGAAAAATTTTGCAAAATTCGGAAGATCTACACTAAAGAGTACCTCCGAACCGCTACTAATGTTGCTTGGGTCAGACATAACTTGATGAAGGATATGGAGGAAGTTGGCCAAGTCCAAAGGCCACAATAAAGCCCCGAGGCTTTGAGTCTAACTTAAAGACTCTTAAATAAAGAAAAGTGCTCTTTCGGGAGACAACCCGAATTATCCCTTTCATTTTTTTTATTTCCATTTCTGTTGGGTTTTGTGTTTTTAACCATATTTGCAGGATTTCGGGAAATGTTGCTGCAACATGCTGAACGGGGACCTGATCTGTCCATACTACGGGGTAACTCATTCTTATGGTTACGCCGTAACATATTTTTTTGCAGTAGTCCTTCTCAGAGCATCACCAATTACGGCGTAATCCCATGCAATGGTTATGCCGTAGCTACACTCCTGTAGCGTCTGCCAGGTTTTGCTTAATTACGGCATAACTCCTTATAAGAGTTACGGCGTAACTGTCCTCAGTAACACTTCTTTCTTTTTAAACACAATAACCTTGTATTAGTTTTCAAATGAAGTTTGTGGGTATGTTTCCTGTAAGCCCTCACGAGACTACACTCGTCCACTTGGGACACCAAGTGGTTTAAAAGGCTTGTTGCATACGCTAAATGCAACCGTGATTCCTATGAAAGCGAGTTAGGTTTCTTTTTCATTTTTCTTTTTCTTTTTATAGAATTACTAGCCTATAGACCCGTGATAAATCACGGGCAGCTTATAAAAGGTCTGAAATAAACACTCTTTAACTATGTTAAAGATGTTGATCTTGAAACAAAAAGTGAAAATTTGCATAGATGTGTAATTTTAAGGACTGCAATTATAGACCTGCAATTTCAGAATTGTAAACTGATATTACAATCTAAAGAAAATGAAACTCTTATGCATATTACTATTGATTGTCCATATAAATTAACTTTGTACTTAACAGAGTATATATGCATACATGATACATTAGTGAGTCTACAAAGAATATTTAAATGTTAAGAAATGTTTCATATTTTGGTCATGAAATATAACAAGAAAAAGTGCTGGCCGCGTTGCGGCTAGATTTTGTTTGTACATGTTCAGAATATTCCATCCGGAATGTTAAGTTGTTCAGAATATTCCATCTGGATTTTGGGTTAGCTTCCTATATGTCTTATCAAGTTGCTCGTAGTAAAAAAAGCCGCAGCAAACCCGAGTTATTTACAGAATTCTTTACTTTTATAACTCTTCACTAATCAAAAATGTAAAATGAACATTACTTACCAATCTCTTGGCCAGTATTGAAATCAAAAAGGCAAACCCACATGTGCTCGCGTCCATCAGCAAATTTGTTACCAAACTTCTGTTCTAGTAATGGCTGTTCTACATTGGAGGGAATATCTTAGCTTCCTTTTTGGCTTATCAGCTTACTCGGTCCTTAGCTTGAATGGTTTTTGGGAAGTAGCTCTAAGTGGTCTCTTCTACCACCAAAAGTTGCAGGTGTTTCAGAGTTTTGCATAGTGTGAGCAAGCATATAGAAACATACATTTTAGATGAGAAACTTATGAATAAAAAAAGTAAGACGTACGCATATTGTCGTGGGCACGCACATTAGTAGTATCAAATACAGAAACCTTCGCGCTGAGGCAGTTTGAATGTTTATGACAGGCGTACTAAGGCTAACACAAATGTTTAGCCACACCTACAATAGTAGCAACTGTTAGTGAATTAGTATTAAGTGTCGTCCAGGTGACTTTTCATACAACTGAAACAGGAAAAGGATATAACATCAATAAATTACTTACAACCGCTATCTAAAACACAGATGCCATAGTAACCTTAAACTGTGAATAACCATCCCGTTCCTGAGATTGTGAGTGTGAGTTAAAAGTTTGACGAAATTCAAGTTAAAACTAAAAACGTAAACTGAAAATGATACTACCTTTTGTATTTTGCTTTCAACTCAAGATCTTCAGCTTCAGGTTATTGATTTTTTCTGTACCATCGATGTATCCTGTATGCATAATTACAAATTAATTAACCAATATTAGGAAATAATTATTTCAGTGAAAAAGCCAAGAAAAGTAACAATTATGCGATTACACACCCTTTTGAGTTTACCTTTTTCTTGATTTCCACTCAATTTCACCTTCAAATCATCTAGTAACTCTAATATAAACTATGACAAACCATCTTGGCAATATCATATATATTACCAGTATTAACAGGTTAACCAACCCTCTAAATCAGCAAACTTTGCCACACTCAAATGCTATAATTCACTTTCGCGCACCACTTTCTAATTCTTAGATTTCACTATTCTGCTCATGTCGACTCGCCAGTAGCACTTTATGATGAATGTGACGCCCAAGTCAGACCTATGTGCCATCTAGACAGTGATGACATATTCATGTCTAGAAAAGGTAGTTTTAAGCAAATGCTTTGAAATACTTTACATAAACAAAGAAATGAACTCTTTGGTGTATAAAATGGGCACAACCGATGAACTGTGATTTTATATATGTATCCGTACCATGCTTGCAAGCTTGTGTTGCATCAGATTCACTGTAAATGGGGTACTACGGCGACTACAACTGTATCCTCATGCCCTATCGATGCTAATTGGTTAAGTTTTCGTCCAGTAATTGTTATAACTAAAGGAAATTGTTAATACAGATAAGCCGTAAAAAAGTTTATTTATATTTACGATCTTCTAATGTTTTGTCGATAACAAACGTAAAATCATTTTAACGAAACAAATAAAATACGTAAATGGTTTGAACTAATAGTTTCTAACATATTCACATTTTCACATAAAACACTAAAACAAGTATAAGTGATTTTATGATTTAATATTACATATGTACAATAACTAGTGTTTACATATTTGGGTAAAATATACACATAACTAGTACGTAGTATATTGGGTAATATAAATGGGTAGAAACTTAAGTATCATAACCCATTGGGCAAATACATTGAATGTAGTTGGGTACAACCCAAAGCCCATGACCCATGGAGCTTGACCCATAACCCATTGCATGACATCATGCTTATATCATACATGGATAATATCCATAACCCATGGATCAACCCATACCCAAGTGACCAAGTGCATTGCACTCAAGAGATACATTGTATCTAGCCAAAGATCCATGGATCAACCCATGACCCATGACCCATAACCAAAATACCCATGGGTAAAAGGGAGCGTCCCACGGATCCCTAGCTTTATGCTAGACGGATCCCTTGTGGAAGGGATCCGTGGGATCCGGGGAACAGTAGAATTTTTTCTCTATAAATAGTGAGCCATTTCTTCATTGTTTCTCACCCCTTTCTAACATACTTTCCCCTAGAGTTGAAAACTCTCTAACCTCAGATCCAAGAGATCTATGTTTGTAGTTTTGTTTTTGTGTGATCTTCTAGGTTCCTCTTAAAGGCGAGATCACCACCTTTGAAGTCGAGCAAGCTTAAGTCCATGAGTTGCCATGCTTCCTCATCATCAAGACTACTGAAGTCTTCTTGTTGATGATTGTTTATCTTTTCCTAAGAAGTGTTGAAGACATTTGTGAAAGGTGTCTCAAGTGTCAAGACGAAGATATTAGTGAAGGGTATCTATCGTCCACATCATTAGCACTTGTGGTAGGTGCTTAGAAGTCAAGACAAGAAGCATTAGTGATAGGTGCTTAGAAGTCAAGACAAGAAGCATTAGTGAAAGGTGCTTAGAAGTCAAGACACAAGACATTAGTGAAGGGTGTCTTGAAGATCTAGTTAAAGGCATTAGTGAAATGTGCCTTAGATGTACATTCGATATGGTGTGTTTTGATGTACAAGATAGATTAGTACTAGATCCAAGGATATTGATATCCTTGATGATGTTGTAGAAAGGAGTTGATCTCCTTTGGGATTAGTTGTTGGTGTAGTGTTGGGTAGTAGTTCCTCCATTGCAATGGAACTAGGTGCTTAGCCTAGTACCTAATAAAGGGTAGGTGACGTTGTGTAGGTGTGGTTCACCTTGGTGTGAAAGAACTAGGTACTTAGCCTAGTACCTTATAAAGGGTAGGCGACGTTGTGTAGGTGTGGTTCACCTTGGAGTGAAAGAACTCGGTGGTTAGCCTAGCACCGGAAAAAGGGTAGGCGACGTTGTGAAGGCTTCTCCGCCATAAGGAGATTGGTGTAGTGATTACGAACTCTTGAGTAGGTGACTCGGGGAGTGGAGTAGGGCAAGGAATGTGTCCTTGTATCCGAACCACTATAAATACTCGCGTTTTGGTTTTGTGCTTCTTACTCTTATCTTTTCATTACATACCTTTATATGCTTGTTTATCAACATCCAACACACACGTCCAAATAGATTGACATAAGTCGATCTAAATAGTTTAAAAAGAAGTTTTAATTGGCAAAACTATTCAACCCCCCCTTCTAGTTTTCCACAGAAATTTAGATATGTTCTTGCTCTCATAAGTCTAGATATCATTATACCCCACAATATACAGGAATACGATATTATTGTACGCCTAAGTTATTGTGCAACAGTAACAACATTTGTAGCAAAAAAATTCGTACCTCTCTTGGGTCAGTAAACACTCCTACTCTGGCAGTGTCTATTGCGACTTGGTTTACCACTCTAGATGCCCTTGCAGCCATCAATATCACTATATTAGTATCTACTCCTGCAACAAATTTCTGAAAAATGATAAATAAATTAGTCTAAAGTTAGAACGCACATATAAAGACCCTCTAAGCAGCATATATGATCTCGTACCGTCATATGTGGCGACACATCCTGCTCTTATTCAGCTAGAAACAGGTAAAAAATGCACCTTCATCTTTCCGTCGGATTTGAGTCTTTCCAGTAAAATGCACGAAGAAGAAACATTGCAATTAAAATACAGTTAATCCTCATCATATCAATGACACCTCAAAATTGAAACACAGTAAATACATTAACATTTTAACCAAAACCCATTTTTTAAGGTACTACTTGGTTAGCAAATAATTTGTTATAACATTGTTTTGGAACCGACATCCCCAACTTACTTTCATCTTTGCATCTGAAGTTCGAAAAGTAAGATCTCTCGGTTATAATTCAGAATAAATTGAATCTCGTAGCCAAATAAAAAACAAACGTTAACACTTACATTTTCATAACCGGTGTGTGGAATGTGGTTTCACCATTATTGATTTTTCCCTATTAGCTCCTATAACACATCATGATGGAATCGAATTGAAACCCTAGCTCTGTGTTTTGATTAATTGCAACCGAACATGAATCAAGCATGATCGACACAGAAAAACCCCAAAACTAAAACCCTAGCTCTCGCATTTTCTTTATCTGATTTGATTTGATTGTGTGCGTCTGTGTGTGCGAGAGAATTCTGGAATGAAGATGAACAAACATTTATAGTATAAAAGGTTTATCGAAGCAAAAAAGAAAACATACGCCAACATGAAAAACCATGACGTTCTTGTTATCTTGTACATCATCCGCTTCCACTTCCACTTCTACTTCCATTTTCAGATTTAAGCAACCAAATATCACCGCCTTCAGCTATGGGTGAAAAAATTATGCCATTTCTACTTCTACTTCCATTTTCAGATACGCTAAATGCAACTGTGATTCCTACGAAAGTGAGTTAGGTTTCTTTTTCATTTTTCTTTTTCTTTTTATAGAATTATGCTTGTCGGTAGTGTGATTTCAGGGATTGAAGTTTGCTCGTGGATGCTTATGCGAATGCACGACTCTTTTCATGGGCCTTCTCTCTTTTTGGAGCAAATTTCAGAGAAGTTCTCGCTCTAATTCTACTTTTCTCTTCACCTTTATTTAACGCTTAGTAAAAAAGGGACTTTGTACATTTCAAGTGGGGGGACGGGAGTAGAATTGTCTCTTGAACTTTATTTTGCCCTCGTTTTTCTAGTTTATTTTGAAAAATTATGCCATTTTAAAAATTTTGACATGTTTTTCTTAACCTAACTAGATTAGACCTTAGATGAGCATATTATAACCCTTGATATTATATGGTGATATTAGCCTTATCCGTTTCCAAATTTTTACCCCAAATCCACCAAATTATGAGTGTGTCGGTAGCTTGTAAACTTTAGAACTTGGCCTTTACATCATTTCGAGACCATAGACGAGGTATGTTGAGTTAGCTCGATGTATTTGGACTTTTCAGTTTAAGAAGGCAGTATTATAGGATTATCACCCAAATAGCCGATCATTGTGTGTCTATCGATTAGTCACCTCGACTTCTCGACCCCCATGTTAAACCCTTTGTTGCACTCACCTTTAGTGCAAGATATCCCTAGATACACCCTTCTGAGCCATTCCTTTCATTTTGTTCACCCAACATATTGTTTCGATACACCATTACACCTTAGCCTACCCTGTAGTCTTTATTTGTAATTGGGAAGTCATTATTTGCCTAAGTTCATGGTTCAAGTGGAAAGGTTCGAGAATCACGCTTTCGTCGACGACATATCCTTAAAGATCATTGAAGACCCCCCAAATTCTCATATTGTTCATCTCAAGTGGGGGGATGTTATGTTTAGTTATTATGTTATGTTGAATTGAAAAAAAAAATAGTTATTGTTATTCATTTGATTGTAAAGTGCAATGTTATAAGCACTATTGTTATGAGCTTACTATAGATTTAGTATCGAGGAGGCCACATCGGTCACATTTGAAGAATGGAGTTGAATTGTGCCCATTATGACGTCCTCTAATGGCACATCTACCTGGTAATATCATGATCCAGTTTCTTAACTTCAAAACTTGAACTTTGGGCGAATGGTAAGTGGTGATGAATTGGTTATAGATTTAGACTATCAGCTTGATTTTATTTTACACCAATTTTATCCATGTCTTATCCTACCTTTAGTCATGAAGCATGTCTAGGTGATGCAGCGAGCAATCTTTGGTGTCTTGGCCATGGATTTGGTCATGTATCATTGATTTTGTCCACTTCGCCATGACATGTTAGTAATGACAAATCACCCTTAACCTTTGTCGTGTCTACCCATATTGCCTTCAAGAATTGTTTTGCCCTTAACTCTAGTGGTGGAGATTTGTGTAACCGCCAAGCTTATGATAGAATACATGTTATGACTGTGCAATGAGTGATCACTCCGAAATTGACACTTTGAATAGTTGAGAAATTTGAGTGTTTTGTTCCCATTTCGTGAGGTGTTCGGCTTTGTTTTATTCTAGCATAAGGGATTTGTAAACTTATATTTTCCAGGTAATGGGAGATATCTTTTTAGAAATCTATCTAATAAGGTCTACATGAGGGCAAGTAGAGTTCAAGTGGGGGGATATTTGATAACATCAAATAGTCCTGAATATTAAATGTTAATTTCCTTCGATAATGCTCGTATTTTATATCATTTATATGGATTTACGCTTGTTTTCCTCTATATTTCACTTTCAGGTAAATTACAAGCATTGGAGCTAAAGAGGCGTGGATTTGGAGAGTTTATTGAAGATGTATCATAGTATGCTCATTTTGAAGATGTTACGGCGTAACTCCTCTCTCACATTATGCCGTAACAAAAGCGTGGCTCAGAAAACCAACTCAACTGAAGATTACGGCGTAACTCTCTCCAAAGATTACGACGTAACCAACTAGGTCAAATGAGGTTCCGCGTCGCTGCAAGTTACGCCGTAACTATTATCTCATTTACGGCGTAACCAGGATTTATTGAAGATACGACGTAACTCCTTCCAGATGTTACGACGTAACCAGCATTTTCAGTGCAAATATCGAAGATAATGGTGTTATGGCGTAACTCTTAACATTAGTTACGCCGTAACCTGATCTGGCCTATAAATACCACTCGATTTCCAGCATTTCTAATCATCCCATTTCACACACAACATCTGTGAACGTGAGTAGAAGGTTGAAGGCAGATTTTAGGGAGCATACGGAGCCATCTCTAAGGGAGAAATCACTCCCCTACGATAAGCATTAGCATTTTATCTTTTCTTTACTTTCAATTCATGTATTTCGTAATGTTAAACATTGAATCGATTGTTTTAGTTAATATGAGAGGCTAAGCACATCCGGTGCTAGCCTAGTTATGATTCCTTAATTGCTTTGTTTATGTTTACATTTGCTTCTGCATAATTATTTCAAGTGTATGCTTGCATAGTTTGTTAGTAGCTACCCTTGTTTCGGTAGTTTTGAGTGGCGGTAGTGACTAGTTACTTAGGAGATATGACCAACTGACCCTAAGTAGGTTGACTGAGTGGGAAGGGTAAGATATGACCAACTGACGACCCTTCTTCGCTTGTGCGATTTGACCAACTGATCACCTATCGGTTGGATGAACTTAAGAAGTCAGGGATGAGTGTTTAAGATGCTAGCGCCCGGGCACTCATTGTTACAAATCTTGCATGTAGAGGTACTTAATGACTTGGCTTAAGGGAATAAGAACAACTGGACTTTCGACGGGTCACCTGACATCTCTAGTGGAACCCTTTGTTGATAGGTTAGGATGAACTGACCAAATGTTGTCCTAGCGACTTTGACCCCACTTGAAGTAATTGAAAGTAATTAAACATGAACTTAGATTGATAGGATGAATAACTAGGTTAGCACACTTCTCCCCTATTGATCTCAACCCTCGCCTCTATTTGCTTTCCTATTTTCTTGTTTTATTAGTAGTTAATCATTTCCACCTTAAAATCTATTAAAATCTGTGACACCTAGACTTAGTATAAATCCGCACACATAGCTCTTGGGACGACCTCGGTTTTACCGAATACTACACTACACACGACCGGGTACACTGCCCGTTAGTGCATTAGGGTAGACCATAGGTATAACGAGACTTTATAAATATTAAAACCTGGTCAGTAAAACCTGCATCAGAAGGTTGAGAAGAAATGAGGAAGGTTGGATATGGAGAAGGTTTATTTGGGTTTAAATACAAATTTTGAATGTAAGAGAATGTTGGTGGTGTAAGTTGGCACATTCAAATTTGAGCTTGAGAAGGTGTTGTGTGGTGAAGGTTTAATGAAGAAGTGTATAGAAGAAGTTTAGTGAAAAATGGATTAGGCTCAAGTGAGGAAGAAGAAGAATGTTTAATGTGTAGGAATATGTGGTATGGTATGTTGTCTAGAATGTTTCTAACAATAAAATGATTAGGGAATGTATTTTGGAAGTGGGAAGGAATGTTTGATAAATCAAAAAATGATTGGAAGAATGTTTTGTTTGAAGTGAGTAAAGATGATTTGGAATAAATGTGGTTGTGTGAGAGTTTGTAAAACATTTATTGTATGAAAAGTGTAATGAATACAAAAGAAAGTCACACTTTTAAATAACACAAATTCAAATATTCATTAAGCCTTAATCCATGATTATCTAAAAATTACGATGATCACTAATCATTTTGATGCAAACTAAGTGCTTTGCATTTCAAATAAAGCATATCCCAAAGCGGGAAAGGATGCGTTTATGCAAAGTGACATTTGATTTATTGACCAATAAAGGAGTAAACCAGTTACATGATTAGAGAAGACGTACGTACGGATTATGGTTATATAAATACTTTCATTTGATGTTATATTGAAAGTATGAGTGTTCTAGGTTTGGAAAAAGCCTTGGTTAGAGGCGTTTGGTAAAATAGTTGAGTTGCCATTTTGTAAAAAACGAGAGGTCTTGGTTTTGCATCCCTCTAAGTCTAAAACTCATTTCGAGTGTTCTTAATAACTCTATTATTATAGGCATACCTGTAATGAAAGATCCACATTTGTAGGGTAAGGGGAAAACCGACTTTCAAAAATCGAGCCGATCCTTAACAAACGGCTGGCGCGCTACTGGCGGTCCGGCACGCCACCAACGCACCAAACCCAGTTATGGATCAACTTGGTTTTTGGCTAACGTTTGTGATTTTATGTGTTGTGAAATTTTATTTATCATTATTAAAATATAAGAGAGACCTAGTCAATGTTGACCAAACATTGAAGAAATCAGTCATTATTCAATCACAATTCCTGACTAAAGTTCAATAGAACAAATGTTTATTGTCTTGTGCTAGTTCAACCAAAAGGGTGTGTAGGGCCATAGTGTCAAACTATGTGAAGGATACCTTAATAAAGGTATCCTAATCCGAGAAAATGATGAAGATCCTCTAAAATTGTAATCAACATGGTCTATCATGTAATGTTTATTATGGCAACCAAAAATACAAATGAGCCTTTAATTTCAATTAAAAGAAAACAATTTAAGTACAAAATAAATGATATGTTAAAGGCATATTTGGAAAAGAAAACCATATAGCTCATTGTTTCTTTTTAGGGATTATAAACAATATAAGAGAAGGACGATTGAGATGATTTGGGCATGTAGAGAGGAGATCACAATTAGCACATGTTAGGAGAGTGGAGTCTATTATTGTCGATGGCTTGAAGAGAAAGGGTAGACCAAAGTTCAGGTGAGAGGACAAACTGAAGCTTGACCTGAAAAAGCTTCTATTATCTGAGGACATGACCTCTTATACGAACACGTGGAGAACTAGGATTAGGGTAGATAAGTATGACACATAGGTGTAGAGTTGCATGATAGCTTGAGCGTAGGCCCTTTTAGCATTTTAAGAGTTCATGCTTGTAGGTTTTATTGCTTTTATGCGTTTTCGACTTATGTTAGTTCATTTAGCTTTATCCCCTATTTATGCTCGAATGATTGTATCCCGTAGATGGCTTTTATGCATGTTTTATTTTTATTCTTCTGAGTTGTTGTGTTTTTAATGCTTATATTTGATTGTTTTGCTTTATCTTCTTATATGTTGTCTCTGTGATATTTGATCTTTGTGTGCTCCTAGTGCCATTTTTTCCTTATAGTGGCTTGCGTGCTTCCATGTTTCTTGTCTGTATGCGTTTATGTCTTTGCACGCTTGTATGTTTTGCTTTATATGCTTCCTTTTATGTCATTGTCTTTCTTTCCTTACACACACCTCACATATAGTCTATTGGCTTGTTGGCTTGCACGCATACGCTTGCCAAAGGTCTTTCTCAAAGCAGTCCCTTTACCTACTGGTAGAGGTGTGACTGTTTATATCTCACCTCCACATCGCTTCGGTGGGATTAGGTATTGTTGTTGTAAACGTGCGAAACACAAGAATTTTCACCGACTTGGGAGGTCGGCCTATAGTCCTATACATGACGTAACACATATACTAAGGGTGCGTTTGGTATCTCGAAATAGGAATGAGGGAAATCATGTGTTTGTTGAAGATGCAAATCTTTCAAATATGTAAATGAATGATATATATGTTCCATACTCCATATACCTTATAAAGGCAAGGTATGGATCTTTCATTATCCACCACTACTATCAAACTCATACTAATTGTGATTGATCGCGGCATACCAAATGCACCTTAAATAGAAAAGATCAAGAATGATACCGATAGAGGGGAAACACCAACTCTGAAATTGGTTTAGTTTTGGAATTTGCTTGTATCAGATTATGAACGGACATATTCAGGACGAGCTACCATGACCAATCATTTGTCGCAGCCGATTTTGCAGTTAGTAGGAAGATGATATAATAATTGAAAAGAAAACGTATATTCATGTCTCTAAATATGGCACCTCATTCATCCTCGACAAATCTCCAGAAATAACAAATACGGTTGTACGTTTCACATAAACTTGCAAATTCCCATATGTTCGTCATTTGCATGAGTATTAGTAGTAAACTAGTACCCATAAGTTTTACAGAAACTGTAGCATAACTTTATATACTCTGCAAATCTGCGAATCTGCAATGCATTACAATAGTTTGTCGCTTGAACTTTGAAGGTTTTTATTAAAACCAGATATCGATATTCAAAAAGACGGAGCTAAAGGTTCTTTGTTCAATTCAGATTGGCACACTGCAGTTACATACTGTTGTTTAGACTCAAGACTGCGAGTTTACAGTTTGCTAGCAATTCATACCAATATCCTTCAATTAATTTACGAAATCCTTAGCATTCACCTAAAGTAGAGTAAATCAAACCAAAATTTTGTCAAGTAAAATAAAATCCCATGTCTAGCGTCGTTTTGACTTCTTGCCGCCCGACGAGTTCCTGTTCTTTCCAGGGAACTTATCAACTTTTTCCTCATCGTCGTCATCTCCCCCTCTCCTTCTCTTCCCTCCCTCCTCCTTGATTTTCTACAAAATCCATCAAAAACACCATAAACATCCGTACACTTTCAACAGCTTTTTTATTTTATAAAAGAGATTCCTATATACCATCTGTGACAATCGTTTGGCCTCTGACACACGTTCCAATAGTAACAAAACTTCCTCTTCCTGGGCTGGAAATTCCGGTAACTTTTTGCCTGAACCATAAAATAATGAAAAGTATTAAGCTTAAGTAACTATCTGACACAAATTTCATGCTGCTTGTTAGGATAGCAAGTCAATTTTTTTTATCATATACAAGTAATATTAAATGGAGTCAAATGACTTCCTACATATACATATCTTACCAATAAGTTTTTCAATCTGAATATACCACTCCAACTCATATTGATTCACTAATGAGATAGCAACTCCAGATCTCCCTGCACGGGCTGTTCGTCCCACTCGATGAATATAATCCTAAAATCCCATATACCAAATTTCAGCAAACAGTCCAAATGTCACTAGCATTCAACAAAGGAAAAACACCATGGCAGTATTTACCTTTGAGTTTGTGGGTACATCATAATTTATGACCATATCAACTGAAGGAATATCAAGTCCTCTACTAGCAACATCTGTGCATATAAGAATATTACACTCTCCAGCTTTGAACTTGTTCAAAGCCCCCAGCCTTTTTGTCTGATTTGACAAAATTAAGAAATTTAGTATTGAGAAAAAGAGATAAAGAAAGCTTATGAGGAGTTAAAATGGTACCTGAGTCATTTGACCAGAAATTGGGATTGCCCTTAACCCTAGGTTCCTAAGCATCAGAGCTAAATGTCGTGTTGCCTCACATGTACGAGTGAAAACCATAGACGTACTTCCAGACTTTTCAATTAAGATATATACAAGATAGCAGTCCTGAGAACAAAAAGTTATTTATATCTTAGAACCATGTTGAAGATGCTATACTATCTTATAATAAGTTCTATTTTTGTAACATACCTTATACTTTGCAGGAACAAAGCGATATTGTTGCTTCAAGGTGTCAACGGTGGAATATTTAGATGCTGCTTCAATCTGAAAAAATCATTATAGAAAATCGACTGTTATTAGAGAAAAACATTTAAAAGCCATGCAATTTGCAAAGGGTTTATATTGCTACCTTTACAGGATTCCTTAGACAAGCTCTTTGCAGCTTTTGCACCTGCAATGGTTGAACTATATTAGCAACACAATTTTTTATTTAGAGGACCTTTCATTAAAGGATAACAAAAGATCTGCCAAAACAAACACGAGAATAGAACTTTTGAAATGCAGCAGAAAGAGCACTCGTACCTTTTTAGTCATAGTGGCAGAGAACAAGTATGTATTTCTCTCACGAGGAATGGCATTTAGGATTTCATCAAGAGATTTCTCAAAATCCTCGTTCAACAACCTATCTGCCTCATCCAACACCTGTCGAACATGCATTAGAAGTATGACAAGAATTATGATAGAAAAAATCACAAACATTCACAGAAGAAAATAATATGTGTCATCATGCCAATGCAGATATTAATCAAGTACTCTTCATCAGCCTAGTGGAAGAAAAATAAGAAGTCGTGCAGTATCCTAATTTCTTACCAAGTACTTAATTGTGCGAAGAGAAAAGCCTTTGGTGTTAGATAAATGATCCAAAAGACGGCCAGGTGTTGCAACCTAAATCAAGAGAAACTCATATAAGATACAGCAAGTGACCAAAGCATGCAAGTTTTTGAGGAGTAAATAAAGACCATTCAACCTTTAAACTACAAACTGGTTTGTGATAAATATGAAACTTATTTAATATCTTTAGTGTAATAATATATGCAAAGTAGACAATTAAGATGATTGGAACTTACAACAATGTGTGGTCGTTTTCCAAGAGCAATGCTCTGTTGTACCTGGTCCACTCCTCCGACAAGCTGCAAAACGAGGTTGATGATTAACACAGATTCATAAACCATACATCATGACATTATGTGTAGAGGTTGCTCATTCGTCAACTCAAGGTAGCTAAGACAAAGACGGAACCAAGGTGTCTAGGCAGGTATCCCAGCGTATGTGAAAGGCGCAAAAAGGGCAAAGGTAAAGTAATTCGGTAATCAGATAGAGTACGACACAAATGATATAGAGTTATAGACCTCATAGAACAAGAGTATAACATGATAGATTCCTTCTAACCTATTAAGAAAATAGTCCATATTAATAAATTACCAAGAAAAAGTAGTCTTCCTAAAATTTTAAACAAGTTTGTTATCTATTATGATCATCCAATCATGATCATCCACTTCTAAGTTATACTCTTCTCCTAAATTGTTCTGAGCAAAGGTTGTTCTCACAACAATGTATGAATTGATAAGGCAACATAGATGAGAGAATCGCTTATTCTGTTATACTCAAGTGGAACTGTGGAACCAAAACCATATTCTTACATCAGGTGACTGCCTAAAGCTACATCGCTTGAGGGAAATGTCTTTCGAATACGATTGTAAAAATCTTGACCTTAAGTTGGTGACCTTAGCAAAAGCAGTACCAACAATAATAAAGAGACATGACTGTTAAGGCCTGGCCTGAGGGACTTGTCTACCAAGGTACTAACAATTAACAACACTCTGTCAACTACACACCACACCAAGTGCATGACTGATACTCTCATAGAAAAAACAAGAAATTAGAGATCTGTATATAATGATACTCTCATTGTTGTGATTTAATTAGTATGCATATTTAGAAAGATAAGGAATGCAAAAATCTAACGAATAAACACGTTCATTCTAAATATGCATACAAATTAAATCACAACCAATGACGCAAAATCTCACCACTGCACACTTTACACCAATAATTGCTCCCAACGCCTCAAACTGTTCAGCAATCTGAATTGCAAGCTCCCTAGAGAAAAAAACACACGCTAATTACAAAACCATACATATTCGCAAAAACAAATATCCAAAATCTGTCGATTAAATAGAAACACAAACCTAGTAGGAGAAAGCACCAACGCAAAAAAAGTGTGTTGAGCTTTCAAAAGTGCTTGAAGTATTGGCAAAGCGAAAGCACCAGTTTTACCAGAACCAGTTTGTGCTAATCCAATCAAATCCTTACCTAAACATTACATACAACCAAAATCAGTTACGCTAAAAGTGCAAACAATAAAATTTGAATAATTATAAGGGTATTTAGGATTGCGTATTCTTTTTCTGCTTATCTAATCATTATTAAATCAATAAACTCAAGTTGATAAAACTTGAGCTTAATTTCAAAGTGCTTATTTGAGCTGAAACTAAAACTTTCATTTTACCATCATATGTAATCTATGATCCATAATAAATTAACTGAACTAAATTAAAAGAAAAGGCATTTTTTTAGGTTTTTTGTACTTTTTTTACACCACAACAACAAGACCCAATCCAGCCGAAGCACGTTGTGGTGAAGGTAGGATCTAGACATGCTTATTTGGGCTGAAACTAAAACTACCTTCCTACAATCATATCTAACCTATAATCCAAACACTATTTCCTGATTGCTTATTCATACCCACATAAGTAATAAAAACAATATAAAAAAGGTTACCTTGAAGAGCATGAGGAATAGCATCAGACTGAATCTTGGAAGGTTGTTTCCATCCTAAATTATCACAAGCTTCAATTAATTCTGGAACCAATCCCAATTCTTCAAATGTTTTCACCTCTTCATTCACTTCTTCCATACTTTTTTTTACAAGCGGCACTCTGTGAAATTTAGGGTTTTGCAGGATAGTGTTTGGAAACTTAGAATAGCTGTTGAGTTAGGTTTAAAATGGTTTTTATAGTTAAGGGTTTAATGTAGCTGTAAATGTTTTGGGCTTGTTTTTAGCTGCTAGAATAACTTATGGGCTTTGATAATAGATTCATTGGGCTTTAAGTTCAGCCCATACTTTGTATGATTTAAAGTTATTGGGTCTTTTATCAGTAGATTCATCTTGGTTGTACATATACTTTCGGGTAAACTAGTTGTAATACCTGTGCACGCACAAAGTTTTGACAAAAAAAATTTATTTTGTATCAATGTTGAACATTGTGTCTTTAAAAATAATTACATATAATTATATACTTATGCACGAGTTTTTCATTATCCATTAATATCCATTAGCTGATATAAATTTGTTAGATAACTCAAGATTCAATTATAATTAGCTGATATAAATGTTGATGTTCCTATTTAAATTTCACTATTTATATTATGATGTACACAAGATGCGAGTTTTGTTGCAAATAATAAACGTTGATGAAGTTAAAATATACTCCTTAAAGTTTTTTAAAAATGTTTTTCTGCATATTGTTGCCTTTCCAAATAAAAAAGAAATTTTTTTTCTACATATCCTTATATGAATAAATAAAAATTACATGAGTAGTTGTTATAAGTATAATCACGTTTTTTTTTTTTTTTTTTTCATATTACAGTAGCTCGTTCTTACAATTTGATAATTATATTCCCGTTTTCAATAATTTAGTCGTATTTAATATTCAAATTCGTGTCCACATTTGTCATACTTTTAATATGAAATAAATTAGTCCTTAGTAAACATATATAGTGAAAAAATGATATTTATAATCTTATGTATATTTATATGTTGGAGTTTTAAAACAACATATATATTGTATTTTTAAGTTATAAAGTATAGGGGGCATAAAGTATAAGGGAGTATTTGTTTAATTTTCAAAGTTATTAAAAAACATGAAAACTTATAATATTACACTTAACTCTATACAATTTTAAAAAATTTAAACATTAAAGTTTTATTAATTACCCCATCTTTTTTTAAGTTTTTGTTTTCACAAATTTGACACCTATGTTTATATGTGTTTTTTTTTTCTCAACCAAATTTCTCCATCAAATTAATTAAATGTTGACCAAAATCAATTTAATTTTAACTTTTATTAACCAATCACATCACACGATTTCGCTTACGTGGCAAAATCAATCTCTCCTATTGGTCCAATTTTTTTTTTTCAATGAGAAAGGTTTTACAAAAACACTCCGAAATGATGAATTCTTTTATTATATAAAAGATTATGGCAAGCGCAATTCTGATGACCTCAATCTATATGAGAAACTTTATATATTCATTTTGAGTTTCTGGCTAAAGTCAAATGATTAAATACTCATATTTTGGAATGAAAAGTGAACCAAAATATTTTAAAGAGAAAAAAAATCTTAATATAAAAAGGATAGAAACTAACTATAACTAGTTATATTTGAGATGCATCAACTTAAATGCATCTTTATTCATTAAGATGCATCTTCTATATTTTCATAAATGATTTTGAACTGGAAAAGATGCAAAGTAATACTGACAACACATATGACATACAGACGACGAAAAATACACATGATACACTTAATTTGATGAAATTCATCTAATATGTTTATATGTATTTAATTTTAAACCTAGAAAATATATTCTTAGCTGCATCCATAGTAACAGAGATGTATCTACCTCAAGTTCATGTGTTTTTAATATGTAATTTTAGTTACTTTTCATGTTCATCATTTTAAGATTTTCTCACTTGATTTTAACTGATGGTCTGATGGTTTTTGGTAGTAAGGGTTAATAGTAACTAACTGTTTTGGGCTAAAATTATATGTTAGATGGGATTATGGGCTTTGCTGATAGCATGGTTTAATGAGCTTTTAAACTCCAGCCCAAAAAGTTGACAATTCAAAATGTTTGTACTTCTATTGCTAGGTGACAACATCTAGGTGCTTTCCTGGAAAAGAAGGATGGATGAGATATTCGTATGTGTGGAAACAAAAGAAACATGCACCAAAAGGTTTTTCACTCGTCGAATAAGAATTGTTATCCCCTACTTAATGCATCAAAAACCAAATCGGACGTAGGTTACATTGTTTCATTATAACACCGCCACACCTATCTATCCTTTCGGAACTACTTTCTAGTTGCCACCTTTGCGGCTAATATTAGGGTGGGTAATTTGAGTCGGGTTTGGATTAACGGGTTCAAGTTAATAAGTTAAACCTTAATCCGAACTTGACCCATTTAAATCATCAGGTCAATTATGTCAAGCCTAACATGTTTACACATAACCCGAACGTGACCCATTTAACCCGTATATATAATTGGGTTGTCGGGTTAAATAGGTTACACGGGTTTAATAGGTTAAACGGGTTCCGGGTTGACCCATTTAACCCGTTTTATATACAAAATTTGGCACATTACACAAGCTAAACAGGTTAAACAGATTTGTTGGTCGAGCAGTTTAACCCATTTAACCCGTATAATAAAATATAAATAAATTTTAATTTAAGGAAAAAAATTTAAACGGGTTGACGGGTCGACCCGTTTAATTTATTTTCAACTCAAACTTGACATGTTTAATAAACGAGTTAGATGGGTCAACCCAAACCCCGAGCTGAAATCTATTTAAACTTAACCTCAATCTATTAATTTTTGTGTTGATTTCAAGTCAAGTTTTATGTCGGATAAAAAATTGTCACCCTAGCTAATATTCAACCTCTTAAATTGTTAACACTTAGAAGTTGAATCCTTTTTTTTTTTTCGATTGATAAATTGGCTAGTCTTCTTTTACGAGGAGATAAAAACCATTCACTTTGAGTAAAGATACCTCAAGGTCTTAAATTGTTAACACTTGGAAGTTTTAGAAGCGTTCGACACAAAATATCACTTTCATCGATTTTTTCATTAGGCTAGTCCCAATCGATGGGTTAAGATCGGTTGGGCAACCAAAAAAAATGCCCTCAACCGATGTTCACATTGGGCGTCTGGGTTGTGGTGCTCGGTTGTCACATCGGGCATCGTGGCCAATTAGGTGACATCGGGCTAAATTCCAACCGATGTTAATGGCATCAATTCCCAACCAAATTTGCCCGTTTGGGCTAAAATCAAAATATTTTTAAAAATTTGACCGTTTGGTTATTAAAAAAAAAAAAAAAAAAAAAAAAAAAAAACACAATTTTACCACTCTATAAATACCAACTTCACCTCAAACACAATTCACCACTCACCATTTCTCATCTATATTCATTTCAATATAATTCTCATCCAACTTCAAAATGTCAAAGAAAAATACCCCACAATCAAAAAACCGACGATCACGACTACCCCAAAATGCCCCGAATATGAATTTCTCGCCGGAAAACAACTTCGAGTTAACCGGCATATCACCACAACAAAACCGGCCTATTCGCTTTCGTCCACAAAGTTTTGATTATCAATCACAACTAGGCCAACCAAATCAAAACCAAAACCCGTTTTATGTTAACCGTCCTTTTGTCCCACCGCAACGTCCTTACCCCGATTACCGGCAAGAACCTAGTGGGTCGTCGTACCATCCAAACATGGAATTCATTTATCATTCTCAACCGTATCAACCTTATTCCCCGATTCAAAATACTAATCTTGATATGAATTTGGAAGATTATTTGCCGGAGTATAATACACAAAACTACCAAAGTCAAGATGCTTCGATGGGCCAAGGTTCGGGTCACGGTTCGCACCACGGTTCGTTCCATGATTCCATTCCCCTTGAAGATTCTGATGATGAAAAAACCGCTTCCGCTGAAGAAATGTCCCCCATCAAACCAAAGCAGCCATCAAGACGTGCTTCAAAGGCCAAGGACAAAGGCAAGAAGCCCGAAACAAGCAAGGGGAAAGCCAAGAAGCACGTTGAACCATGGACAAAGACGGAAGAGGTCGCGCTTTGTAAAGCTTGGGTTTATGTGTCGGAAAACTCGGCGAGAGGAAATGCCCATAACCGCTTCAAGTTTTGGGAGTTAGTGATGGACTACTTTAAAAAGGAAACTGGCTCAGACCGAACCTATGACTCCATCACTACCAAATGGAAGAGTAGGATTCGTAATAGGGTTGGTAATTATTATGCTATCATGGAGAATATCAAGAATACCCATGGAAGCGATGAGAATGATATAGATGACACTTCAAAAGCTCTTAGAGAATACCGTATGACGTACGGTCATGATTTCACTTTGGAGGGGTGTTGGGAGGTTTTAAAGGGTCATGCTGCTTGGAAGAACATTGAGATGCCGACTTTCGAAACGAATAGTCGGAAGAAAACAAAGGGTTCTACCACTACCTCTGGTTCAACCCAAGCTCGTGATCCTTTCGATGTCCAAGATGTTGATGATTCTGGTGAGGAAGGGACTAGAGAATCACGACCGGTTGGTCGTGAAAAAGCAAAAAAGAAACCATCCTCCTCCTCTCATGATGATGATGTTCCATCAGACTCATTTGTACAATCGTTGGCCAAAACTTTCTTCAAGACCAAGAAGCCGTCAAAAGGGGAGAAAGGTAAGAATAAGGAGGGTTTAGAAGATACTTGGTTACGGTTGAGGGAAAAAGAGCTCGAGATGAAAAAAGAGAAACTTGAGCTCATGAGGCTATCAAAACAGGAGTCCGACATAATCTTCTACAACACCCCAATCGACCCAAAATTGACCGGCCGACAACTAGAAGAATTGATGAAAGTCAAGGCAACAATCAAAGCACGCTACAATTTAGATTATTAGTTTAAGTATTGTAGTGTTTATTTTAATTTCGTATTGTAATGTTTTTTTTTAAATTCGTATTGTAATGTTTTTTTTTTTTTTTTTTTTTTTTTTTAATTTTAATGGATTTAAATTTAATGTTAAAAATGTTTGAAAAAAAAAAAAAAAAAAAAAAAAAAAAAAAAAAAAAAAAAAAAAAAACTGTGGGTTATCGACTGTGGCATCCGGGTCATGTCTGGTCGCTGAAGAGAGAAAGCTGACGTGGCGCTGGTGATCTGGGTCATCCCATGTCACGATTGGGACCAGCTTTAAAGGTTAGGCTGGGCACAGTCGAGCTTTGGAAATTGGTTGGTCACCCGAATTTTGTGTCGACGACCGATATACATATCGGTCATCTCCACTGTGAACCCATGGTCATCACATCGGTCGAGGGGCATTTTTTTGGATATCGGTTGAAATTTCAACCGATATTAATGTGTCCATATTCTCCCATTTCCCATTTTCAAAAATCCAACCGTTGCCATGTATAAAATGAAAAGGGTATTTGAGAAAATGATCAAAATGTGAAAATGGGGTTGGTTCTTGTATTTGAAGAAGATGCTGATTATATATTTATGGTGTGTATGTGTTTGATATATTTATGTTGGTTCTTGTATTTGAAAAAAATGATCAAAAAGTGAAAATGGGTTGGTTCCTCCTGTATTTGAAGAAGATGATGATGATTATATACTATGATGTGTATGTGTATATTTCTTACGGGAGCCACGTTTGTCAATTAATATATCTTCCAAAATACAGTTGGTTATAATATTCGGGAAGAGATCTAGTGAGAAGAAAATTTGAAATGAGAAGAATGAGAAGAAATTTGAGTCACACATTTTAAATAAGGTGGAGAAATTTAAGGGGAGATGCATCTATATTTGTAGGTCCATTTGAAATGTGCGGTTGTGGTTTGTTCTTACCCTTCTCATTTTAATTTCATTTCTCATTTGATCCTTACTCTATAATATTATACAATATGAAGCATTTGTTTTTTAAAGACAACAATATATAAAAAGACTTCAAACAAAACGATCCAAACAAATGCATTCCTTTTGACGATGAAGAAGACGATGAAGATTTTTTTAATGTTTCTAGCGTTATTTGAATAATTTACGTATTGTTTTTAATGTTTATTTGAATTTTGTACTGTAATCTTTTTAATTTTAATGAATTTATATTTGTTGTTTAAAATGTTTGAATTAAAAAAAAAAAAAAAAAAAAAAAAAAAAAAAAAAAAAAAAAAGTCGGTCATCGACTGTGGCATTCTGGTCATGTCTGGTTGCCGGAGAGAGAAAGCTGATGTGGCGCTGGTTACCTGGGTCACGAGTGTGCCCAACCTTAGTTACATGTCTAAATGTCTAATACTTTATCTTTAAATGATAGTTTAGTAATCTAAATCAAGGTTGTCAGGATCAGAATCTTATTTAGAATCATTTTCGGTTTTACAAAATCGTAATCATAAAATCGGATCAAAATTGCTAGATTTTATGAAAATGTATATGTTTTTCTATAAGGGTTATGGTTATACATTTCTATACATTTCATATGATAAACGAATCTAAATAGATGATAAAAAAAAATTATACGTTCAAATACATTAGTAGTAGAATATTAGATATATTACAATGCATATTTGCACAAAGTTACTACATACGTGCACCTACGTCTTGTTTCAATGTTTTTGATTATAGGTTTTTCGTGATAACATTTAGATTAATGCAAAAAAATAATGTTAATTTATTGGTACATAATTCTGTGACTTTTTTGTTACAGTATATAGATTAATGCAAATATATATATATCTCTGTATTATATATAACAGGAGGCATGACATGTGGATTATTCAAGAAAAGTCCATGTCATTGCCATGTATTTATTTTTATGTCATATCATCTTAATTTGTGCCACATAATCATATTAAAGTCACATTTTGGCCACGTAAGCATTTTTATATACTAAATTCGGATTTTTTTTTTTTTTTTTTTTTTTTATCATTTTTTTTTGCAAAAAAGCACATGCATGGATTCGAACTCAAGACCATGCAGATATTATGTGATATGTTAACCACTGAACCATCACATTTTTTTGTTGATGTTCTGTAACTCTAAATCTATAAAGGATAACATTACATTCAGTAAATAGCCATTTTATTCTCAATTAATATTACGAAACTGATTCACTGCCATATCTGAAAAGAAAACCCTAGTAAACTCTTTCTTCCCAGCCTCTTCAAAAAAACTAACGTGATTCCTCTTTGTTTCTGTATCTATGATCAATAATTTTATGCTTATAATACAATCATCAAATCTATGTGATCTTAATATATTGGTTTATGAATAATTATATCATAGTTGCCTCCATGAAGAAAACTCCATCATGTTTTTGGTGCAAGTTCGCTCATCTCTTTCAGTCTCCAATCGTTTCATTATATCTTCAAAAAGGGTTTTTTTTGTTTTTTTTTCCTGATGTAATGTTAAAATTATTTATTCTATATATGTGTTCTTAAAATCCCATTGTTAGGAACCTCAAAGCTCATGTTGATGGAAACGTGATGGCTGAAGTTAGATTGTACTATCGTCCTGTATTCGGTTTGGTTCCATTGAAAGTAAGTTGTTACGATTTATATAAACGCTGGGTTTGTGTGTTTTTAGGTTTATAGACACTTTTTGATCATATGTCACTGTTATTATCTATGACCTCTTCATGCAGGATGAGTTGTTTTGTATTTGGCTTGGTTCCGTCCAAAGTAAATGGTTGTGTTAGTGTGTTTTTAATGATTTAATTGTTAGAGAGATAGTAGCTCGGTAAAAAGCATGTAATGAGCTTCCACTACATATTTGTGCATTCCTAATTTTTCCGTAGGCCATAATAACTTACAGTAGTACCCACATGTGGTTAAGCTACCTAAAACTTATCTCGATTCCTTGATCAGTCTTCATGATGCAAGATCAAGGAATACTTGATTTTGATTTTAGGGCTTAAATTGCTTAAAAGTAAGAAAAGCTATATAGAATGACCTTATATACTTAATCTCAAATGGTAGTCTATATTCCAAACTGGTAAAAATCATAATCATACAATAAAAACTCACTTTAAACCTTAATTTCAAACTCAACCACCAAAACAACATATACTATCTTCGCATCCTTCTCATTAATGTTTAATTTTTGTGTTACAGATCGTGATGGTATTATGTTTTAAGGTCGTGATAGTTGTGGTTCAAATGGCTGCAACTTGGATATGGTCATCTAAGTTAAAAACGTGGCTAGAACTTACTCGAGGAAAGAGAAGAGGGGGAGAAAGGATGAGTCATCAGATGAAGGTAGAGAACGCCGATTGCAGAGGAGGAAGAGTAGGAAAGACAAGAGGAGAAGGAGAAGCGTACATGCTCGAAAACAATGTACTTCGTTTGACTATGGTTTATGGTTTTTGGCAAGGAGGTTCTTACTTGACTCTAAACAAATTTGCAGGATGGACTCCACAAACATTTACGTCATCAAGGAAGAAATGGGCTGATATTATATAGCAAGACGTTTCCACCTATTTAGACGAGGATGAGAAAGTTGTATGTGGCTTTGATTAAACCTTATATTATTCCTTTGATTATGTGGCTCAAAAAACTCAAAAACTGATTAATACTTTATCTGTGGCTTTTGAATAACAATGATTAGCTGATATTGAATTCTCGTTTTCATAAGAGACAATCGATCAGAGCTGTCCAACCTAATGACATGTTTCTATGGTGTCAAGGCAGTATGCTTCAATCGTCTCTCTTCATGATATTTTTCACGGTCAGTGTTTTATATTATGTATTGTAAATGCTCTGATATAATTACCTTGAGTGTATTATCGAGCATCCAAATCATTCATATTAATTGTTTAAATATGTTAATTTATATATGCATATATTACAGCCTATATACATAATTACATACGAATGTTAATCGATCTGTTTCAGTTATAAGTGTACGTGAACTTTATTGTGTGTTTGGGTACGTGAGAATAATTGTTCAAGATGTCAATAATTTGTTTACATATTGTCGAACCTCATAAAATAAAATTTTGATTTGTATCATGTTGTAAACAGATCAGAGAGGGAGTTCTTATACGAGATATTGAGTGAGGTTATTAAAGCAGGAACGACAACTCTTAACATTCCTGATACCGTCGGCTAAAACTGGCCTCGTGAGTTTGGGCAGCTCATTGCTGACATAAAAGCCAACACCCCTGGCATTGAAAATGTCATCATCTCAACCCATTGCCATAACGATCTAGGACTTTCTACTGCCAATACATTGGAGGTATTTTTTTTTTCATTTGCACAGTATATTTATCTTTAGGTTGTCTTACATTTGTATATTTGTTTATGTAGATTTCAGGGAGCTTATTCAGGTGCGAGACAGTTGGAATGTACTATTAATGGAATTGGAGAGAGAGTTGGTAATGCTTTTTTAGAAGAGGTGAGTCATGGGTTTAATGTACAAATTACTATAAAGCTCTATTCTTCTCTTAAGATATCAAAAGTTTCTTTAACTAACTGATGTTTTGATTTTTTTTTCTTCTGATATAGGTGGTAATGACAATAAAATGCAAAGGAGAATTATTAGGAGGTCTTTACACAGCATCAATACAAGACATATAGTCATGGCGAGCAAAATGGTATATATTAAAGATCATTTGCATACTATTTATCTTTTTTTCAGCAGTGAGTTCTTGGTTCACTTAGCATATGTATTGCTTAGGTGGAAGAATACAGTGGGCTGATGGTGCAGCCTCACAAGGCTATCGTTGGTGCTAATGCTTTTGCTCATGAAAGTGGAATTCATCAAGATGGAATGCTAAAGAACAGAAACACCTATGAAATCATGTCTCCTGAAGATATTAGACTATTTCAATGTAATGAATCTGGACTTACTCTTGGAAAACTTAGGTATGTTTATTTTAAATTAAATTAACTTATATTATAGGGTTTTCTTCACTTTGCATAGTATTTTCTACTGAAACTAAATGAGAAATGGCTTTGTGTCATGTTCGGTCATTTTTTTAACCTATAATTAATCTCAATATTTTCCTATATTGGAAGAGATAGTTGACGCCTATGATTGATCCCTCCATCAAATATGGTTGTGTTGATGGTCAAAGCCTTAATACACCTACTTTCATAAACATGCTACATCCTTGCACCAGATTTTTAGCAAAATGCGAGTTCTTGATTTTCGTTGATCTCATTAACTGTAATTGTCTTTTCAGTTGCTTAGTATTGATCTTCTTACCTTAAAATCTTTAAAGTTGTTTTTGGTGGCTTTTTTCTATGACGATCAGATTCTTGTTGAAGCAAAAGGTATTGGCTGAAGAGTGCTTGACATGGTGCACAATATTTATAATTCTGAATTAGGCGGTAAGGTATTTGCATACGATGGTGATAAAGACGTTATTTACTGTGGGCGCCCTTAATTATACTTGACTTCCCTATATTGTCGGTTATTTGTCTGTCCAAGAATCCATCTCATAAGTCTTTTTTATTTTTGATCTTTAGTTTATATTTAGGGCAAAGATAAGTGAAGTTTCAGCATTGCGTGAGAAAGACTTTATCCAAAAGACATAGTAGTATATGAACCTGATAGGCGACAACCTTTGGTTGTATGATTTCAGGCAAGTTTTTCAAACAACTCAGCTCTAAAACCATCTGGTGGTATGTTTATATTGAAGAGGTCACTTTTAGCTTTAATAGAGGAAAGGATCCAATTGTAAGTGATTGTGGTCACATGGGACTGTGTAAACAACTAATAATATCTTCTCAATAAGTTATAGCAATAATTTTATGTTGTAGGTGCTGCACGTGCTTAGGGCTTTGCAGCATACAACGAAGTCGCCTCTCCCATAGGAGTCAGAGACTCCATACTTACAGGTACTTTCATTCACTTGCCACAATGTTCAAAAAAAACATTCTCTTATGTATCATCACTGCTGTACCAGATTACATAGGAATCATCCAGCACGTTGGCGACACAAAAACATATGGAAGTGCAACTACAAATAAGATGACAGTCAGAAACATCGACGTCCAAAATCTAAGGTTAGTACTTCTACTATTCCATCACAAAACCAACAAAACAACTGGTCTATTTATGGTAGCCCTTATGTTCCAGTGGTAATACTCTTACATTATATACAACTAATTCTCAAGTCGGACGTGCAGTAACGGGAGTGCTACAACTATCCGGGACCAATTACAGATACTTACACTAATATCGTACCAATAAATGCAGACAATTGTATACATGTTCTAAATCTTCACATTAGTCACACACAACTACTGCCTCAAAGCCATTGTAACTGACGAAACTGCAACTGCAATACACTCTCCCAAATGCGTTAAGGAACCTCTTGGGAGAAAACCTTGACAAGCTGTGAAATGTGGACTTCCCACCTATTAGTGTTTTTCGCTTGGAGCAGATGGGTAAACCTAGACTTCCAGCTATTAGTGAATTTACCTGTTCAACCTATTTAACAAGTTTTTGTTTTGCTTAACTAATGTTATGATTTAACCCGTTTGACCTATTAGAGAATATCATAACCCAATCTGACCCGTCTATAAGTAAATGGGTGGTATTTATAGATGGAATGATACACATTAATAAGCATACATAAGTACTCAAACGTTGTAACTGAATTTGATCAACTCTTAGTACTTAAATGGTGATTTCCATTGTGTTTTAAAATGACTAATTGATTAACATGATTGCAGGCGTTGACCGACTTATCGTAAGCACAATATATCTTTTTTAATTCACATATTTTAGGGGTGTTAAAAGATATGGCATTATGTTAAGTATAACAATATGACTTTGTTATCAGTTAACAGTTTGAGTATTTAAATGCTAGAAGCTATAAAATTAGACCAAGAAACAAAGTTAACTAGATATGGAGATGGTTGGGATTGCAATTTATAAGTAATTTTAAGAATATGATATTCGTCGAGTTTAGCAAAAGAAGCTAAATGTAATATATATAGAGTAGTTCCCTGGCGCTTTTTATTTGAGAACTCGAAGATTGAAATTCTTTATCATTAAGTCCTCATTAATTGCATTCTTGGTTTAAGGGTTTTCGATTTGTTAAATGACATTACATAGTTTAATTATGTACTCGGTGAATTGATTTGAATGCAGGTGGGTGTTGTAATCTGTTCCAGTCACATTCTTATCAGTAAAACGGGCACGATCACTTTAGATATCAAAGGGTTGATGACGTTACATACCTAACTCCCCGTCTACCTATTTTCTAGATAAACTTGAATGCTCTAAGGTAATTCATTCCATTTTCTATGAGATATATCTTTATGAATACATTATTTCTGATTCAATGCATATTTTTTTAGGTGGCGGTCATTTTTCACCAAGGATTAGAAAACATTCATTTGGATGAATGACGGGATTTTTTTGTTGCAGCTATATGAAGAATCAGTAGTTTTGTATATCATTCATTTTTTTTCTTTAGAATGTAAGATGTAAGGCGATACTTATGTTTGTAAAAGGATCCCTGTTGTAGGATCGATATATTTAAGTGTTTGATGATTCGGGTGGTCTTGGATGATCAAAATACATGTTTGCCATAGTTAGAGAGTTAGTAGAGAGAGAGAGGGTGTTCTTGCTAGAGGTTTACACAAATTGTAGAGTATTAGATTGAAAAGCACCACCCCTTCCATGGATGGAAGGGGTATTTATAGTTACAAGTAAATACGTCCTCCTATCGGACTGTGGATCAGGCATACAGTGGGTAAAGACCCGTCCTTCCTCCACGGTGTTACACTACGCTAAACTAAACTAACAACTAACTAATAAACTGATAAATAACGTAAACAACGACAAATCTACGAGCTAACATATGCTAGACCATTATTGGGGTGACCGACTCTTTAACATGGAATTTTCAATTCCTAACAATCTCCCCCTAAGGGAGGTCACCCCATGAAATACATTTTGCTTCCTAGCATTCTATCTTTGACTTTTTTCTTGAGCTCGTAGACTTGAATTCTTCATTTCCGCAATCTTTGTGCATTAGTAGCGAATCTTCAAAGTCCGCATTGATTTGTATTTTCAGTGGAGGCCTTTAACTGATCCACATCTTTGATGATCTTCGAGCTTTCTTTGAGATCATCAGCCACATTAAATGTGACAACTCGCAATTTCAGGTCATTTCTCAAAACAATTCATGCTTCACCATTTCAACATTTATCGTAAACTAGGTTTGCGTGTTCCAAATTCGCGTAACCTTAATGGTTTAGCGGCGAATTCATGATCATATCATCACGAACATTTCATATGGACTAAGTTTAGTCTACATTTCATTAACATTATTTTCATCATGATAGTTCATTCATGACTTTGCATTTCACATTAAACGCGTAAATTTCATATTAAATAAACGCTATCGCGTAAGTTATTATTTTGAACATTTAATCCAATACTTCCAAAAATTATCCCGACACATTTTTATACTTACATTTAGCTTATAAAAATAATATTTTGAGTTTACCAAGTGTTTTAAATTTATTTTCTATATAAATCGTTAAATTTATATTATTACGACGGTTTTCTTCAAAACTACACGATAATTATTACTTCACTCAAATTTTGCAAGAAACATATTTTTACAATTTTTATAACTACAATATATTTTACTTTGGCCTATTAAAACTTATTTGTAGTCAATACTACTCAAATTTCACCAATATACACAAGTTACAACATCTTGTACTTAACCACATTTTACTTACATCTTTATATATACAAAAAAAAAAAAAAAAAAAGATATTTTGTTGACAAATATCCCCCAAAAACCGGCAAGGGGGGGTGATGCATGTTGGTACAAATTTTTCTTGTATAGATACACACTCCAAGTTATTTCACTTACAATCAAATAATTCAAAGTTTTCAAGTCAAGTTCTTCTCCCCTTGTTCTTCTCTCAAAAACCGGCCATAGGAGCAAGGAAGAAGACCAAAAAGTTTTTCAAGATCAAGTTTTTACAATCTAGTATACACTCTTGTTAAGGTTTTGAAATAAAAACCTAGGGTGTTTAGGTTAATCCTTGTTCTAATCACCTCATCAAGTAGCTTGTAAGCATATCACTTTCATTTTATATCTTTCATTTTCACTTCATATGTATTTCATCATTTTCTTAGCAAGCATGCAAGACTTATTGTTATTTATACCATTTTTACATTGATTTTTAGAGTTATATATATAAAGGTCATCCTATAATTTATCCCTTGTTATATATTGGTCTTGATGATGTTTAGGAACCCATGACACCCTAAGAAGGTGTATGGTAGGATTAGAATAGCTTTGGAGTTGATTTGAAGGGATTGGAATAGGTTTAGTACGAGAAAAACTCTTTTCGACAAGTATATAAAGTGGTCTGATCTTGTTTTGTGTTTCTGGAAAATCCGACAGTAGACACGAATTTTTGGCCTAGATATTTAGAAAATATACTTTAAAACGAAACCGTGGCCGCTTGAACGGATTAAAACGGAGTTATAACGAAGAAGTTATGAATTTTTCAAGTTTGACGACGAAATATATATTTTCTGAAAATTTCAGCACACTATTATTGTTTTATACGAGTCAAAAACGAGTCTTAAGCTTTATAAATTATTTCGACTTATCAAAAATATATTAGTGTACTTTGATACGAAGCTAAGGACGTATAATACGTAGAAAACGGATTTGTAACGACTAAAATATACACGTTTTTATGAAGTTGCCGTAACGTTACTTTTAGAAAAACTATATTAATTTTTATTTGTCAAGTGTTACGGTAAACAAAACGACCATGTTGAAGGCTATGTTTAACGTAGACGTAGAACTTTTTGTAACGAGATGTCTTCTAATAAAATTTAGATCACCAAGCATATTTTTCAAAACGACCAACCGTTTGTATAGCGGAGTTGTAATAAATTATTTACGGTTGCTTAAACTTTGCCGAAACTCACTTTTAAACCACATTTTGGACAAAATCACCATATTTAACCTCTATTATCTTTATGTTCGAGACCTCTATGACGAAAACTCATGTACTAAAACTTCTAGATTTTGATACGAGCTTTCCAAAACCGTTGAGTTCGTTTCCTAACATTCGACGTACACCATTTTACGACTAGTTTTTCGAAGCCATTTTTGTCACTTTCATGAAAGTTCCAACGACATTATTTTACGACGAAAAGTTAAAATTTCACAATAAATCATTAAGAAACTATTGTAGGATGACATTTTGACGTAAATACTTGTAAAGTAATTCAACAATGGTCAAGACGTCAAAAGAGTATTTTTCGACGAATAGTATTATTTTCAAAACTCGCAAATGGTATAAATAACATACGAAATGCATGCATAACATTACATCATGACTTATTACATATCATATCATTCATAATAGGTCATTTTCAAGTATCACGCTACATTTCAGTGTACTCACTTTTGTCATCGCCTCATTTTACCAAGTGAGTTTCGTAGCCCCTACTTTTATATGTTTTGAACTATTTTGGGGGAGATACATGCTTAACTATTTTTCACAAGTACTTTATCTTTTTAAGGATAACTTCTATCATGATCACCATTGTTTCAAAACTGAATGTTGTACTATATTAGTTGTGTTTGTTTGTTTGGTATAGTTCTACGTCGTATAAAGTTCTATGTCAGTTGACTACTGATACATCGTCGTATAAAGTTCTATGTCAGTTGACTACTGATACATCGTCGAATAAAGTACTATGTCAGTTGACTACTGATACATTGAGTTAGGTGCTATTGATTATGTGCTATAGTTCTACGTCGTATAATGTTCTAAATCAGTTGACTACTGATACATTGAGTCTAGTTTTATTGATTAAGTGCTATTGTTCTACGTCGAGTTAGGTACTATTGTGAATTCATTTGACATCAAGTGTTTGAACATAAACTATACACATTTTGGCAGTGGGTTGTGAACACACAGGTTGCAAGTTTTGTATGGGCGGAACTTGGAACTGGGTGGATTTACAATGCCTTTGCTGCATAAACGATTTTGAAAGACTTTACATTCCAACTTAAACTCTATGAACTCACTCAACCTTTGTGTTGACACTTTTTAGCATGTTTTATCTCAGGTATCTAAGGCATTCACTTCATGGCATGCATTTGGACACATCATAGAGTCGTGGTGACGACGCGTCTCACTTGGGTTTTACGTACTTTAAAACATCGTTTGAATTGTAACAAACTTATTTCCGCATAAGTTGATTTTCTTTTGGGACCTATACTTTGTAAACTCTGAATGTTTTATTAAACCAAACGATGTTCTTTTCAAACGACACTTTAGGTCGTTCAATATAACTGTGATTGTGATGCTATGACAGTCAATCCCCAGGAATTCCATTCCGCTGCAAAACAGGTAATTTGGGGGTGTGACAGATTGGCATCAGAGCTTCGGTTATAGAGAACTAGGTTGCATCATTGACCCTAGACTATAACTACATCATCATAGCATCTCATCATTTCATCATACGTGCATGTTCACTTTGCATGCGATTTATACGTACATTTTCCGAGTTATTTACTTTCATTTCAAATCGATTGTCACATGGATGCCCTTAAATACCCATTCCATTATTCTTTCTTCATACTCTAATGTGGAGAATTCCTTGTCATTCCCTATCACAATTTTTACATCAATTGACTCATCACCGATAACATCGAATGCCGAGATAAACCTTTAAGTACGGCAAAGTCACTCTCACTCCATTGTATCACCACTAACATGTCAAGTTACACGTTATTCACACATTAAGCCACTAAACCACCATACATTTGAAGCACTTACAACACCTCATAACCCATTTCTTAGGAAACCGTCGATCATTTTAAAAATAACTTCAAACTTATCATTTCTTATCACATCTCTTTGGAGCGTTTATTATTGACATCGGACTTTGCTACATCTCACCTTTCCTTTTATTTTGAAGAAGATATGGCGCCAAAGAAAGCTGCACCCGAATGGACACAAGCGGCTATTCAAAAGTTAGTAAGGGATAGCGTAGCCGATGCTCTAAGGATTGAAAGGGAAACGGTGGCTGCTGCTGCTGCTGAGGCCGCGGCTACTGCCGAAGCCGCTAGAATTGAGAGGGAAGCTGAAGCCGCTAGGCTTGCTGCTGCTGCAGGAAATGCAGGAGGGTCCGGAGTTAAAAGCTGTTCGTATAAGGATTTCAAAAGTGGAGATCCCACGAAGTTTAGAGGTACCGAAGGAGCCACTGCCATGGTTAGATGGTTCGAGAAATTGGAGTCCGTGTTTTTGTTATGTAATTGCCCGGATGATAGCAAGGTCAAGTTTGCTACGAGTACACTACTTGATGGAGCGTTGTCGTGGTGGAACTCTTATGCTCAACCGATGGGAATGGAAAATGCTTTCAAGCTCACTTGGGAGCAATTCAAAGGTTTGGTAACAAAGAAGTTTTGTCCGCGTACGGAGGTGAAGAAGTTGGAGACCGAATTCTATGAGTTGGTAACTATTGGGTATGACATTGATACTTACATTCGAAGGTTTCAAGAATTGGCCGTGTTATGCCCATCTATGGTTTCGGATAATGAGAAGCTACTAGAGGCTTTCATTGAAGGACTTCCCGAGATTATCCAAGGTGATGTGACTTCTTTTGACCCGCAAACGATTGAGGAATCTATTCGATTGTCTCAAAAGCTCATGGCACAAGTAGTAAAGAGGGACAACATCACCAACATCAACCGTAACAACAATACCAACAACCGCACCAACACCAACCAAAACCACAATAACAACAACGACGATAACCAAATCAACAACAACAAAAGAAAATGGGAAAACGACCAAGGAGGTTATAACAACAACAACCAAAACAGTAACACTAACCATCATCGACAACAGAATAGAAGACAAGAAGTCGCCAGGGTCTATGTTGCTGCACCAACAAAGGGAAGAGCTTATGCAGGAAACTTACCGCGATGCCACCAATGCACGCTACATCATAATGGTCCATGTGGTATATGCTTTAGCTGTCACAAAGTAGGACACCTTGCTAAGGACTGCAGGGGCAAGGCCATAGTCACGTGCTTCGGATGTGGGGAGCAAGGACACTATCGGAATCAATGTCCTCAAAACCAAGGTCAACCAGTTGAAGGTGCTCATGGGAATGCATACATGTTAGGAGGAGGAGAAGCTCGTCATGGTCACAACAACGCGGAAGACTGAAGAAGTTCGGAAACTAACAGTCTTATTTCTCCTTATGTACTACGTCGTACTAAGTTTATGTCTTTCATCATATCCGAATCTTTATAACCTAAGATGTACTACTTTTGCTAAACCACTCGTTGTAAAATATTCTCATCTATCGTACTTTATTTTCTTTCCGATTTGTTGTTACTTACGAGAATTTTACTTCCTTTTACTTTAACGACCATTTTAACGACACGGTTTAAATCCTTGTAAACATTGAGAGTTATAACAACTAAACCGAACGTCACATCATCGTTCCTTAATTATACATAGCCTAGCTAACTATGTCTAATTCTGGAGGGATCATGTTATGTTGGGAGCAGTTATTTATAAATCTTAGTGTAAGCAAAATCTTCACATATTTCAAAGTCAAAGTGTTACTCATCGCAGATACTCATCCAATATTTTTCTCTACTACGATGTTTTGTACGCTCTCAATCATCGACAACCGTAACGACACTTCTCCATGACTTCTCTCCTCGTTATTCATCACAAACTCAAAAATTCGATAGACTAACACGAACTGAATTCAGGGACTGAATTCCTTTTTGGATGGGCGAATGTGACAACTCGCAATTTCAGGTCATTTCTCAAAACAATTCATGCTTCACCATTTCAACATTTATCGTAAACTAGGTTTGCGTGTTCCAAATTCGCGTTACCTTAATGGTTTAGCGGCGAATTCATGATCATATCATCACGAACATTTCATATGGACTAAGTTTAGTCTACATTTCATTAACATTATTTTCATCATGATAGTTCATTCATGACTTTGCATTTCACATTAAACGCGTAAATTTCATATTAAATAAACGCTATCGCGTAAGTTATTATTTTGAACATTTAATCCAATACTTCCAAAAATTATCCCGACACATTTTTATACTTACATTTAGCTTATAAAAATAATATTTTGAGTTTACCTAGTGTTTTAAATTTATTTTGTATGTAAATCGTTAAATTTATATTATTACGACGGTTTTCTTCAAAACTACACGATAATTATTACTTCACTCAAATTTTGCAAGAAACATATTTTTACAATTTTTATAACTACAATATATTTTACTTTGGCCTATTAAAACTTATTTGTAGTCAATACTACTCAAATTTCACCAATATACACAAGTTACAACATCTTGTACTTAACCACATTTTACTTACATCTTTATATATACAATAAAAAAAAAGATATTTTGTTGACAAATATCCCCCAAAAACCGGCAAGGGGGGGGGGGGTGATGCATTTAAGAGTTGGTACAAATTTTTCTTGTATAGATACACACTCCAAGTTATTTCACTTACAATCAAATAATTCAAAGTTTTCAAGTCAAGTTCTTCTCCCCTTGTTCTTCTCTCAAAAACCGGCCATAGGAGCAAGGAAGAAGACCAAAAAGTTTTTCAAGATCAAGTTTTTACAATCTAGTATACACTCTTGTTAAGGTTTTGAAATAAAAACCTAGGGTGTTTAGGTTAATCCTTGTTCTAATCACCTCATCAAGTAGCTTGTAAGCATATCACTTTTATTTTATATCTTTCATTTTCACTTCATATGTATTTCATCATTTTCTTAGCAAGCATGCAAGACTTATTGTTATTTATACCATTTTTACATTGATTTTTAGAGTTATATATATAAAGGTCATCCTATAATTTATCCCTTGTTATATATTGGTCTTGATGATGTTTAGGAACCCATGACACCCTAAGAAGGTGTATGGTAGGATTAGAATAGCTTTGGAGTTGATTTGAAGGGATTGGAATAGGTTTAGTACGAGAAAAACTCTTTTCGACAAGTATATAAAGTGGTCTGATCTTGTTTTGTGTTTCTGGAAAATCCGACAGTAGACACGAATTTTTGGCCTAGATATTTAGAAAATATACTTTAAAACGAAACCGTGGCCGCTTGAACGGATTAAAACGGAGTTATAACGAAGAAGTTATGAATTTTTCAAGTTTGACGACGAAATATATATTTTCTGAAAATTTCAGCACACTATTATTGTTTTATTCGAGTCAAAAACGAGTCTTAAGCTTTATAAATTATTTCGACTTATCAAAAATATATTAGTGTACTTTGATACGAAGCTAAGGACGTATAATACGTAGAAAACGGATTTGTAACGACTAAAATATACACGTTTTTATGAAGTTGCCGTAACGTTACTTTTAGAAAAACTATATTAATTTTTATTTGTCAAGTGTTACGGTAAACAAAACGACCATGTTGAAGGCTATGTTTAACGTAGACGTAGAACTTTTTGTAACGAGATGTCTTCTAATAAAATTTAGATCACCAAGCATATTTTTCAAAACGACCAACCGTTTGTATAGCGGAGTTGTAATAAATTATTTACGGTTGCTTAAACTTTGCCGAAACTCACTTTTAAACCACATTTTGGACAAAATCACCATATTTAACCTCTATTATCTTTATGTTCGAGACCTCTATGACGAAAACTCATGTACTAAAACTTCTAGATTTTGATACGAGCTTTCCAAAACCGTTGAGTTCGTTTCCTAACGTTCGACGTACACCATTTTACGACTAGTTTTTCGAAGCCATTTTTGTCACTTTCATGAAAGTTCCAACGACATTATTTTACGACGAAAAGTTAAAATTTCACAATAAATCATTAAGAAACTATTGTAGGATGACATTTTGACGTAAATACTTGTAAAGTAATTCAACAATGGTCAAGACGTCAAAAGAGTATTTTTCGACGAATAGTATTATTTTCAAAACTCGCAAATGGTATAAATAACATACGAAATGCATGCATAACATTACATCATGACTTATTACATATCATATCATTCATAATAGGTCATTTTCAAGTATCACGCTACATTTCAGTGTACTCACTTTTGTCATCGCCTCATTTTACCAAGTGAGTTTCGTAGCCCCTACTTTTATATGTTTTGAACTATTTTGGGGGAGATACATGCTTAACTATTTTTCACAAGTACTTTATCTTTTTAAGGATAACTTCTATCATGATCACCATTGTTTCAAAACTGAATGTTGTACTATATTAGTTGTGTTTGTTTGTTTGGTATAGTTCTACGTCGTATAAAGTTCTATGTCAGTTGACTACTGATACATCGTCGTATAAAGTTCTATGTCAGTTGACTACTGATACATCGTCGAATAAAGTACTATGTCAGTTGACTACTGATACATTGAGTTAGGTGCTATTGATTATGTGCTATAGTTCTACGTCGTATAATGTTCTAAATCAGTTGACTACTGATACATTGAGTCTAGTTTTATTGATTAAGTGCTATTGTTCTACGTCGAGTTAGGTACTATTGTGAATTCATTTGACATCAAGTGTTTGAACATAAACTATACACATTTTGGCAGTGGGTTGTGAACACACAGGTTGCAAGTTTTGTATGGGCGGAACTTGGAACTGGGTGGATTTACAATGCCTTTGCTGCATAAACGATTTTGAAAGACTTTACATTCCAACTTAAACTCTATGAACTCACTCAACCTTTGTGTTGACACTTTTTAGCATGTTTTATCTCAGGTATCTAAGGCATTCACTTCATGGCATGCATTTGGACACATCATAGAGTCGTGGTGACGACGCGTCTCACTTGGGTTTTACGTACTTTAAAACATCGTTTGAATTGTAACAAACTTATTTCCGCATAAGTTGATTTTCTTTTGGGACCTATACTTTGTAAACTCTGAATGTTTTATTAAACCAAACGATGTTCTTTTCAAACGA
This sequence comes from Chrysanthemum seticuspe, assembly GCA_019973895.1. Taxonomy (NCBI): domain Eukaryota; kingdom Viridiplantae; phylum Streptophyta; class Magnoliopsida; order Asterales; family Asteraceae; genus Chrysanthemum; species Chrysanthemum seticuspe. The sequence continues at coordinate 257,318,206 of BPTQ01000005.1, read as the reverse complement.
CACTTTAGGTCGTTCAATATAACCGTGATTGTGATGCTATGACAGTCAATCCCCAGGAATTCCATTCCGCTGCAAAACAGGTAATTTGGGGGTGTGACATTAAATCTCTGGATCACCCTTTATTGTGTTGCCAACATGTGAAGTTATGACTTTCGGACCGACATGCTCACACTTTTGAATCATGACATCTTTCCATCAGAGTAGCGGAAGCCTTACTGATTCATGATATTTGCAGCAGCGAAGCATAAACATAGTATAAAAATATCAGAACCAGGTTATGTAGATATGCACCAGTCATGATTTCTTCAGTTAAGTGTGGATGCTGTGAACATGCGGCTTTGGATTGACTCCTCAATTCTGATCAGCTGCAATCGTCGGGGTGTACCTGCATACGACAGTTAGCAATAAAGCGCACGAAAGTGTCTTTGACCACTTTCGTTGAATTGAGGTACACGGCCCACGGTTCCCCGTTGATCAGTACAAATACTGCCTGTGATCAGGTAGGATTCCTAAGAATCTCCTTGACAGGGTTTCGCAGCTGTTCTAGTCGTTCTCAAACCGGAACGTCTCAAAGAAGACAACACGGAGTGAGTGAACCAGCGAATTGAGATTCACTGATTGATGAAAAATGATTTGAAAAACAATCGCGTATTGCTTAAAAGAAAGAGTTTTGCAATACGACGAAGGTTTTATGAGAAAGATCAATTTTCAATCAAAATACTTTTTGTATAAGAGAATGAGTACACATTCGACGTGCTAGCGAAAAGAAGAGATTCGCACATCGAACGGTTTTTCTAAAAGTATTTTTCAATCAGATATACTTTTTGCATTTGAAATGAATACACATTCGACGTGCTAGAGAAAAGAAGGTTTGCACATCGAACGGTTTTTCCAAAAGTATTCGTCAATTCCATTCCTGGACCAAGGTTGATTCAAGAATGAATCTCCCCATCGTTTCTATCCAGTTGTCACTAGCTTGATCTTTTGCAAGATTTCACATGTCACCCACCAAGAGCTTGTTAGATGTTGGCTCTAGAAGGATTTCCATCTTCATTGTGAATATTTTTACATATCACTCGGATGTTCTGGCAATACCACAAGGATAATGCGTAGGACTCTTAATATATACTTACTTTTCACATTGTGTGAAAAAGCAAGTCTTCAAGAATTTAGTGTCCTAACGAGATATTGTGGATGATCTCTTGGCTCTAGACTCAATAGTGCACGTTTGGTTCCTGTGCCGGAGACTAGGGAGAGGGTCTCCTACTTCAATATCAACCATCTCTAAGAGAAAGTCGATAGATTATGTCGGTTCCCCGTGAGAATGAAACAAGCCCTTTTAAGAGGAACTTGAGTGGCTTGGGAAGTTTAGTGCAGTGCGTCACTGGGTCCATGACGTCTTGTCTTCAATACTAGTGTTACCTTAGTAACAACCAGTAGCATATGTATTGAACCCGGTTTCTGCCCTAAGGTTGAATTGATGGAGGGCTATTTCTTTTCACCCTTTTTCACATTCATTTCTTTTTCATTCTTCAACCCCTTCAGTGCTTACCGAGACTTCATAACTAGAACCTTGTTGGGATTATTCCAGTACTAGCTCTGTCTCAGTCCGCACTCTTCCCATTTCTCATTTTTCTCCTTTTTTCAATATTCCTAAGGACTCTACACTATCTAGTGGATTGTCCCTGGGAAGATCCCTCCGGTTCTGGCGGATCGTGGGAACAAATACCTAACCTAACCATCCTTATAACTCCATGCATAAAATAATTTGGTCGGTCTTTTGGTATTGTTCTTTCCTTCATGAACCCAATTGAAAAATCATTTGGAAAAGCAATCAAGGTACTTGTGATACGAGATCAAAGCATTTTGTACCTTAATAGTTTTGATCATTTAGAAAACCTCCCCCTCAACATGTGCATATGATTTAGAAATTGTTTAGCACAAGGAGGCAAGAGGACTTTGAAATATTTTCTTTGATCACAATTTTCATACGAAAAAGCCATTTGATTTTCATGGTAAAATTCTCCCCCTCAATATGTGCATAGGATATTTGAAATCATTTTATCACATAGAGGCAAGAGTTCTTTTGAAGCACATCCACGATCACAAAATCCATTAAGAAAACCATTTGAAAACACAATAAAGATACTTTATAATCTCTTTTAAAAAAAACTTTTGTACCACGATGGTTTTGCTCCCCCTCAATATGTGTTTCGAGATTCGAAAGCGTTTAGCACATATGAGAGAGCAGCCTGCACAACTGAATCAAAACGATCAACTTTTATCAAATTTCATTATTAAATCACAAATTCTCCCCCGATCAAAAATATCAAATCCTTTGAGATTTTGGATCCCAAGTGATTTAATTAGGTTTAGAAAACATGGGAAAAAATGTGGCCTTGTTTAAATACTCATCTGGTTTTTGGATAAATCCTCCTCCTCAATATGTGCATTATTTATATTGAAATCGTTTGGCACATGGAGGCAGGAGTGCCTTTAAAGGACTAAAACCAATTCCATTTAAAACAGATTTGAGATTTAAAACACGATCTCTACCCCGATCAGAAATATCAAACCATTTGAGATTTGTGATCCCAACTGATTTAAATCATTTATAAAATTTTGGGGAAAGACGTGGCAAGATTCAATTTTGAAAGATGACAGATATGGACCATTTTAAGACATTAAAGATTGTTAGTGTCAGGTATGATAGTTTTTAAGAGATCTTTTAAGTAAAACAAAACAATTTCACAATCAAACAAGAACAGAAAAGATTTCATTTTGAAAGACCTTGATTCTAAAGAAAAAATCATACCATGACATAACATTAAATCTTTAGATCACCACTTTTTGTTGTACAAAACGGACCTTTTGAAGATATATTGTATGAAAATATTTTAAATTAAATCACTCTCCCCCTCAATCGATGACCGAAGTCGATAATTGAGTGACTTAAGTTTTGATAAAATGAAGTCCGGTGATTTTCAAAATTTAGTCCAATATATTTTCAAAACAATATATTCCATTTTCAAAACAATTTATTCAATTTTATTCAAAATTGTTTAAAAATGGTATCCTGCACAAAGATACGTTAGTGGTTGAGAAGCTTCCGTTGTTGTTGTTGTAGGGTTGGAAGAAAAACCGTCTGCAAATGCAGTGAGACTTCTTCTTACGTTGCATTTTGAATGCCAACTGAGGTCCAATTAAGCTCCGTTTCTTCACTTGCTGAAGAAAACCATCTGCTGATGCAGTAAGACCTCTTACGTTGCATTTCATGCCAACTCTCCATTGAAGTCCAGTTAAGCTCCGTTTCTTCATTTGTCAACCCAAGATATAGTTACCCTTTCCTTTCGGCATCCAATCATCTTCAATAGTGGGATCCGGATCGGGAACATTCTTATATACCAATATACCTGCATATGTTAGTGAACACACATACAAATATATGGTGGTCGACAACACCCAAACAACAATCGACTAATAAAAGTCAATCCAACATATCAATCATATCATGTAAGGTATGGGAATAATGTGTTTCTCAAACTCTAATCATCTAAACCTAACAATCATATCCTAGAAACCTAGTCCTTCAACATAGGCAATTATATTTTTCCAGATAAGCACGTAGGATAATTAAGAAAGTCCGTTAGATGATGTAGATTTGAAAAACAACATTATCCCCCTCAATCCATGACTCATTTTATGAAAAGTTTAAAAGCGCTGAAGTCATTGATTGAGTTTTCAATTTAACAAAAACTCTAAATCTGATTGTTAAGCAACTCATTTACCACCATTTTAGAAAACACCAAATATTTTCCTGAAGAATTTTAGACGGAAAAACATTTGTGTAGGAACAGCAGTCCTTCGACATACTTTCCTCATATTGTATTTAGGATAAGTGCACGAAATATTTGAAAATTGGTTTAGCGCAGCACTTTCCTCTTTGAAGAGCGGGTTGCTATCAGAAATAATAGCAAGCCATGATTAAGCGCGGGTCACAGTCTGAAATAACTGTAAGCCATAATTTTATTGACATGTATTGGAAAAGAATATTTACACCTCCTGCTCGAACTTCATCTATGGTCCCGTGCCATTATTGAATGACATTTCTAAGACCGTAGATGTTATCGATACCAGAAGACATGTCTTGAGAAAAACATATTTTTGGTATTTTTGAAATTTTCTGATTTTTATGGTTTTTGAAGGTTTTATATTTTTTTATTTTCTTTTTGTGGTTTTCTATTTTTTGTATTTGGTTTTTTTTTTTTTTTTTTTTTTTTTTTTTTTTTTTTTTTTTAATAAGTATATACAAAGATAGAATAGATGATATAGATAAAGAGGATGATGATACGAGTACCGAGATAAGGATATCGAGCAGCACGTCGTAGAAGGTAGAATTCGTCATCTCTTAAACATCCACCACCAAAGCTTCCAGGGCTCTTGAATCGAAGAAAGAAATTGAACCATCTGAAAGTGAGACTTTGGCAGCTTCCCCCCAAACCGAAAATCCTTTAGCTGAGCAGATTCGAAGCTCTATTTCAAGCTTGCCTTAGCCAGGTGCACAGAGAAGCACACCATTATCGTAAATCCCGCTGCTCCTTTCAAGAATAATCACCGTGATTCTTCGTTCGGGGTTATATCATCAACAAGAACAGCATCGTATCATCCCACACATAAAACAATCTTCTCAAATTTCCTTTTCAACTGACGTCTGAAGTGATCCATTCCAAAAGGTGTCAAGAGAACAATTCCCCCTAGTAGTTGAATTGATGCAGTCAGTCTCTTTGTATAAAGCTCAAGAACTCTCCCGAATACACATCATGAGGGTAATGAAGAACAACTCCCCAATGTTCACATCTTTCGTCCCTGATGAATGTGTATGAAGCTCAAGAACCCGAAGTACACCAATATCCAAGAACTCTCCCGAATACACATCATGCCCGGAAGGAAAACACCTCCCCAATGTTTGTGGTAAACAATGGCTTTCTTCCCTGATGATCGTGTATGAAGCTCAAGGACCCGAAGTACACACATTCCCCAAAGAGAGAACAACCGATAACATTGAAGAAGCAGGCCGAATCACTGATTATCTCTGCGGGTGACAATCTCTGCGGATGTCAACACCGGAATAAGTGATTATATCTCTGAATCACAGATTAAGCCCTCAAGTAAAACAGCTGAGCATCCCCAATATACACAATTCTCTCTCCCCTGATGATTGCGATAACATCGAGATTATCACACACCAATGTACCTCTTATATCTTCAGAAACATTCTCTACAATCTCTTCCCCCACATAGTTGAAATAAACATAAAACGCCATGAGTCAAACCTTGAGTTTCTCTGCGGTAATGACAATAGTCTTCCCGGGATATCTTCAATCACTTAGAAGTATTAAGCTCATCAAGATTACTCGCGTTTAGATGCGTGTCTCCTTTCCCCTTGCTGGTTTTGATGCTTCAGAATCAGCAACTCATTGAAAGCCCGTATACTAGAAATTTGTTGAGAAGAACACTTGAATTCTTTGTGAGAATCAACTTGCTGAAGACTCTCTCTGACTATTTATATCAACCCTTCTGTAGACAATTTGAAGTGACCACTGAAGAAGAAAACCCGCTATACCATACTTGAAGCTGAAGTCAGCTTCCCCACATTTGTATCTTAAGCTTGCACCTAATGATGGAAGAACGGTGTAGAGAATTTATGCTTCAAGCAAATCTCTAAGTACTCACTACCCAAACAAAGTATGAGACATTAACACCTCTTGCGATTATCCACACCGTCATATGCGTGTGACACTGAGTAAAACAAAGTAACTCCTAATAGTGATAGTTAACCAGGTCTTCAACCATCCGCCTCGACTGCTGGTAACTAGATAAACCAAGTCTTCAACTCAAATTCATAAGCCCGAGCAAGTTATCAAATAAGAACACGCCTTTGTGAAAGTCAACTTCAATCTCAAATAAGTTATAAATGATTAACTCTGAAGTAATCAACTTGTGTCAAATGTCCAATGCGAGAAATAGTCAATAACAACGTCTCGAGGAGTCACTGCTAAAGATTATGAGCAAGTCTAATTGGGAATTGAATCTGACTTATAACTTTCTCCCAATTAGTGCTCTCCCCTAAACCGACAATCTGTTTGATAAATGCCCAGATTAAGAAGAAGTCTTTAGATCGTTAAATGCAACTCGTCTTTAGTCTTCTAACATGTAGCAGAAAATGTAGAACAGACTATAGACTCGACCTTCTTCAAGATTGTTCAGTTGGGGAATAGATAGTTAACATCTTCAACTCACACCAAAAAGCATTCCACCAAAAAGCATCCCAATTAACTTACATCTTGCAAATCCCCTTAACTAAAATCTCTCCCAATCAAACAAGAAAAGAAAGATGTTCATCCAGGAAATCAGCAATAAGGCCGCAACGAACACACAAGATGGTAACGCCAAACTACCAATCACATCAAACAAGAACAAAGAGATTGTTCGGAATCATCATGTTGATGTATACGTGAAGCATTAACCGGAAGCACTTTGTCGATAAACTCATCAATCCGAGTAAAGATGTCAACCAACGGCTCTTAGAAGAGAAAAACTCCATGTGAAGATGACCCGATAAGAAGAAGCTCGGTTCTTACATGAGTTTAGAGCCGTATGACCATTTATATTCTCAAATGTCAATCAACAATGCAAAAAATTCACACTTCTTCTCCCCCTCAAGAATTGCATACGAAGATGCCATTCTTGACTAAATAAGTGAATATCTTAACCAAATGTAGTCTATTCACACTTCTCCCCTGCAACATTAGCACATGATGTCTCCATCTTCATTATAGTTGAGCAAGTGGAATAAGAAAAACAATCAACGGTAGCCCGGTTCACTTGATAATCGAAAGCACATGGAAAAAGCATGAAGCATGTTGATGAGAATGGTCATAATAAGAAGATTTCTCTTCTTCAGAAGATAATGCGCACTGAAACGTACACATTTCTTTTCTTTAGAGTACGAGGCATGAACTGAAGTTGTTCATACGTCATAAGAAGATTTCTCTTCTTCGAAAGATAATGCGCACTGAAACGTACACATTTCTTTTCTTTGGAGTACGAGGCCTGAACTGATGTGAACAGACGTCATAAGAAGATTTCTCTTCTTCGGAAGATAATGCGCACTGAAACGTACACATTTATTTTCTTTGGAGTACGAGGCCTGAACTGATGTGAACAGACGTCATAATCTCTCTCTTTTCTGCTCTCTTAGCAAAACATGTAATCATCCCCATTATCATTCTGTAGGCTCTTTATAGTGACAACTTATGGAGAAAACCCAATATGATGAATTTGACCCTGAAGTAAACTAACCCGAACTCGTGACTTAAACTTGCACATATGTAACAAAGAGCGGTGCCGAGACTTCATGCCCATTTGAATCTCTAAGTACTCTATACTCCTCAACCAACCAACCATCAAGTAATAGACGTACATTACCTCTTGAAAATCCACAATTGAATGTGACATTGAGCACTACAACGTAACTCCTTTAAGTGATAGTTATTTTGTGGTGGTAAGAGCCCAGTTCCCCCAAGTGGTAAAAGAAAAAGTAAAAGCCACCCAACAATAACTAGATTTCCAAGTCTTCGGTTTTTGATAATAAGCTCGAACAATGATCATGAAGAATCTTCATCCATCCATCCCCGATACCTTTAGATACTAAGTACACTCGCCTGTGATATTTCACTTCAACCTCAAATAAATAATAGAGAATTAACGCCGTTGTCACATCTTCTGAACTGCTCAAATCTAGCCTTCTTTGACATTTAAATGAACTTTGATAATGGTTTCATCCCGACCATGGTTAAAAGCACATAACCCCGTAAAACCATGTAATAACCAAACTGCCATGACGAATATCCAAACACACATCCAATTTATGAAGCACACCCTTTTATCCCTTCTTCGAAGCAGAAACCGTAGCACCAGCATCAAATAAGATCCCAAAATACACTTTCTCTTCTCCAAGATGGTTCCATCATTACGGGATTTTACAACTCTATGATTTAAACTGAGAAATAGTCCTTTCGCAGGATTTTACAAAACCAAGAATAAACCGTAAGATAGATCCGGAAATGCACTTTACTAATACCAGGATGTTTCCATTGTCACGGGATTTTACAAGTCTATGATTTAAACCGAGAAATAGGTTCTTTCGCGGGATTTTACAAAATCAAGACAAAACCGTAAACAATTTCAGCTTGAATGTATTATAGCCATTTTGGTTTCGGTGAATATCTGTTTTAAGGGGAACATGCAGCGGTTCATCAACGATTCTTACTCTAACATCAACAACATCATCAACCATCCAATTAACACTTTGGAAAACACATCTTCCACATAATCTGACGGCTATTGCAGTGACTACTTGGTGAAGTAAAACCAATATACCAAACTTGATCATGAAGTAGAATTCCCCAGATTTGTTACTTAAGCTTGTACTAATCCTCGTGAAAAAGAAACGGTGTACCCAATGTACAAAACCTCTTGACATTCTCAATTGAGTGAGACACCGAAGTGATAGCTACGTTGTGAGATAAGCGAGAAAGAATCACAGACGTAACTAAATAGCCAAGTCTTTATCACCCTCTATAAATGCCCAAACAAGTCATCTTCGTGGAATGGTAGAAAGAAAGAAGACGAAAATAAGTAAACGCGCCCGGAAAAACCTTACTTCAAATCCAAATTAGAAATACCGTTCAATCAACCCCGTAGTCAACGTTGTTCAATCATAAATTCAAGCCGAGACAAAATAACCTTCGTGAAAATGTAGACACCAAAGTACCAAACCACATAACCCATTGAATCACATTGTCACACCAAGAAAAAAATCCAAATTCGGCCAACGAGATACAATTCGATCCATATTAATCGCAAAAGCAATGATACTCAAATAATACGGGTTATGAACATGGCCATTACACATATTTCTTCCCAGTAACACCATACATCCAACGATTAAGTCCAAAATGTTACTAGAAATAACATCAATAATCTCTATTCCGGCCCATTTCCATTCTCACCATCAAACCCGTCTCATGAAAATTCGTTTGCTCATGCCAAATTAATAGAAATATTATCATGTTTCTCAATGCTTGCATAAATGATTCAATATCCAATGTTATATACCATGCTAATAATTCCATGAAATAAAAACGTGTCCATCAGATCCAATCTATGCGGCCCATACATGAAACTCAAGCTCAGCTCCCATAACACACGGTCCATATAACAACAATCCAGCCCACTCCATATACTAGGGAAAAACACCCACGTCCAACTCAACCAAAAGCCCGATCCATTCCAGAACATGTATTAGCAAAGACTAACCCTAATATTTCGGGGTTATAAAATGCCACACTTCACACATTCTCAAACCCTAATTTCACATTGTGCAGACAAACCAAAGCTTCATCAAACCCTAAACTATCTCCAACTATCCGCCTCTCTCCTCACAAACACAGGAAAAAAACGAAACCCTAATCCCTTGATTAATAACAGACGCCTCCTTCATATGTCTAAAATCAAAAGTTGCTCAGTCACTCTCCCAGAAAAACAATCAAATCCTGAATCGGTTAAGACCAAACTCAGCCACAGGGATGACTTAAGGTTTGTGGATTTGAGACACTTTGATTCGCCACAGGGATGGCTTGATTAAAAGACACGAGAGGTGTGCAACTGGCCATGAGAGCAAAGGTAGGTTTTAACTCATGAATTCGTTTTGATTTGAGTTTGTTGCTGAGTTTAAACGAGCAAAGTAACTAAATATAACATCCTTGTTATAATTTAGTACTTTTTGTCTCGGATAATTAATTGGAGTGATCTCCTTATACGATCTATGATGAAATAGTGTAAAACTCATAAGATCTTGAATGATCTATACAAGAGTTTCACAAATCTGAGATCCCAACCAAAAACCGTTTTTCATTCGAATGAGACTAGAGCATAAATCAATCAACTCGTTTTGGTCCTTGAGTCATGAAGAGAATAAGACTTAGATCTTTATTTGTCATGTTGTATTGAGTGTTGGTTAATGAGAATGATGTTGAGACTTGGATAGTTTCGTGTTTAGAACTTAAATAATCTAGATGAATCTTTGTGTTTCACAAAAAAAAATTCTGAGATGAAAGACTCATGAATAAGCGAACATAAAGATAGATGATGTCCGTTGTCTTGCATTTCATTTTGTTCGAGTCTTTGTTTCTTGTGGAAAATACGATCTGTGAAGATGTAGGTTCAAGCATACATATAATCTTTTCAAAAGATTGAAGGAATTAATGAGCCGTGTCTGAGATCGTTTGATGATTTAAATCGCTTTGATAGTTTTGATGTATTTATGATACTGAATTGACATCTTGAATATGTGTCTTGAAAGTTTGATGATCTAGTCGCTAAGCATAAAGTGACAAGTAGGTATTTTTCTTTTTTTTTTTTTTTTTTTTTTTTTTGACCAAATTAAAATTAGACAACTCGCTATACAAACCTTGAATTGGACAAAGTGACAGCTTGCATATACCAGTAAAAGACAAAATACTCAAAAGCATTTGTCACAAGTCGCTAAGCAGATTTTGACCTAACTCGCTATTGACTTTCAAAAAAGTCAACGAATGTTCAAGTCGCTACAGAAAAAATAGACAAGTTGCCATTGACTTTTTGACCATACAATGAATCTGGACATAAATAAGGACAAGTCTCTACCAAGAACATGACCAAGTCTTTACCAAAAACATCAAAAGCATTCGAATATCAAAAACCACATATCAAAAGCATTGTTAAAAAACCATTCTTAAAAACCAGGTATCAAGAACATCACCAGCAGATTCTAAAAAAAAACCATTCGAATATCAAAAGCAGATTCATAATATCAAACACCACGTATGTTAGCAGCTCATAAACATCAACAACAGCCAATCAGTTTTAATTTTAAACCACATAAAAACCACTTAAACACAAAAGGAACCATATAAAAACCATTCGAATCATTACAAACAACACAACCTTGGCTCTGGTACCAATTGTAGGATCGATATATTTAAGTGTTTGATGATTCGGGTGGTCTTGGATGATCAAAATACATGTTTGCCATAGTTAGAGAGTTAGTAGAGAGAGAGAGGGTGTTCTTGCTAGAGGTTTACACAAATTGTAGAGTATTAGATTGAAAAGCACCACCCCTTCCATGGATGGAAGGGGTATTTATAGTTACAAGTAAATACGTCCTCCTATCGGACTGTGGATCAGGCATACAGTGGGTAAAGACCCGTCCTTCCTCCACGGTGTTACACTACGCTAAACTAAACTAATAACTAAATAATAAACTGATAAATAACGTAAACAACGACAAATCTACGAGCTAACATATGCTAGACCATTATTGGGGTGACCGACTCTTTAACATGGAATTTTCAATTCCTAACACCTTTGTACCTTTTAATTATTATGAATAGCTTTGTACCTTTTAATTGTGTGTTTGATACAATGTTTGTTAATGGAAAAGAATATATAAACGTATGACGTTAACAACAATTATTAATTGTTAACCCGTATATAAAGAAGGGTTTGTTACATTAACTTATTTTCAATAAATAACTGAAATGTTTAATGCATTCAACAAATATTTTGGTATGTTTATAACTTATTTTCATTAACTTAATTTTTTTAACGATATTCATAAGGCTCGCCCACCCATCGAACAAGCTATGCTACTACAAACGTTGTTTGTAAAGAAGCGTTATTTCGTATTTGAGTTTAAATGATATACTATGTTGTTACAAAGAACATTGAGACAAACACAAAAAATTTGACAAATATTGGTACTATTCCTTTAAAAATCTTTAATAAACAAAATAAAATGAAATCTCCATAATTTAAAATAATTTTCCATTAACTAACAACATCAAAATATAATTGCAAGTCATGCCCGCGTCCTTAAAAATAAATTTCTGTTAGCTGAAACCATCAAAATTAAAAAAAAAAAAAAACTGACATTTTCTTAAAATTTTTCAAACAAAAACTAATACGATAACAAAATAAAATGAAATCAAAAATTTTCAACCGTAAACTAATAACATAAAAATATAAAATGAAATCCCCGTCCTTGCAAATAATTTTCCGTTAACTAACACCATCAAAATCATAATTATAATTCATGCCCACGTCCTTCAAAATAATTTTTCATTAACTAACACAATCAAAATTAAAATTACAAGTCATGCCCGCCCATCGGGCGGGCTTCGACATCTTGTGTGTGTGTGTGTGTATATATATATATATATATATATATATATATATATATATATATATATATATTGTATCTGAAAATGAAACGACATAATTTATAATAGAGAGAAACACAATATCTTTTTTTTATAACCAAATAAACTAAATATTTTAGAAAGATATGAACTAGATTTACAAGATCTTAGAAGATCCCATGTCAGGGGCAGATGGAACCAAAAACATACACGGACGAAACCAATTTTTTGGTTTCGTCGGATCTGTGGCTTGCCGTGGCTTTTTGCGTATAAATAGCAAGCCAAACTTAGTTGTTTTTTCACACACTTACATACATAAAAATATTGTATATTTTCTCCTACTCATTATTCCCTATATCTAACTCATTTATATTCATCTTTGTGAGCTTCTTAATTAGCAAGAAGATCATAGCATCATTGAAGACTTATAAGCTTCAACAAAGAGTTGCAAGTCTTGCTTGTTCATCACAAGTGTGAATTAGAATTGTTCATATATAATTGTTTGTACCAAACCATCATAAGCTCTCTATAGTGATTGCTTAGTATTTTAGTCATCAAATTCCTAGTGTGACGGGAGTGATTGTTCCCTTGTAAAAGAACTCAACATCTAGCTTTGTGTCAGAAATATTGTGTAAGTGACGTGTAAAGGTTTTCTCCACCTGATAAAGGAGCTTGTTGATTAGTGAAGAATACTCTCGAGTTGGAGATTCGGGGAGTGGAGTAGGGCAAGAAAAAATAGTCCTTGTTAACCGAACCACTATAAACTCTCATTTTCTGGTTTGATCGTTTCTATCCTTTCTTGCATTATACTTATTGTTACTTAGGTTGATTCACATAAACATAAAGAACATAAAAAATGGTAAAACTATTCAACCCCCTTCTAGTTTTCCACATGCTACATTGGTCAAGTAATTACCCCACACCCTTGCTATGTACTCATTTTTAGTACAAGATACCCCTATTTAACCTCTATGAGCCTATCCTTTTCGCAGTTCTCATAATATTTTAGTGGATTCCGAGATATTAATGAAGAGCATTGTTTACAATCCACCCCCAAATGTACACACAAATCACATTAGCCTTCCTTGTATGCACTCATCATTAGTGCATTATTGTTATTTGTTAAACTCGTAGTTAAGTCGAGTCATATCTTGTGTATACAGTTTTGGGACGACTGTGACTCATGGGTTTAGTAATATTTATTATGGAGTAGTGGGGAAGAACGTCAAATTTATTACCCTCATATCTACGTAAATGTTTAAGTACTCTACGTATTTTGATCCTCTTAATTCGGGTCATATGTTAAGTTTTAATTATTTAAAAGTTAAAGTTTAGGGATGTAACTATACATCCCTTATGTATGGATGTATATTTTGTGGATGGTAGGGAAAGAGTGTATTAAAAAAATAGAAAAAAAGATGATATAAAAAAAGAAAAAAAAAAAGAAATAAAATACATACGGACTACTATCCCGCCTTTTTGCTTTTGTTTAAGTAAAAAAAGAGTAAAGAAAAATACAAAAAGAGTTAGAGTTAGTGAGTCGAGTCTTGGCTTAGCAACGCCACCTTGTACATGTAATTAGCTTAGATAATTGGCTTGCCACCAGTAAAAATCTTGTATCCACAAAACCGTATTTTTCATACCCTTACTGTAAAACCCTAAAAATCGTAAACGTGTTAAAAGACTAATTTTCCCTCAAACTTAATATTTATGAAACGCGTAAAATACGTCAAGCTAATTAAATACAATTTTAACCTAACTCGTAAATGATCTAAATTGTACAAGATAATAAAACCGACACAATTATGTCCCAAATGAATATACATCACGTTTATAAAATGCATGGGCCGAATTATGCAAAATTCAAGACAAATGTAACTTAAATCAAGCCCATCTACATGGTAAATTTGGAAGGTCAAATCTCCTTGATTCCTCCCCTAAGACCAGCCGTATATCCCTCTCCCATATCCATTTTGATCTCATTTAATTAGCCTATTTTTGTTACACGCTTAAATCACAAAAACCCTAATACCCTCTCATCCCCAAAAGTGACGGCAAAAACCATTACTCCCCATCCCATTCGAATCCTAGGCAAGAAATGTGTTTCATAAAGTGTTCGAGGAAGCTGTAATAGGGGTGGTGATGGTCGTGGGTTTCGGTAGAAGCTATTGTGGTCGTGACGTTAATTCAAGAGGAGTGGCTGTGACGTGATTAATTCTTGGCTCTGGTGTTTCTCCCATTCGACACTCATCAAGGGTTCCGGGCGGCGAGATGGATTCATCGTGTGACCTTACTTTCTATTTTTCTCGCTTCGAAATGAGGTACATATATTCTATCCCTTTTCAGTAGGGGTTTCTCATGACTTTCTAATACTTCGACTTCGTTTCGCTTATGATATTCCATTGCTATGAAACCTTTGCTGTTGACCCTCTGATATTGAACCTTTGCTATTGACCCTCTGATATTGAACCTTTGATATGGACCTTCTGATTATGAACTTATGCTATGAACCTTTGATATTGAACCATTGCTATTGACCCCTCTGTTATTGAACCTTTGTTAGTGAACCTTTGATATTGGACTTTGACATTGAATTGTTGCTATGAACCTTTGGATTGTGAACCACTGATATTGAACCTCTGATTATGTTGACTGATATATTGCTACACTATGGACCTTTGTTTGACCCTTCAGATTGATACCCGAGCCAAATATTGTTTCCCTAGCCATGAAGGTAACATGGCCTTGTCATTGATGCAGCAATGGCATGACTCTAGTGTGGTTGAGTGATGTTCCACACCGTCCCTATACTGTATTGATTATGTGCGCTTCATTGTTATTGTTATGGCCACTATTGTTCTGCAGAGGCGTATTGATGCATCCTAGATTTGTATTGTACTGTTATTGATATTGATTGATCTGTTCTGGTGATGTGGTGCGTGTGTGCAATACACCCCCTCACAGTCTGGGAGTTAGCTACTCCATTGGTTACTGAGGTCTCCCATCCTATTGATTTGGTATTCCGAGGTCACCCCTCCAAATACAATGGTTACTATTGGATACTGGGCTGCTATTGCCACTACTGATATTAATATATTGTATTGTTGGCTCAGGATAGATTTCTGACAACCCTTACACTTCTGATATACCTATATTGTACCTTCTGTATTCACCAACGCACCATATTATGTATTAATTGTCCATCACTCAGTACCCTTATGTGACTCACTCTACTACCATGATATATATTCCATTGCATTGATCTGTCATACTCTTATTCTGTTACTTCAGACTACCATTCCATTCACGTACCGGGTTGTTATATGATTATTGAATTTGATTATGCTATTCATGTTTTATGTGGCTACCGTTTACCCTGCGATGATATGATTCAACTGTTGTTATCTGACTATATGTTATCTTACTGCAATGTGACCCTTTGATTGGTCTGGTGATCATGTTTGAGTGTAATCAGTTGATTTATCTGTTTATCATGGATACCTTCGTTTAATTATGTTCATGGGCTATGATTATCCGTTGGTGTTCTTATTGCTAATTGTTGACCTGCCATGCTTATATATTTGTTATGATATTGTTATGTTATTAACTGTGGGTTATTTAACTTGTGTGATTGCCATGCTCACTTCCTAATTAATTGCTTCCGCTTGCTTTTAGTTTTCCGTTTGGCTTATATGTATTCTGATTTCCTGATTTGATTGCATGTTATTCTTATGTTGAGTGGATGCGACGTCTGCTATGCTTGATTATGTTTTGGTGCTTGTATGTCTGCTTGTTTATATGTGATTATATATATGTCATGGATGCGTTGCTTTGCTATGTTCGCCTTTGATTGCTGTTCTTTCTGGATATCTGTTAGTATCGTATTCTGCAGGTTTCTCATTAACCCATTGTTTCCATTTCATTGTGACCTTGTTATCAGCTTCCCTGTTTCATTTTGTATTTCTGATTTGATTTTGCTTTCATTTCGTTATATCTGTTCACTGGGCTTTTTAAGCTCAGCCGCATTTCTTTTCCTACGGTAGGTTTTAGGTTGGAAGATGGGCTTTGATGGGCTAAAAGTTGGATTATTTGAGTGGACCGACCCTAGTTTCCCCTTATTTATTTGGATTGATTTGAAGAGCTATTGTTCTTAGATTTCATTTCATTTTGGATATATTGGATTTTGTATTTCCTTTGTAAGTCATTCGTTCATGTGGCTTGGTATTTTATTTTATAAGGCTTTCGTTTGCAAAAATTTTATTTGTATGTTCTGATATGACACCAGAATGTGACACTTCTACCCTCGTCGGGTTGGGGTGTTACAATTACCCTTACACCTAACGTTACAACCCTTTCCAAGTCCTCTTTCATAGTTTATCTTAGGTTTTTACGCCAAAGCGATGGATGTTTGATCCATTATCAAGCCTATAGTAATATATGTGCTATGACAGGTAGAGAGTGTTTTATTTTTCCGTTTCTATACATGTTATACAACTTATACACCCGAGAGATGTGAGAATCCAAACACTTTATATGAGGTGTTAATATATAATTTCGTGCTTGTTATGACTATTGTGGAATGAATGCGTGTTGTATTTACTTTTAAACAAATACTAAATGCCCCCTAACTTGTAAATTGATTAGGATAAAAGTACATTTGCTTGAGGACAAGCAAATCACAAGTGTAGGGATATTTGATAAGGAATTAAAACGTGCATTTTTAGGGGATCATTTAGTCTCTAAACTCGTATATATTTGATCAATTATTACCCTAAATAATTTCTTTTCGCATTTTAGGTCCTTTGGAAGCAAAAGACGAAAACGAGCACGATTCTAGCTTATTTGGACAAGAAAACGACAAAAACAACCAAGTCACGAAAATGTCAGGAAAAGGAAGCCTGACGGTGTCATAAGCTACAACGTGACGCCGTCACTTGCATTTTGGCATGAAGATTCAGAGAAATTTTATCAAACAACGGTTCAGTCTCTGGCAGCGGACTCCTGCTGACGGCGTCACCACCAGATCCATGAAGGGTGATGGCGTCACAACTCACAACTTACAACATGACGCCGTCACAATGAAGTTGGTGCGATTCCATAAACCCTAATGACGGCAAGCTGACGGCGTCACAACCATAACGTGACGCCGTCACAATTGTAAAACTAAATATATTTTCGTATGTTTTTCATTATTCGTGTAACGTCTTGGAGAGGTAAACCCTAGGACGAATTTAGAGGTTTTGTAAGGCTTTTTCCAGCCACCAAAGATATGTTTCATTGAAGATAAGTGATTCCTCTTTAATCATTCAATATGTCTATGTGTTTGATTATATATTTTTCTTCTCTTCTCTTTAACATGCTCGGCTAAATTACTTAGTGTTTGCTTATATTTGAATGAAACATAGTTGTTAATTATTGATTGTCGTCTCTTGTTTAATTGGTTGCCTCGCGTTAGGAGTAGAAAAACTAGCTTAATTCTTATATGTATTAGCTTGTACATCCGACTAAACACAACACTAGAGTGCAGTAGTTGCTTTTCTCATTGTATTTATTGAATGAATTGCGGTTTGTTGATATTAAGAGTTTTAATGACCTTAGGATTATTAACGGAGACTTATGCATTCATAGAATTAAGGCATTTGACACCTCCCTACGACCAATATTAAGGAATACAACACGCCAATTAAAACAAGGACGTGACAATTCGACTAATCAATAAGAGATAACTAGGGAGTAAGGATAATCTAAGTAAACACATTTACCTATCATAAGAGTTACCACAATTTACTTTTCTCGCATAGTAGTTTAATTTAGTTTAATTATTAGTTAAAATACCAAATCTCTCAAACCCCGGAATTTTACTTGTTTTCAATAAAATATAAAAACATAAAAATAATCTTCCTACAACCTCTAGACCTATTTCATCATACACTTCGGTCTTCACATCACTATTCTCCTAGAGAACGATCAATCATGCGTGTCTTGCCTATACTACACTACAACAGTTAGGCACACTGTCTAGGAGGATTGTAAAACTTAGTGGGTTTGCAAAATTCCGCATCATATGTGCGATAGCTTGTAATTTTATCCACAATATGATTATTAAGTTTTGGAGGGTTAAGTTTGTATGCACAGTTAACCCAGAGAGATTGTGAAATCAAATATAACACCATTGCTATTAGAAAGTTATTCATATAGTTAAAAATCGAAATCATTTACAAAGTATGCTATGACAGACATCGTAAAATAATCAAGAACAATTACAAAGATGAAATTTGAGGACAAATTGAAAGGGACAAGAACTATTATAAAGATGAACTAAAGGAAGAATTGAATGTGACATAGATATTTGCATGACAATTATTAGTTCTGTAAATGCAACTTGTCGTTGCATATTGCATGACAGGGGTTCTAGTATCAATTTACCTCTCTAAAGGGAGAGCCTCAGGATAGTGTCAGCTCCCCGCAAGAAGAGTCATATTTACATATCCAAAATGATATTTTTGCACATGGACCCTAAGAAAATGAGAGCCCAAAAAAGTTGATGGCAAAAGACATCGTCTTTATTGTGTAAAGAGACCAAGCGCTGACACGGTCTCAATAGTGCTTCCTAACCAACAATTGGGAGAGTTTTCGGAACAAAAGGTTTACCCAACACAATGCCTCTCTCTAATAAACCCAAATGTTGCCTTATCATGAAATGACGACTCTAGTGCACACGACGTGGAGTGATCAAGACTTGTGGAGCAACAAGATGAAGTTTGGATTGTTCAACGTTAGGTGATGAAGACTTATGTTTAAAATTAGTTTGATTGTTTGACCTTGTAGCCCATAAGTTTATTACATGCAGACAACATATTATTAACATTTGAGATGTAATGTGTGCATTGCATACATTGAATTGGTAAGGGAAAATGCTAACAATGTCGTGGTAGTGCTAACCTGGTTCCTTGGTTCCATGTTGTATGGTTCCCTCAGTGTATCCCTAAACATGCGTTTAATCTTTGGTTGGTCGTTAATTGTAAGCTTAAAACACAAGATAGATTGAGGCAATGGGATGTCGGTCCTGACACTGACTTAAACCTGCTTCGTTGTCTATTCTGTGACAACCAACCTGATTCTCATGCTCACCTTTTCTTTGAGTGTCCTTTTTATTTACAGGTGTGGACGAGAGTTTGTTCTCTTTGTGGCATGGATAATATCCCTCCTAGGCTGAATGATATTGTCTCGTACCTTATACCATTGTCTGAGGGACGTTCTGCCTCTGGTGTTATATCCCGTCTGATTCTTGTTGCCTCATGCTACTCTATTTGGCGTGAACGGAATTCAAGGCTATTCAAGAAGGGAATGAAGTCATATACTCAGGTGTTTGATGATATTGTGTCTATTGTTCGTTTGAAGATCCTTTCGTTTCGATTCACGAAGAACTCTATGCAGATTCGAAGGATTATGGATAAATGGAAGCTACCTGGATCGGTGATCATTGCGGATTGTTCAACGTCTTAATGGAAGTTCTACATTGTTTATCTAGTTCGCAAAGGGAGTGCCAGGAATGTGTTGTACTCTTTTTCCCTTCTCCAAGGTTTTTCCTTTCGGGGTTTTTCTTGGAAAGGGTTTTTAAGGAGGCAAACTTCCTGGGTCGTCTAGCTCCTTTTGCGCGTGTGGTGATTGCGGGACGCTCGCTTGTTACAAGTTCTTGTTTTATGCCTGGTTAGATGATTATGTATAGCTAGGTTCTTTGTGTTTATGGCATGTCATAAACACTAGTTATCAAGCTTTTGCTTGAGGTTAATGTGGTACTTCTGCCACATTCTATTTGTACTTAACATTTTTTGGTTATATATATTTACCGGGGTAAAACCCTTTACCCAAAAAAAAACCAACTATTTATAAGTAAAAAGAATGCGAGATTACGTGACAAAAGCGTGTTACTTTCATATCGTAGCTATTCATTTCCTATCAAATAAGCTTTTAAAAGATCTGAAAAGTTATGATATTGAAGTATTCATAGCTATCGCTATACTATCGATGGATATCGATATATTTTTAGACAAAGTATATTTGTCTCCTTTTTTTTTTTAACCAAAACGATATGAAATCAATCTCAAATTAAAGAGGAAAGTATTATAGATTGAATGATAATATTTTTAAAATGTAAAACATAACATAATTAGAATTGTCGAGACTTTAATGGTTACTATCATAGTACCCGCGCAAAGCAGCGTCGGTACTTAACATGTCAGTTTTTATCGTATCTTGATCTTTAAGCGGTATGCAATGAGAGTTAGTATTTGACGGTTTACCCGTTTGATAGTTCAAAAAGAGTAAATGCGTATTTGAATTTCCGTAAACTATATCAATACAAATATAGATATCCATACTTATACTCATTTGAACTTTGTATAACTTGAATGTTTATGATAAAAATTACAACTATAAATTTGTATTATTGTAAGTTTGTAACATCCATTTTAATTGTAACATCTCTTTTAATACTAAAATTTAATGTGTCATTAGTGTACATTATTATGCAATTATTATAGTGTAGAATTTAATTATATGAATTACTAATTTTAGTAAGATGTGTAGGCTTAAAAAATTAAGACTTCCTTTTTTAGAAAGTCCTAAATACATTATAAGGCAAAGCGGCGAGCTATAGCTATTTAGAAAAAGAAAAGATTTGAATTTGCAATGCACTATCGCCCCAATCTCGATGAAAAAAGGAGAAGCAACTAAAGAAGAGTGACGAAGCTTCTTTGCATCCCATAGTGCTGTCTCACTAAGCGACTTAAGGTAGATAAAATAGGGGGCCCTAAAATGCCTCGGGACGACTGCGCGTTACATCATAGCAGCACGACCAAATGGAGGCGGAAAGCCGGTTGGGCGCTAGCGCTTTATATTATACTAATATAATATAATATGAATTTAATTCAGTTAAGGGCTTTTCCTTATTAGTAAAGTTGCTCGAGGACGGAAAATGAGAATACAATCTAGAAGATCTGGCCGAATGGTAGAAGAATCTATGGATTCGTTAGGAATCGATAGTCGTTGGCTGGACATACGAGTCACAACCGGCCGGGAAGAGGAGATTGATCGATCTCCAAACAGTCAAGTTTAATCACACAAGCTAACCACTTGTGAATGGCTAACCGTAATAAGCTTAAAACTGCTCAGAAACCAATGCAATGAAGATCTGGAGAATATAGTGGATTCCCGGGTCGTTAAGTCCCACGGAGACTCAATGGTGTTTCAAAACTTTCAGACGATAGAATGATCACTAAGGATAGTGATCAGTAAGGATTTTGATGAATAACTACACTACTGATTGATTGGAATGTATTTGGATACAGAATTGATAAGCACAACAATCAGATAAAACAAATATGAACACGTACGTTTAAAAACTACGTAAACGTACAAAATAAAAAGTGAGATCTAAGAAATAAAAGGCCTACAAAGATGAAAATGACATTTTTGAAATCCTAAAAATAAAAGAAAATTATTAGAAAAAGAAAATTATTTTTATAACTATTTATTTAATTATTATTAATTAAAAACTATTTTAAACTATTTAATAATACTCTAAAATATAAGAAAATACAAAATAAAGCTAGAAAAATGAAATTATGACTTAAGAAAATCTAAAGTATTATAAAACTTATTTTAAAACTAAAAATATATTTTTTTACACTTTTTATCTATTTATTACTAATTAATTATTATTTAAAATACACTTAAATAAAAGAAAATATAAAATTAACCTGGAAAAATAAAATTTTAACTTAAAAAAATCTAAAATATTATAAAACTAATTTTAAAACTGAAAAGATATTTTTTATGCTTTTTAATTATTTATTACTAATTATTTAATACTTTTAACTATTTAAAATTCTAATAAATACTAAACAGATTAGGAAAATTATGAAACTTTTTCTAAAAATAACTTAAGGTGACAGAAAACTAAGAAAAATATAAAAACTAGATTTGCTTAATAATAAGCTTAAAAGAAAAATCAAAAAGCTAATTAATATTAAATAAACGCTATCACTATATTAAAAATGATGTTTTTGTGGATTTTCTTTTTGAAAACTACTTAACTACTTAAAATAAGAAATTTTTATGAAAACAAAAATTTTACAAATTAAAAATAAGCTGATTTAGAAACTAAAAATCTCAACAGTGGGCTTAATGAGCTTAATATGAGTTTTTAAGCTCAAACAAGCTTATAAGCTGGAATAAAAGCTGAAATAAGATGTAACAAGCTACAAGCTACTCAAATGAAGCTATAAAACACAAAAATACATACTGAAAAGCTACTGATAAGCAAATAAGCACTTATGATCTTATTGTTAAAAGACAGTTATGGGACAAGGTTTAAGCTTAATGCAGCCCTAGCAAATAAGCTACAAATTGGAATTTTAAGCTTGGGACCTCAAGATGGCTAGGTCAGCTTTCCAAAGAACCAAGATTCACAAGCTTATGCTAACTAATAAGCTCTGAGGGAGCTTGTAAAAATGACTAGCTCAACTGTGCACAGGGCACCATTTTCAAACAAGGGTCCAAAAGAAGCTGAGTAAAAAGCACTAAATAAGCTGATTAAAAGTGAACTAATATTTTTCTAATTAAGTTAAGCAGCTAAACTTTAATATCCCAAAAGCTTATGAGCTAAATCTCAATATTAAACACACACTAAAATCATCTATTTTATTCAAAAACGACCAAATTGAAATTTTTGACTTTTTAAGAAAAACACTAAGGTTGACTTATATGAACTTTAAGTTGATTCTAATCACTGATTGTGATGTATTAAGGTGAACTAAGACTGATTTGAGCAATATTAACAACTTATGAACACAAAATCATGATCAAGGATCATGAAAATCCAACAGTTAATGAACTAGATGTGCTCAAATGTTATTTTGACTTTTTCTAAAACAAGGACTGGTTTTTCTTGTTGCAATGAGCTATTAGATGTGTATGTGACACAGAACAAGCACAAACAACAACACAAACAAGCACAAACAACAACACAAACAAGATCTACTACAGTTTAAACAAGCAAATCCAAACACCCTTTATGAGACTGATTTAAAACTTTTCAAAGCAAAAGACAGATTTAGACCATGCTATGGATTAAAGACCTTATAATATCATATATTAAAGCTAAATAAGCATTAAATAATAATACTAACAACATTAAACTAACAAATTACACTTATACTATTTTAACTGTGAAAATAAGATTTTTAGCAACTATGAATTTTAAAGAACAAGCTACTGGTTTAAAGGCTTAATTATACTCAAATATGACTAATAAACATGGAAACACAAAGATTCAATCTAATGACTGACTTACACAGTGAAATGATAAAAAGGAACAAAATGCTTACAACATGGAATCCAAGTATAAAACTGAGAACCAATACTGAAACCACTTCCTATAGCTTCCCAAGAAGCACTAAACCAAGGCCATCCACAATCAACCCTGCTCCAGCTTCTTGACAACCTTCACCATGGATTTTTGATTTTTCAACTATTTATTTGGTATTTTTGGTATTTTTGCTTTTTAACTTCTAAACTGATTTTTAAAGTATCTAATAGCTTTAATAAGCTATCTAGGAGCTTAAGTGATCTTACTCAGTCCATACTAACAACTGCTTAACAACATTCAACCATTCATGAAATTTTTGAATAAGGAAAATTTGCATAAACTGAAATAGGACTTAAACTTGAAATTGATTATCACAAAAGCTTTATTGTACACAGGAAACTTGAAATACAGAGTTCAAAAGCTAGAAAATACACTGGAATTTAAATTTAAGCTAAAACGACATTAAATAAACTAAATTACACTTGATCTGTTGCTACATTGCTTCCTCCTTGTTTTATAATGATCTCTTTAGCTCTTGTCGACATCTCTGATTGTATCCCACTTCATTCCAACCATTGGATTGGTCAAAATCATCATAATCGTCCATTTGGATATTTTGGCGCCAAAAGTCTATAAGCAGGTTTTAACAATTAATGAGCTTTGGAAGATTGTGAAGGTGGAGGGGGGGGGGTGGGTAGAGACTTGTAAGGGTGGTAATGAGGTGGTGAAAGCAAGTGGGGAAAAACCATGGTGGTTTCAGGATTTAGGCGCGACAATGAGGTAGGGGATGAACAGTCCTGGTATTTGACTTTTGCTGACCGTTTGTATTAATAGAAGAGGGGTTCACAATTGGGTTTTGACAGGGTTCAGAGGGTTTGTGAACTGGCTCAAGTGGGTTCAAGGGTCAAGGTCAAGGTCCAAGTGTGGTTTGGGCTTGTGTGTTGGGCTAAAAATAACAAAGGGATCCGGTTGGTTTAATAGTATCACAAGGACCAATTTTGCAATTTCAGAAACTTTGAGGGACCAAACTGAACTTTTTCCAATGCTAACACAAGGACCAAACTTGACAAACTTTAATAGTACAAGGATAATATTTGATAATTTTCCATTTTAAAATATCCAAGGACTAATTTTGCCATTTTTTCAAAGTTGAGGGACCTTTTCTGCCATTTGACCAAAGATTCATTCAAGGACTATTTTTGACAACTTAGAATATTTCAGGGACCTTGAATGATAAAAATACACATTTTTGGATTCCAGGGACTAGATTTGACAACTTTTGAAACTTGGGGGACTAAAACTGCCAATTTTGCAAACTTGATATGTTTTTCATCTGATTTTGATATTTTTGCATTTAAAACACATAAAACACTTTTTTGTGATATTTTCATCATTTTAATGCATTTCTGAGCGTTTTCAGATGTTTTTGGCATTCTAAACAGTACAAAAATGATGAGTATTTAGACACTCATCAATCCCCCACACTGAGATATTGCTAGTCCCTAGCAATGTTTTGAAACTTTAATGGATTTTAAAGAACTCTTTACCAAAAACCATCACTTCTGGAGTAGCCAATTGTTTCAGTTCAAGTAAGAACTTTGGTACAATGATAACCAAATGATTTTGAGCAAATCATAAGCTGTAAACGGATTTGATTTGTCTTTACCAGAAGCCGTTTGCTTCTGGACTAGCCAACTCTTAGATAAATTATCAGTATTATCTTTGGTGAGCCGATTACCAATTATGGTTTTTCCACTGCCTTTACCACAAGCCATAAACTTGCGGGCTAGCCAACTCTTCACTAATTAAAGATATGGTGAGTTGAACACCATACAATTTTGGGCAAATTGCAAGCCATAAACGGATTTGAGATATCTTTACCAAGAGCCGTTTGCTCCTGGATTAGCCAATCCTTATGTGGGTTAGACATGGCGGACTGATTACCATTTGCTGAGTAAGTGCAGAACACTTACTCCAAAAAAAAAAAAAAAAAAAAAAAAAATTGGCCAAAAACGGGGGAATTGGGTGGAATAAATACATGATAAAATTCGTGAGAATTCCCCCCCCCCCCCCCCACACTTAGAAATGAATATTGCCCTCAATATTCAAAGTACCGGCGGTTATACCGAAACAAAGAACGTAAAAGGGAAATACTACGTCCATTATTTGAAAGATTTTTTTTTTTTTTTTTTAGAAGATTTTATATACAATAGCGTGGGGCAACTCCCCCACACTAGGGTGGTAGAACAAAGAAAGAAGACAGAAATATGGGTGAAAACCCATATGGTGTGTGCTATTGTTTTTGATTCCCGAGTCACTAGCTTGACTCGATCCCCGCATTCATTGGTTCATGGGGAAAGTTTGTAGATCAGGGACAACCATGGATGGAATGTCCTCTCCAAAATAGTGCTTTAATCGATGACCATTCACTTTAAAATTTGGACCATCGGGCTGAGATAACTCAATGGTACCATAAGGATAAACCTTAGCAATAGTAAATGGACCAGACCAGCGGGACTTGAGGTTTCCCGAGAAAATCTTCAATCTTGAATTGAAAAGAAGGACTCGATCACCAACGTTGAAAACGCGGTTCTTGATTTTGGAGTCATGAATCTTCTTTGTCTTTTGTTTATAGATCAAAGAGTTCTCGTATGCTTGATCACGGAGTTCATTTAATTCATTCATTTGAACTTTTCTGTGATCACCAGCTGTCTGAATATCGAAATTTGCATGTTTTAAGGCCCAGTATGCTTTGTGCTCAAGCTCAATCGGCAGATGACATGCCTTTCCGTACACTAGCTTGTATGGAGTACACCCGATGGGTGTTTTATAAGCTGTACGGAAGGCCCAGAGTGCGTCATCCAGTTTATCCGACCAGGATGCACGGTTTTCGCCTACTGTCCTTTCTAAAATTCTTTTAATACCACGGTTGGAGACTTCCACTTGCCCACTTGTTTGGGGGTGGTATGCAGTAGATAGACGGTGGGTTACACCATACTTTTGCATGACTCTTTCAAATTGGTCATTGCAGAAATGTGTACCACGATCACTGATTATAGCTCGTGGAGTTCCAAACCTGGCAAAAAGAGATTTTAAAAATTTCACAACTACTCGGGCATCATTTGTAGGTAAGGCTTTTGCTTCAACCCATTTTGACAAATAGTCAACAGCCACGAGTATGTATTTGTTTCCTCGAGATGATGGAAATGGCCCCATAAAGTCAATGCCCCAGATGTCAAAGATCTCACAAACTTGAATGGCGTTTTGCTGCATTTCATTTCTTTGAGATATATTTCCGTGACGTTGACAAGCGTCACATGCTTTGACAAATTCATGGGCATCCTTGTAAATTGTGGGCCAATAAAACCCGGAATCAAACACCTTTTTGGCGGTGTAGTTTGGACTATGATGGCCCCCGGTGGGTCCAGCATGGCAAGCTTTGAGAATGTCAAGAGCTTCTTGTCCATAAACACACCGTCGGATGACTTAATCCGCACAGATTTTGAATAAGTAGGGGTCGTCCCAGAAGTAATGTTTAACATCTTTGAAGAATTTGTTCTTCTGCTGGGTCGACATCCCTTTCACAATGAAGTTACCCGCATGGTAATTTGCGAAGTCAGCAAACCATGGGGTAGTAGAGTTTCCACGAAAAGAAACCGCATTGAGTGTCTCGAGAGGAAATGTTTCATTTATTTCCTTTTTCTCGAAAACATCTTGGTGAGGGTTTTCTAAACGGGACAGATGATCAGCAGCCAGGTTCTCCGCTCCTTTTTTATCACGCATAATGATATCAAATTCCTGGAGGAGGAGAACCCAACGGAGCAATCTCGGCTTTGCATCTTGTTTAGCAAAGAGATATTTGAGAGCCGAGTGATCCGTATACACTACACATTTGGTCAAGATTAAGTACGGCCGAAACTTCTCAAACGCATACACCACGGCTAATAGCTCTTTTTCTGTGGTAGTGTAATGAGTTTGAGCTTCAGTCATAGTCTTACTTGCGTAGTGGATAGGCTGAAAATGCTTAGCTCTACGTTGCCCTAAGACTGCACCGATAGCAAAATCACTTGCATCGCACATGAGCTCAAAAGGTAAATCCCAGTCGGGAGCAACGAGAATGGGTGCTTCAGTAAGCTTTTTCTTTAATGTTTCAAAAGCTTCGATGCACTCAGGTGAGAAGATAAAAGGAGCATATTTTTTCAAGAAGATGGGTCATAGGCCGGGCGATTTCAGAAAAATCTTGTATGAATCTACGATAGAAACCGGCATGACCTAAAAAACTCCTAATACCTTTGACGGTAGTAGGATGAGGTAATTTAGCAATAACATCTATTTTTGCCCTATCTACCTCAATCCCATTTTTGGAAATCTTATGGCCAAGGACTATGCCTTCTTTGACCATAAAGTGGCTCTTCTCCCAATTTAGACAAAGATTGGTGTCTTCACACCTTTGAAGCATTTTTTCTAAATGGGAGAGACATGTTTGAAACGAATCCCCAATGACCGAGAAGTCATCCATAAACACCTCCATTGTTTCCCCGATCATGTCGTGGAAAATGGCCATCATACATCGTTGGAACGTGCCAGGAGCATTACATAAGCCAAAAGGCATACGTTTGTAGGCAAAAGTTCCGTATGGGCATGTGAATGTGGTCTTCTCTTGATCCTGTGGATCAATGGGAATCTGAAAATACCCCGAGAAACCATCAAGGAAACAATAGTATTCGTTCCCTGCTAATCTCTCAAGCATTTGGTCCATGAAGGGTAGAGGAAAATGGTCTTTTCGGGTGGCGTCATTCAACTTACGATAGTCAATGCAAACACGCCATCCCGTAACCAGCCGAGTTGGAATTAACTCGTTTTCTTCATTTGTGACAACAGTTATGCCACCCTTTTTAGGAACACAATGAATTGGGCTAACCCAAGGACTATCTGAGATCGGGTAAATCAATCCTGCATCAAGAAGTTTGATAACCTCCTGTTTGATAACATCATGGATTTTTGGATTTACTCTTCTCTGATGTTGAACTGCTGGTTTGAAGTCATCCTCCATCAAGATTTTGTGAGTACAAAACTCAGGGTTGATACCCTTAATGTCGGAGAGTTTCCAAGCAATTGCTTGCTTGTGTGACTTCAAAACCTTTATGAGAGCAGCTTTTTCATCTTTACTCAAATCTCTAGCAATAATGACGGGTAATTTATCATCATCTTCAAGAAATGCATACTCGAGATGAGGTGGCAAGTCCTTAATTTCGACTTCAGGAAATTCTTCAGTTTTCTCAACTGACTTGATTTCCTTGTTATGAAGATCGACGGGAGGGAGTGGAGGAGAAGTGTCAGGATTTAACAATTTCTCAAGAAGAATATCTCCCTCCAGATTAATCTCATTTTGATTAATCTCATCAGGAATTGAATCACTAGTGTGAGGAGTTGATGATGGATCATCATTAAGCAACTTCTCAATGAGAAGTATGTCCCCCTCAACGTCAATTGGAGCGTGATCAATTTCCCATGGAACAGAATCACTAGCCAAGTATGCTTCAATCTCTTCCAAGATGAAGTCGCTTCCCTCAAACGGAGTGAGAGAAGGAGTAGAATTGGCTATGATAGGTTGAGAAGATGTGGTGGGATCCCTACTCACAGAATTATGAGAATAACCAAGAACTTCTTGAGAGTACTCTTCAGAAGCAACATCAATGATATCTATTCGGTTAACCGACTCAGAATCATAGTTTGCGGAGTACCTCGAAGTTTGATCAAGGTTAAAGGTGACAGCTTCATTACCAACACGTAATGTGATTTCTTGCTCAAATACATCAATGAGAACACGGCCCGTTCTCAGGAATCCTCGTCCAACAATGAGAGGAACCCGATGATCGGCATCGAAATCAACAACCACAAAGTCAGCTGGAAAATGGAACTTTCCTACTTTCACAAATACGTCCTCGGCAATGCCAAGAGGACGGGATATTGTACGATCTGCAAGCTCGAGAGTCATGCATGTAGGAGTAAGATCCGGAAGAGAGAGTTTCTTCCATACTGAATAAGGCATCAGATTGATGCTTGCACCAAGATCTGCTAGGGCAAAGCATTCAAACATTCCTGGAAATACACAAGGTAAGAGAAATTTTCCAGGATCTCCAAGCTTTTCTGGAAGCTTCTTCAGGATAACTGCAGAGCAGTTCTCATTCAGAGGAGTTTTTGCCATTTCAAACAGCTTTTCCTTGTTGCTTAACATGTGTTTGAGAGTTGATGCAAACTTGGGCATCAACATGATAGCATCCGCAAAGCTTATGTCAAAATGTAATTCTTGGAAAATTTGAAAGAATTTGTCCATTTGATGACTGGCTTTTTCGCGGAGCTTTTGCTCATTCAAACGTGATGGGTAAGGAATAGAAGATTTGGATTTCTGGTTTTCAACGGGAGCTACTGGAGGTTCAAAAACAACTCCTGGATTTGACTTGGGTTTCTGGACAACTTGAGGTTGGACATTGTTGGTACCTCCGTTATTATTAGGAAGTTCCTTGTCCTTTGTTACCTCAGGTTCACTTTCCACTACCTTCGGGAGAGAAGAAGAAGAAGAGGTAGTAGGAATAGCGGGTCCATCGTATGAAACACCACTTCTGGTTGTGATCGCCTTAGCATCGCCCCTCGGGTTAGCGATCGTGTTGCTCGGAAGTTTTCCTGAGCCCGAGGGTTGATCATTTAAAGACTTCTTTAATTCAGCGATCTGACTGACCAACAACCTGTTTGTCTCCTCTTGAGACTTCATGAATTGCTTTAAAAGCTCATCAGATGTTGATACAGGAGGAGGTGGATGTGGAGGGATTATTTGAGGCCGTATGTTCTGATTATAGCCAAAATTCCCTTGATTAGGATTCATATTTCCCTGAAATTGATTCCCTCGATTGAAAGAGTTTTGATTAAGGTTCCCTTGATTTTGGAAACCTTGATTTGGTCCGGGATAGAAATTACCTTGGTTCATTCTAGGCTGATTCTGATTCCGGTTAGGATTCTGGTTAAAACCGGGTGGTGCCTGATAAGTGTTAGCACGGTAGTTTGGTTCATTTTGAGGACGGTATTGATTACCTCCCTGATGTGAAGTACCGGCTAGAGCATTGGCTTCAAATGGACTACCATCGGTGGCAGTACAGTTGTAGTATGCATGAGGGCCACCACAAGTAACACAACTCTCGACTTTCTTCACTTCACCATGCGATGGTGTCTGTGTGAAGGCGACTTTCTTTTGGTTAGCAAGAACCAAAGCCTGAACAATATCTGTGAGTTTGTCAATCTTAGCATCGGTGCTAGATGTACTCACGGAAGATGAAGTAGAAGGTCCAGCATTAGACTGAGACTGATATGTCTTTGCTCGGAAAGGGCGGACCTGGGACTTGTTTTCAATGATTTGCAAGGCTTCTTTGGTGGTCTTGCTCAGGAAATTACCTCCCGCGGAGGCATTTAAAGAGTCTTGATTAGTCTGGTTCAGACCATTGTAGAAAGTATCCATTTGCATTAACTCGGTAAAACCATGATGCGGACACTTGCGGAGCAATTCTTTGTAACGATCCCATGCCTCCCCGAATGATTCATCAAATCTTTGAGAAAATTTCATTATCTCATTCTTAAGACTTGTAGTTCGGGATGGAGGATAGAATTCGTTAACAAACTTGGTGACTAGATCCTCCCATGTCTCAATGGAACGAGGGGGTTGTTTCTCAAGCCAATTACGGGCTTGTCCCTCTAGAGAAAATGGGAACAGAAGAAGCTTGATAGCTTCATGTGGGACATTCTTATATTTGATGGTAGATGCAATCTTGTTAAACCATCGAATATGTGCATGAGGATCATCCCGCTCAAAACCATAGAATTGGCTTTGGGTTACCAAATTAAGCAACCCGGTTTTTAGCTCAAAGGTGTCAGCCACGATGGCTGGGACAACAATGGCATCTCCGTAACCCTCGATGGGTGCTTGGAGAAGCTTATTCATAGGTTTGTCTTCTGCCATTTCGACAGGTGGTGGTGGTGGTAGACGTTCCTCAGTCACGGCTGAAGGAGCAGAACGTCCTCTACGTCTACGAGGAATATTTGCAAGCTCAGAAAGTGGACTTGTAGAACTGGAAGAACGAGTGCGCATGCACTAAGTATAAAAATCAGTTTTCAAAACAAATGCGAGGCAAAACGACAAGTGAACTTAAACCAATAATCACAAATGAAATGGCTTCTTTGAAAAAGGTACACCAAATCATAAGGACACAAAGGCAAGTTTTAAATCTGTTGTTCGGGAACTTATTATGGTCACACCCCCAGTTAGTAGGTGTACTGCCTTGATTTGCGGTGGTTGATTTTTATGTATTTATTAAGTACCACTGAAAAGACGTAGGTATAGATTTGTGCAAGGGTAAAAAAACTTTTGGACAATATTTTTGGTATCGTCTCGTTTAACCAAATCGTACTGTTTTAAGAATCACCTTAAAGACAATACAAGCTAGAAAACGTTACGATTGTTTTGTTGTTTTATATTTTTTTTTGGGTGTTGTTAACACTTTAGGAAAAGTGTTAATGAACTTTTTGGTTTTGATAACTTTACAAAAAAAACTGTTTACAAAAGGTGGTATATGTGCAAGAACGGGTCTGAAAAATGCTTAACACACGCTAAAGCCTCCCCGGCAGTGGCGCCAAAATTTGATCGATCTCCAAACAGTCAAGTTTAATCACACAAGCTAACCACTTGTGAATGGCTAACCGTAATAAGCTTAAAACTGCTCAGAAACCAATGCAATGAAGATCTGGAGAATATAGTGGATTCCCGGGTCGTTAAGTCCCACGGAGACTCAATGGTGTTTCAAAACTTTCAGACGATAGAATGATCACTAAGGATAGTGATCAGTAAGGATTTTGATGAATAACTACACTCCTGATTGATTGGAATGTATTTGGATACAGAATTGATAAGCACAACAATCAGATAAAACAAACGTGAACACGTACGTTTAAAAACTACGTAAACGTACAAAATAAAAAGTGAGATCTAAGAAATAAAAGGCCTACAAAGATGAAAATGACATTTTTGAAATCCTAAAAATAAAAGAAAATTCTTAGAAAAAGAAAATTATTTTTATAAATATTTATTTAATTATTAATTAAAAACTATTTTAAACTATTTAATAATACTCTAAAATATAAGAAAATACAAAATAAAGCTAGAAAAATGAAATTATGACTTAAGAAAATCTAAAATATTATAAAACTTATTTTAAAACTAAAAATATATTTTTTTACACTTTTTATCTATTTATTACTAATTAATTATTATTTAAAATACACTTAAATAAAAGAAAATATAAAATTAACCTGGAAAAATAAAATTTTAACTTAAAAAAATCTAAAATATTATAAAACTAATTTTAAAACTGAAAAGATATTTTTTATGCTTTTTAATTATTTATTACTAATTATTTAATACTTTTAACTATTTAAAATTCTAATAAATACTAAACAGATTAGGAAAATTATGAAACTTTTTCTAAAAATAACTTAAGGTGACAGAAAACTAAGAAAAATATAAAAACTAGATTTGCTTAATAATAAGCTTAAAAGAAAAATCAAAAAGCTAATTAATATTAAATAAACGCTATCACTATATTAAAAATGATGTTTTTGTGGATTTTCTTTTTGAAAACTACTTAACTACTTAAAATAAGAAATTTTTATGAAAACAAAAATTTTACAAATTAAAAATAAGCTGATTTAGAAACTAAAAATCTCAACAGTGGGCTTAATGAGCTTAATATGAGTTTTTAAGCTCAAACAAGCTTATAAGCTGGAATAAAAGCTGAAATAAGATGTAACAAGCTACAAGCTACTCAAATGAAGCTATAAAACACAAAAATACATACTGAAAAGCTACTGATAAGCAAATAAGCACTTATGATCTTATTGTTAAAAGACAGTTATGGGACAAGGTTTAAGCTTAATGCAGCCCTAGCAAATAAGCTACAAATTGGAATTTTAAGCTTGGGACCTCAAGATGGCTAGGTCAGCTTTCCAAAGAACCAAGATTCACAAGCTTATGCTAACTAATAAGCTCTGAGGGAGCTTGTAAAAATGACTAGCTCAACTGTGCACAGGGCACCATTTTCAAACAAGGGTCCAAAAGAAGCTGAGTAAAAAGCACTAAATAAGCTGATTAAAAGTGAACTAATATTTTTCTAATTAAGTTAAGCAGCTAAACTTTAATATCCCAAAATCTTATGAGCTAAATCTCAATATTAAACACACACTAAAATCATCTATTTTATTCAAAAACGACCAAATTGAAAATTTTGACTTTTTAAGAAAAACACTAAGGTTGACTTATATGAACTTTAAGTTGATTCTAATCACTGATTGTGATGTATTAAGGTGAACTAAGACTGATTTGAGCAATATTAACAACTTATGAACACAAAATCATGATCAAGGATCATGAAAATCCAACAGTTAATGAACTAGATGTGCTCAAATGTTATTTTGACTTTTTCTAAAACAAGGACTGGTTTTTCTTGTTGCAATGAGCTATTAGATGTGTATGTGACACAGAACAAGCACAAACAACAACACAAACAAGATCTACTACAGTTTAAACAAGCAAATCCAAACACCCTTTATGAGACTGATTTAAAACTTTTCAAAGCAAAAGACAGATTTAGACCATGCTATGGATTAAAGACCTTATAATATCATATATTAAAGCTAAATAAGCATTAAATAATAATACTAACAACATTAAACTAACAAATTACACTTATACTATTTTAACTGTGAAAATAAGATTTTTAGCAACTATGAATTTTAAAGAACAAGCTACTGGTTTAAAGGCTTAATTATACTCAAATATGACTAATAAACATGGAAACACAAAGATTCAATCTAATGACTGACTTACACAGTGAAATGATAAAAAGGAACAAAATGCTTACAACATGGAATCCAAGTATAAAACTGAGAACCAATACTGAAACCACTTCCTATAGCTTCCCAAGAAGCACTAAACCAAGGCCATCCACAATCAACCCTGCTCCAGCTTCTTGACAACCTTCACCATGGATTTTTGATTTTTCAACTATTTATTTGGTATTTTTGGTATTTTTGCTTTTTAACTTCTAAACTGATTTTTAAAGTATCTAATAGCTTTAATAAGCTATCTAGGAGCTTAAGTGATCTTACTCAGTCCATACTAACAACTGCTTAACAACATTCAACCATTCATGAAATTTTTGAATAAGGAAAATTTGCATAAACTGAAATAGGACTTAAACTTGAAATTGATTATCACAAAAGCTTTATTGTACACAGGAAACTTGAAATACAGAGTTCAAAAGCTAGAAAATACACTGGAATTTAAATTTAAGCTAAAACGACATTAAATAAACTAAATTACACTTGATCTGTTGCTACATTGCTTCCTCCTTGTTTTATAATGATCTCTTTAGCTCTTGTCGACATCTCTGATTGTATCCCACTTCATTCCAACCATTGGATTGGTCAAAATCATCATAATCGTCCATTTGGATATTTTGGCGCCAAAAGTCTATAAGCAGGTTTTAACAATTAATGAGCTTTGGAAGATTGTGAAGGTGGAGGGGGGGGGGGGTGGGTAGAGACTTGTAAGGGTGGTAATGAGGTGGTGAAAGCAAGTGGGGAAAAACCATGGTGGTTTCAGGATTTAGGCGCGACAATGAGGTAGGGGATGAACAGTCCTGGTATTTGACTTTTGCTGACCGTTTGTATTAATAGAAGAGGGGTTCACAATTGGGTTTTGACAGGGTTCAGAGGGTTTGTGAACTGGCTCAAGTGGGTTCAAGGGTCAAGGTCAAGGTCCAAGTGTGGTTTGGGCTTGTGTGTTGGGCTAAAAATAACAAAGGGATCCGGTTGGTTTAATAGTATCACAAGGACCAATTTTGCAATTTCTGAAACTTTGAGGGACCAAACTGAACTTTTTCCAATGCTAACACAAGGACCAAACTTGACAAACTTTAATAGTACAAGGATAATATTTGATAATTTTCCATTTTAAAATATCCAAGGACTAATTTTGCCATTTTTTCAAAGTTGAGGGACCTTTTCTGCCATTTGACCAAAGATTCATTCAAGGACTATTTTTGACAACTTAGAATATTTCAGGGACCTTGAATGATAAAACTCCACATTTTTGGATTCCAGGGACTAGATTTGACAACTTTTGAAACTTGGGGGACTAAAACTGCCAATTTTGCAAACTTGATATGTTTTTCATCTGATTTTCATATTTTTGCATTTAAAACACATAAAACACTTGTTTGTGATATTTTCATCATTTTAATGCATTTCTGAGCGTTTTCAGATGTTTTTGGCATTCTAAACAGTACAAAAATGATGAGTATTTAGACACTCATCAGAGATATCAACGACGACTCGCCGCGCCGGGCTATAAGATAAGATACAACTGTTGTACTACTTGACTGGTAAGAAAGAGCTTCCGTAAGAACTGGAACGTTCTTTTGCTGATATTATTACCAGTATTCGTTACTGGGTCATTCATAGCATTACTATACCTTCCCTATTCATTGCGGGTTGGTTATTCGTCAGCACTGGTTTAGCTTACGATGTGTTTGGAAGCCCTCGGCCAAACGAGTATTTCACAGAGAACCGACAAGGAATTCCATTAATCACCGGCCGTTTGATCCATGTTCCACACGGCCAAGGAAGCATCGGTTTTTAATCTCATTATGACTTGGTCGTTCAGAAGAGATTCTTTCTCGATCAGAATAGTAGAATGGAGGGCACTACAAGAAAGATATACTCCTTTTCAAATCGCTCCGCGAAGACAGACGTTCAGAAAGGTTCTCGAGATTCTCAATCGCTCTTTTTTTAGTGGGGAGGAATAGTACGGGAAGGGAGCGAGTTCCTGCTTCTCACATGGAAGGGTCCGGTCCGGAAGAAGAGGAAAAGGAGTTCACCTCAAATCAAGGCAACGCGCACTCAATCCATCTATCCTATCTGATTGAGAAAGTCTTTAGGTTCCAGAGTTCCGACCTATAAAGGAGTGAAACCGCTTCCAAAGACTCAGCGATAGGGTAGGGCGTAAGTAAGAAAAAGAGTAAAAGCAAAGACATTTAAAAGGCTTTACCGAAGTTCTTTTTTTTAATAGAAGCATGAGAACACAAATAATGCAATTTTGAAGCAATTAAGTGAAAGAGTGTATAACTCTCTAGTTTGTATAGTGATTAGTGAAGCAACTTTAATCGAATTTCCCTAATGTTATTGGTTCAACTACTACTTCATCAAATTTCCCTAATGTTTGGTTCAACTACTACTTCAGAACCATTAAACCAAATTCCAATAGTAGTCATTTATGAACCCGATTAAAAGACACAAGAAACATTTGTAGACGTGTAGACAGTGTAGTCACCACTTCACGTGTTCGTTTTCCAGTTTGAGTCACGCACATATTAACCTAACATGGAATGTCTGTCATGTGTTTTCAAAATTAGTAATAGACTAATTAATACTATAGTTGCTTCATGTATTTCTAGCAAATTGTTGTACATGATGGTTGTTGATCCATTACGCTTGGAAGAAACAGTTCCTTAACTTATATGGAGTACTTCTTTATTTACTTATATTAGCTTGGAACAAGTTCATTATTATGAATGTATGATCAAATTCGACAGATTTTTATCAAAATGACTCACTTTATCTGTATGGTCCTAACGAAAATACATCGTGTAACGCATGTTCAACTTCAATACCACAAAATGTCACTTTGAATTCACATGTCACTACAAAAAAAGGACTTTTAGTGACACCATTTTTAATGACACAAAAAAAAAGTGTAAGTGAAAGTACATGTTTACTTACACTTTAAAAAAGAATGTAAGCAAAAGTTTAGTTTCGCCCACTCTTTTCAAAAAGTGTAAGCAAAAGTTTAAGTTTTAGCCACACTTTACATAAAATGTAAGCAAAAGTCTAGTTATGCCTACACTTTTAAAAAGCAAAAGTCTAACTTAACACACACTTTACATAAAATGTAAGCAAAAGTCTAGTTATGCCTACACGTTTTAAAAAGTGTGAGCAAAAGTCTAATTTATACACACACTTTACATAAAGTGTGAGAAAAATTATAGTTTTACTCACACTTTTTTTAAAAGTGTAAGTAAAAGTTTTATTTTTACCCACACTTTTTAAAAGTGTAAGTAATAGTTTTATTTTTTACTTACAATTTTTAAAAGGTGTAAGTAATAGTCTTACTTTTACCCACACTTTTTAAAAAGTGTGAGCAAAAGTGTAGTTTTTATAAATAAATAAAAAAGGTGTTAGAAAAGTCTACCTTTTATCTGTACTTGTTGAAAAATGTAAATGTGAGGCTCGTTTTTGTTTACAAGATCGTTAAATTTTAAATGTATTAAAATGAAGTTTGCTTTTACCATTGTTTAAAAACCCGGGTTGACCCGGCCGGTTGAACCGCGAACTGGTTGAATGACTGGAAGGCGGTTTTGGGCGAACAAACCGGTTGAACTGTGACTGACCCGATGGCTCGGCCAGATCAATTAAAAACCGGTTTTTAAAACATTGGCTTTTACTCTTCAAATTTTCTTAACTAAATATTTTATAAAAACTTTACTACTTCTAATTAGGGCTGCTCATCGAGTGAAAACCGGATCGGACCGAGACCGAATTCGACAAAAACCCTATACCGAGATCGAGATCGAACGTGGTCGGTCCGGTTTGGTCCAATCCGGTCTCGGTCAGTCCGTCGGTCGGTCCAATCCAACAAAGCTAAATTTTCGGTTTGTGGTCCGAACCACACCGAGACCAAATTTGCCAAAAACAGTAGACCGAGACCGGATTGCCGGTCCTTCAGTTTAAGTTCGGTCCGGTCGGTTTTGTCAATCAATCCGGTCCGTTTGCTCACACCTACTTCTAATATTTAACAAAACTATTTAATTTGACATATTTGAAAAAAAAAAAGCCTATTTGATTTGACATTTTATTAACTTCTATTTATTACACATATGATTTGACATTTTATTAACTTAATCTGATTTGACGGTTTATTAACATTTCCCCAAATCCTATCCAACACTACATTTTTTTCCCCAATTCATTTTCACTCACTCAATCCATTCAATTCACTTTCCCCAAATCACTTTCACTCAATCCATTAGGGTTTAATCATCGTTATTTACAGGAAGCTCACCGTGAGGGTTTAATCATCACCATTAGGGTTTAATCGAAGCTCATCCTCGCACTCAACTCGGTAAGCTTATGAAGTTGATATTTGTTAAGCTTATGATGTCCGTTACAGTTTTTAGTTAGTTCTGTTCATTATTGATCATTCTGTGTACGGATGATATGATTAGAAGCTTCGAGATGATTATTACTGTTAATTTGACGGTTATTGTGATGTCCGTACAATTTTTTAAGTTTTCGAGATGATTATTACTGTTAGTTATTGCTAATTTAGGCTCTCGTTTGTGATTGTGACGGTTAATATGTGATTTGAAGCATCAATGTGATTCTTAGGTTTTCGATTGTGATTTTAACTATTAGTATGATGTCCGTACAGTTTTTTAGTTAATTTTGTTTCATAAATGATGACTGAACAAACATTTTACATTAATTTAAGCTTTCGAGATGATTATTACTTTTATTTAGACTGTCATTTGTGATTTTGACGGTGAATATGTGATTTGAAGATTCGATATGATTATTAGGTGTTTTTGTTTGAAGATTCGATATGATTATTAGGTGTTTTTGTTTGTGATTTGAAGATTCGATATGATTTGAAGATTCGAGATGATTATTCCTACAGTTTTCAATTACAGTATGTTTAATTTTGTTTATAATTGATCGCTATACGAGCGTATTAGGTTTATGGATGATATAACTTGAGGCTTAGTTATGATTATTACTTTTATTTACTGTTAATTATTGCTAATTTGTCGCTTATTATGTTCTCCGCTTGCGACTGATCTATTGTCTGCTTCACATCATTACGTACTAGAAGTAACCAGCGAAAAATAAAAGCAAGGTCGATATTAGTGTCACGTATTTGGGGTGGCCAGGGAAGGGTTGTAAACGGTCACGGGGATGACCCCTGTTAGGTCAGGTGCATCTCCAAAATTCTAGCTCTATGGTATTTTGTTCAATACTTCACTTTATGTGTGGTTGTTGACTTATAGCTGTTTAAAGCTTGGTTATCTTGCTTGATAATCATAATTTATTAAGGTTGATTCTACCTCACAAGTTATTGGAGAGTAGATAATGAAATTTTTGCTTTTCATATAGCGTGATTAATATGTAGCGTAAATTTTGTCTTTTGTGGTATTCTCTTAGAACAATGCCTAGAACTTGTGTGATTTCTTCTACTATTTCGGCTTGACTTTGCGTTGTTAGTATCATTAAAAATGTATGAAGGAGGACCATAGTTTA
The DNA here is from genome assembly GCA_019973895.1 of Chrysanthemum seticuspe. Lineage (NCBI taxonomy): Eukaryota > Viridiplantae > Streptophyta > Magnoliopsida > Asterales > Asteraceae > Chrysanthemum > Chrysanthemum seticuspe. Next base: position 257,278,078 of record BPTQ01000005.1, on the reverse strand, counting down.
GTTAATTGGGATGAGATATCTATATATGAGTTGTTGGGATCCATGTTTAGCACATGTCAGTCTATAGTAAAACTTCATTAGAGTTTGAGTGTTATCAGCACTTGCCCGACTTTGAGAAAATATCCCTTGTAAGTTGTATTTCTAGGTTGTTGTCCATCTAAAGTCAAGTATCAATCTCATCCTGCATACAGGATGTGAGACCGTTCCATATGACTAGTGATCATTCTTTCAACTACTGGCATACGGCTGAAGTTACGACAAGAGTATGTGTTGATGCTTGCTATCTTTTTCTTTATAGTCAGTTCTGCTTGTAGTTTTTTTTTCTTACAGGATTTTTTTTCTACCTTGCGTCTCGCTGTCACTAATATTCTAATACGGAGTAAATGCTTGTATTTGGTTTTTTTCTATATATTCTACCTTCTCAGTCATTATAAATCAGCTAGATTGATTATCTAACAAGATGCTATTGTTTCGTGGCTCATACAGAAGTTTGTTCCATAAAATAGTTGGTAAAGTGAAGATAGTTATAGATATGTAGTAGGTTTAGATTTTTTTTAGGGTAAAATGGTGACATAGACATGAAGACAATAGTCGTGCAGAGCATGCTAATATAATTTGTAAGTGTAAACATGTGTTAGGCAATAGATTGAAAATGTTTGTCTACGCTTCTAAGAGCAATTGCAATGGAATATTGAGCAGCATGTCCCTGATGTTAGAGACGGAGCCCAAAATTACCTGTTTACCTACTGCATAAATATGTTTACCTACTGCACATTTTAACTTACAGTTACAACTTTCTGCTAACAGAGAAACGAGTTATAAAGAGCATTTGCGGCCTTAAAAAAACAACTTATAGTACAATATGATATTATTTCCACTAATACACTATCACCTAGATTGTAGACATACCTGATCTTGCAGGGCCTTCACAACTCCCATCTTTAGCTCTATCTGCTAAATTGGTTTGTATTTTACTGTATTGAGCTAGATTCAAATGTATGGATCTGCTATGTATGTGATCATTCTGTTGTTAGGATTTACGTGATGCATCTGAACCTGAAAACTGTATTTGTGTTTAGATGTGCGAGGAAAATTTGTATTTCTGTAACGAATTTGAACTTGTGAGGATTGTGTTTAGCTGACTTGGAGCTTTCCCCTACCATTTTGTAGCTTAAGGCCTTGCTTTCTGTAAAATGAACTTTGTTTGTGTAAGTTTTTGTTCTTAATTGATTTATCTTAATGGTTGCAGCAAAGTTGTGAGGACATCTATTGCACAAGTGTTGACTGTCATTTCACAGACACAAAAGGCAAAGCTCAGGGAAGCTTACAAGAACAAGAAGTATTTGCCTCTTGATCTGCGTCCCAAGAAAACCAGAGCCATCCGTAGGCGTTTGACCAAGCATCAGGTATTGTTCAGTGGTTTATATTACTTGTTGAACTGTTGTTGTTACGAATATTTGCCTTCTAAATTCAAGTTTATTTGACTTAATGCCTGAAATTGTTCTTAGGATCCTAATTTTTAGACGGTATTTGTTTATTTATAAGTGTCAGAATATATTTTGATACCTCATTTGCGAATTTCTTTGGTTATCATATTTATGTTTCACCGCAGAAATCTGTTTACTTAAGGTATTGATATTTATATTTTGATACCTCATTTGCGAATTTCTTTGGTCAATAGTTTAGCATATTCATTTATAGTTAAAATCAGGTATTGATATGCTCATGTCTCTAATTGAATCACAATCAGGTATTTATATGCTCATGTCTCTAATAGAATCACAAGTGTAAATGTCATTTAGGAGCCGTTTGTTAGTTGTAATTGGCTATAGTGGTCTCTTTTGTCTTAAACTAATCTTGGTGTGATTTGCGTAGTTATAACTTAATTTTGAAGTTTGTTTATAATGTAGCTTCAGTTTAAACTAACTATGTGGATGGTTTGATTTACTATAAAGGGGATATTGTGCGTGTTCTGTATGTCAAACTTTCAATTATTAGATCGATATGTAATACATGGCCTCTAGTCGATTCTCATTTTTATTATTAGGCACTTGGTGCTCCTTTATTACATATATGTGACACATCCATCTCAAAGTTTGAGTTGCAGTAGCAAACGATATGAGATGCTCACAAAAAGCATACTGGTGGAAGGGTGGATCATTTATACTGTAATCACAAGTTTAGCAAGCTGTAGTGTGATATAAATTGGGGAAAGATAAAACTAATGTTCAATAGATTTCAAAAGTTTATCAGTGTTTGATTCTTGTTGAAGATTAGTATATTCATAGATATTTGTATAAACTGCCGATTTTGTGTGCATGAGCATGTATATAGTTAAGGCTACTACTGCATATCAAGAGTCGAATTAGGAACTATGTAGGCACAACAGACATAATGTTATGTGTGTTGTAAGGATTTCAATACAGATTATTACATTTTGACGGTAGATACATTTTTAGTATAGTGGTGGTTAGGGGTGGGTGTGTATGATGTATTGCAATCTTTTTAACTCTTATTGGTTTAGTATAGTAAATGACTTAGGTTTTAATAACTTTTGTTAAGGTTTGATGGATAGATCGTGGATGTATACTGCACCTAGAGCAAGTAAACGATATACAAATGGTGTTGAATATTTTTTAGACTTTGCTTTTGAGAAATCAAGTCAAAATGGAAGTATTTTATGTCCGTGCATTGATTGTCAGAGTCTGTTATTCGCTAAAAGAAAAGTAGTGTATGATCACTTGATTTGTGCCGGTTTTAAGAGAGGGTATTCGAATTGGAAAGATCATGGGGAAGTGCATGAGGCATCATCTTCAAGTAATAGACGTGAGGGCGAGAGAATTTATCAACATGACATGCATGGGTTACTTGATGTCCAGTAAGTGGAAATCTTAGAAGTATGAGCTTAAAAAAAGTTCATACGATCCGACTATGACAATTGATGAAATTATGGAATCTCAAAGTGACGATAGAGTGGAAATTAGTCAGTTTAGAAAGCTTGTGGCTAGTTGGTTCACTGAAGAAAAACAGGTAACTTGTCATTAGTAGGCTTGCTCATGAAATATATGGAATTATATAGTTAACATGTAAATTGATAGGTGGAAAGTGCGAGGATGAAAATTAATCGCTTGAATTCAATTGAGCCTCATGTGACAAGGACCAAATCATTCGCACGGGTAAAAGATGAAGAGGTCAGCTAATTTTTTTTCTACATCTATAATGTTTAAGATTACATAATAATGCATATATAAATCATGGCCTTTACTGTATAATGGTTCATCTTGTTATTCAAATATAGTTAAAAAGTTAATGTAAAGGTACTTTTCAATGTAGACGAAAAAGAACAACGGTGTAAGTCCGTCACGAGGAGACATGTACTGTATAACCCGAACCCGAAAAAATGGAAGCATCGTAAATGCTGTAGTTGCTCAAGTTGTGGTATGCTATTTATAAATGTTGTTAATAAATAGCTAGTCAAGTACGAGGCATCTTTTGTCATGAAGATAACAATTTTCATTTGTTCTACACGTAGGCGGACATAAAAGCTAAGAGAACGGATCAAGAGACAACAAACTCCTCTGATTGGGAAAATGATGATTTGTCAAAAGTAAAAAGACCAAAAAAGAGAGGGTTAGTTCGTTGCACAGGAAAATTTTTAGTCAGAAAGGACAAAAGATTGCACGATCCTCAAGTTCCTTTATTGAAGGCTCAAGTGAAATTTCTTCGGCAAGGATTTATGATGTTAGCTGCTGCTGTTCAAGAACAAGTACCCAATTTAAATTTGGCACCTATCATGAATTATATGAACATGGAGGTAATTTGTAACACCCCCGAAAATCTTAATGACAGCGGAAGACTAATTCGGGTGTTACTTGAATGGAGATCATAGTCAATAATTATAGAAAACGACTCAAAAGAGACGTTTTATTAAAATAGTTATCATTCATCGAAAACTCATAGTTTGTTACAAAATATTGTAAATAGATCAAGTGTTTTTCCCCAAAAGAAAGATCATGAGTTTGAAAGAAATGATAACTTTTATGTTTTACACCACCAAATAAGCCTTGCCATGCCCCGTTCCGCACTTTGGTCATAATCTTCACTGATTACCTGAGATAACATGCTTAAAAAGGTCAACAAAAATGTTGAGTGAAATCCATAGGTTTAAAATAAGTTGAACACAAGTATAAGATCATGATCATTGTAAACTAACAATATCATAAGAAAAATATCACAGATTATTATGCGCTAAGCTCATGAAACCAAGACTCAACTGCATACACCGAATTACCAGTGTACGTAAATATGCCCCAAAGGAGGTAATAGCCAATTACCTAAAGAAATTCGATATGGTGCGCCCCGGTTATTTCTCTATAACCGAAACGGGGTTCGTTATTCCCCATAGTACTATTCACGATATCTACGTTCACTCGCGGTGACTAATGGTTCATGATCAGGGGACTTGTGGCTAACAACTTAGGCAGTACCAATAATCAAGAAGATCAAGCATTTATGAAAAACCTTGTGTTCTAGTTTAGAGCATGTATCTCCCTCGCGGGGTTTATAAAAATAAAGTAAAAGCGAGGCTATGAACTCACCTTGATGATAATGCACACGCACAAAAATAGATCAAGCACAATGTAGCGGAGGTTCCAACTCGAAACCTAAAATGATGAGATGGCGAGTCTCAGTAATGAGCATTTTGGTTCGCGACCAAAATAATAGAGCATTGAATATTCTTATTCAATAGATCATTGGATTGTCCAATCCAATAGTGTGCGATCGTGATTAACGTTTTAAGTTAATTTTTCATGCTACATTGCCTTAATTAATGATCGTCACTTACGCATAAGTGAAATGTTTTTCCCCGTTGTGATCGTAATAAATTTGTTGCGCATTTTAACGTATTTAGATTCCCCGAGTATTTTATCGAAATATGTACCTTTTTACGTATACTTAATTATTTTCTAAAAATATATATATATATATATATTTACATTTATAAATTAAATTCATCGTTATTGAAAATATTACGCTCATGTGGTCAAAATATTTATTTTTACGAGGCTATAATGAAATCGTAAGTTTTGCTAAACTTTTCTCAAATTTACACTTTTTACCCTCGAGTTACAAAAATACAAGTTTAGTCCCTATACTTTTAGAAAATGACACTTTGTACTCAAAAATATCTCATGCTTAAAGTTTCCGGATTTGACGCTTTTGGTCCCTATAAAAATCTGTTTTTGCAAACATTTTCAAAAGTGGGACTTTTACATTTTTAGAACTATGTTTGACCCTAGTTAAATAGTTACTTGAAGTGGAGGGGTTAGTTTTGCCAAACAGTGATATTTATAAAATAAAAAGGAAGAAAAAGTGCCATAGGGTGGATTCGAACTAGGGACCTCACGCCTAAACACACGCGCACTAAACCAACTGAGCTAGGCTCGTTTTTGTGTTATATTTTACGTAACAAGCTATATAACGTGGGGTTTTCTGTACTATATTTTGTGTATATGGCTACTGCTTATGTCGTGATACATGCATGGTTTTACTTTGTTTCCATTTCTTCTTCTCAAACTAGTTAGAGTTATGGTAAAGCTCAACATTCATTTCTTATCCGAACCCTTTACGTTTTGCAAACTTAGTCCATTTTATACTTTTCGACTTACAAGGCTTACTAAACTTTTATAAAAGCTTACTATTAGCTTATTAATATATGTGAAATGTTTGTTCTTGGGTTATCATGTTTTATGGTTTTCGTTATCATACAAACCTTACGTATAATCGATCCATATATATCCTATATATTTACGTGTGATATGAAAGTTAAAATGATACGAATGAAATGGATACGAGAACTTACGACACCCAAAGGGTGGTGACAAGGTGTGAAGCGAAATGATCGTGACCCAAGTGGCTCAAGTATTCTCCTTGTACCCAAGTAAACGACCAATCCTTGCGACTTTGTTTTTCTTTTGTTCCCTTTTCTCCTTGCTCGACAGAACCCAAGAGAAATTGTGTGAAGTGTTTGTGAGTTGTATGAGCTTTGGTTTGAGGTTTTTAAAGTAGAGTTGAGTATGGCTATCTCAATATTTTATGCATGGTCTCTCCTAGATTTCAAGAGTACAAGAATAGGTTTTTATCTTTTGTTTTTGGCGTGGGTGTCTTGGCAGCAAGATTTAAGGCATGCATTGCCTAGTCAATTCATTTGAAACATAGTTTCCATTGGTTTATAGAGTCAAGCTTGGTCAACATGGGTTAGGGTATTATTTTATTGGCTTAGGGTGGCTAAGCTTAGGAGTTTGTCTCCTCTTTTGTTCATGTTTACACGCCAAGGAGCAAGATCAAAGTAGGTGAAAATATATTTCTAGTTTGGTTTCTTGTTTTGGTTCGTGGGTTAGTCACTAGGATGGGGCTACACTTAGTTGATAGATTGTATTGAATGTTTCTCACATTCTCATTTTTTTTTTGTCACGCTGTGACTTCACAGAAAAGGAAAGCAAGAAACATTTATTTGGTTTACACTTGTTACTTATTTGGAACACAAAGAGAATGAGCATGTTGGGCTAGAGGTACAATCGGCAAGGGCCCAAAATAAAATGGATATGGTGTTGGGCTAGGCGAGTTGGACATGTTCAAGGACTAGCCCAAGAGTAGTATTAATCCGTTGGGCTTGAATAAAATAATGAGGCCCAATTAGTGTAAGTTTGATCCGGTTATAAGGCCCATTTACGTGTCGGGTTCGAGTGGTGAAGTGGTATAAAGTCCAATGAGTTTCGAGGCCCAATACGAATTTTATATACTTTTGCTATAATTAAATTCGTAATTTTTACAAATTTTTACGTATTCATTACGTATTTTAAAGTTATCAAGATCTTGGGGAAATTTATTTAGATCACAACGGTATCTTTATGAACGCTCAAGCTGCGTTGATCATGCATATGCCAATTGATATGCAAATGTGATGTTTAGAAAATTTCATGACGAAATAGATCGTGTTTAATTCTTGATTAAAACGTTAAGTACATTGAAATTTTCCGGGAGCTTACATAATTTCACATTGGATTTTAGTTTCTTGACTACTTTATGTGTATAAACATTTTATTACATGTTATAATTTTTTTACGTTGCTTCAGGTTGACAATTTATCTGGTATTCATGATACGATTGGCAAAAACCCAAGTTCAGTTTCTGGTACGGCTTCTGGTACAACTTCTGGTGCGGCTTCTGGTGCGGCTTTTGGTGCAGCTTCTGGTACAGCTTCTCGTACAGCTTCTCGTACGACTCACCATCAGAACTCACAATTCAGGTATTTGTGTATGTTAAAGAATTATACATATTCAAATAGGGTAGGCTCTTTAGTTCACACTTATAGAAAATACGAGATGACTCATTGGATCATGGAAAGATGTAAAAAGTATGACCATGGAAAGTACATAACACTTCAGTTAGTGAAACAGAGATGACTAATTGGATAGATTTTATAAATAGACAATCTACCTGAATGCGTAACAGAATGACATGATATGCAGATGTAAGTATGTAACGCAAAGAAAACAACATTGGCGGTTGTCTAGGTTACAATATATGTTTCATTGGGTAGTATCCTTGTAATTAGAATTCGAGGACTTGGTATAATTTAGTCAGAGGTAAAATTTCACCCATTTACTTATAAAAAGATCATATAATAAGCATTATAACCTGATGTGGTGACAACCTATCATCGGGCGATAGTATGCATCAGAATATCAGTGTTTCTGTGTTACCATGTCCATAATTGATAGGTTGTCACCATATCAGAACCTGCTAGATAGAAGTTTATAGAATGCCAGGCTTCTTGTATTTATTGAGGCGCATCTGCTACATAGAAGTGTTAAATGTGCATAAATATTTTGGAGACGTGACTGCCAGCCTTGTTAGTTAAAGCTTGCAAGTTTTGACAAAATTCTAGAGCACGTTGGGAGTTGCATTCTATCTGGATTCAGTTTATTAGGATAGGATTGATACAATTAAATCTATAGTTCATTGGAGTTGCAAAGTAACGAAATACTAAGTTCTACATCAGTGTGCCCTCATTTAAACCGCCTTAACGTATTATTTATGTATGCAGTGTTCATAATAATCATCTCAACAAATCAAATGCAACTCTTCAAAAATGCTCTCTCAAAAGATCATGTGAAAGTCATCATCATACTTCAAGTAATTGTAGTATGTAACAATTTTAATACATGCAGTCCTTTTAAATGTTTTGTGTGTGCAACATTTACAGCAAAAAAAACTGGTGTCCGTGACACTCTCAACAAATCAGGAACAAGTCGTTTTAATACTTCAGGTATTTTCAACTCTTTTAACTGTTATTGAGCTGTTAGCCCTTTCAACTCTTTTAACTGTTTTTGTATTTACAGTTTCTATAGGAAAAAAAGCAGCTATCCTAAAATGCTTGGAAGCCTTTTAAACCGATCAGACACAAGTTGTCTTCTTACATCAGGTAATTCTTTAGTTTAACATTTTTATATGTGCTTTAATAAGCCTTAAACTATGAGTGGCGGGTTGGGTCGGTTTGAATGCTAAATATAAAGACCCACTGACCTGTTATTGTTTTACCCAAATGACCAGTTATTGTATTGTTTTTGACCCAGCTATTGTTTTCTACCCATGATGATGAAATCTTACCCACGTGCAATATTTACAGGAAACAATTAAGAAACACAAGGAATTAAGCGACATGAAGGCTACAACGTTATCTCTATTACAGAATAAAATCGCAGCCGAAACATTAGGAGAACTGCAGATTGGATTTAGGCGTCATGTGTTTGGTCTTTAGTCAATCAATTCAGAAACCTTGACATAATTGCGGATTTGTTGTTGAATTATGTTTTTTACTCTTGTATGCACATGTTAAACTGGAATGAATATAGCAGCAGATTGGATATATTGTATGTACACGTGAATGTTCGATTAGCATATTGGATACTCAATAGTACATGTTAAACTGAACTGCATAGTGGATATAGTAGCTTATATATGAGTTGCTTTACTAGTAGCCTATAGTGACACAAGTATGTGTCAAAATAGACTCAACCTATCCTGACACTATTAAGTGTCAGAAAACTGTGTCACTATATACTTTTACCGCCTGGACTTTCAATGACACTTTTTATAAGTGAAGGTGAAAAAAAAATATATTCAGTGACACTTTTTTGGACATTTTCTGACACTTTTTGTGTGTCATTAAAATGCTTTTTTCTTGTAGTGTGTATATATCTAGGCTCAAGAGTTACAGTGTGGTCCATGCGATTTGTCGTTTCTCTTTTACATTTCTTAACGTTAGTTCTATTATATACAATGACGAAACTAGGGTGGGTCTTAGAAGTTCACGAAACACCCATGGATTGTTGGTGCGTAGTGTTAATGTTTGCAAAAATCATAAATTTTTCCTAATTGCATTCGATAAAAAAAAATTATATTTACAGTCTTGTTTAATTTTTGTAAAATACACCTAGTCAATCTGTATTCTTGTTCCGTCCTTGGTCATATAAATTGGTACGCTTTTCAAGATTGCGAAATGTAAACAAGGCAAGAACCATGATCTAAACAAGGACTTGGTCCCTTGCATTAGCAAATAGCAAGTACATGTTTGTTTACATACTTGCTGTAAAAAAGTAACTTGCAATAACATACAAACTAGATTCAAATTGTGTTAAAACTTGGTACGGATTTGTTGGTTCTGTTTTCCTTTGTTCATCGTGGACTTGTGGTTAGTTTAGCACAGATCTTCGTTTCAAATTTCCTACGAAAGCTCCATTGGTTTCGCTTGTCGCTTTGAGCTATGATTGTGCCACAATAAGTCATGATAAATAAAAAATGCTCCACGTTTCCGTTTTGAACATAAAAAGGTCTCCTTCGAGTAGTTGTTCAAGTCGGTAATATGAACGAACACCAAAGTCACAAGGCTTCATTTAAATCTCTAATTCTTTGTTTTGACTTGTACTTAAAGTCCAAAAACTTATGGTTAACAATAGGGCCATGTAGGTTGAATTCTGAAAAAGAAAAATGATTTGAATGCCTAAAATATGTGATTAATTATATGTCTAATAGATGTGATAATAAATTATTGGTTTGTGAAGAAGCGGGTCCTTCTGCTGTCACCAATAAAATGCTGACACATATGTTTAAGTATATTATTAGGCATACGAGTTAGACATCCCAATCAATACGCTTCTCAAAATAATTTTTCCAAAGTAAAATGCGTTGAAACTTCAAAGTAATATTTTTACATGCAAAAATCTCCCCTTTTTAGGGGTTTGACTTACTTCCTTGCCCTTTTTCTTTTCTCTTTTCCCACAAGAATAAAGAAAAAAACACCTCTTTTTTTATGCTGTTATCTTTATTTCATTAGTCCCATTTTCACATTCTTCAGACTATAATTGTTAAACTACATACGTTTGTAATGACATTTCTAGCCAACATGGCTTATATAAATTTATGTTGTTTATTTATGCACATTTAACATTTCTAGCCAACATGGCTTACATACGTTTGTAATGACATTTCTAACACGCGTAACGCACCCAAAAAGATAACGAAGTATAAAATTGAACTTCAATAGCAAGATTGTATGCATTTGTAAAAGGTGATACTTGTATTCTAATTTTATAGTTAGATAAATGGGCATATCTTTACAGAACATAGAATACAAACAAACCACCTTTGAACTCAAATAATTGGCATATAAGGTGGAGAATCTTATGCCTTTAACTCTACCCATCACTTGATACCTTTGTTCTATCATTGATTGAGTAATAGATAAGATTGTATATGATATTTTATTATTTTATGTCATTCCAACTTAATATAACAAATAACCAACAAACCTAAACCCCTACAACTTAATATAGACCCAAGCCTCCTCCATTGCAAATCTTAGGGGGCACTTTTGGAAAGACATAAAAAAAGAAAGAAAAAGATGAAAATCTATTGCATATGCAACTTTATTCACATAAAGTACAGCTTGTTGTTTGGCAAGATGTCTTTTTTTTGCCGTGAAAACAAAGGGTATAATAGTCATTTCAAGGTATTTGGCGCCAAAGGATGGGAGAAATGAGGAAGCAAATACCAAAGGGGCCAAAGGCCAGAAGAGTAATGAGGGGGGGTTCTGAAGCTTTACAGCTAGTACATGCAATTGCTTTGAAGGGATAGATATATATCACAAGACACATGACAACACTCTGGACCCCTTTGCCTTTGATCATAAAAACACCATCTTTATTGTTTGGTGTAGCTAATAAGGTTCCACTCACAGACTGGTGGTATGTTGTTTAATTCACACACAAATGCAATAACCACCATAGGCTAGACTCATGACTCTTGTTCGTGTTTTTATGGTATTATCATCCTTTATCAGTGTTAGAAAAAAAAAAGCATACACGGCTGATTAATTGCCGTTTAGACGTTACTAGGTCACAAACTTTTTTGATTTGTGAAAATCGGTCAACTGTTGTCAACGGCAGTCAATGACTTTCAACGGTGGTCAAGCTTGCCGGAATTACCCAAAACTTATTGTAAACTAGTTTTAATCACTTATACTCGTTTATATCTATTACATGATGTTTTTTTAAGAAAAATCTTGTTAGTAATATCCAAAACTCACCTGTAATACCCAAAATTTATTGAAAATGCCAATCCGATTAATCACCGATTAATCCCGCCTAAATCAATTACAAGCTATAAGAGGGTCGATAACCCAACTAACGATTCACGATTTTTGCAACATTTTCATTTATTATGTTTGACGGTGTTTTTTTATTATAAGAGCACCATGTGTCGGCCTCGCCATGGCTCGCCGTGCCACACTGGCTGGCTCGCCGTGACATCGTGATGCCTCGCCGTGCTTCGCCATTCAACGGTTCGTCATCTGCACAATGAGCATCAAGCCTGACAATTTTACCGTTTGATGGGGCCCAATGTGAGTTACAAATTAAATTGTAATTGGTGGACCTCAAATGAGTAAGTTGAGGTTTGTTGTGAGGGGAGAGGGGGGGGGTGTAGTTGTGGAGGTTTGTTAGGGCAATCACAATGCAACACTGTGACATAGTTTAATAGAACAAAAAGATGATGAGTAAGCATGAAATGCATTGTGAAACTTCCATGTGGCTAGTTGGTATAATGATAGTTCAATTCTGTACACACTCTTTTTTAACTCTTCAAGTGGGTCCTCTACTATATAATCTTAGGGCCCGTTTGGTTTATAGATGGGTTTAGGATTAAGATTTGGATTTGGATTTGATTTTGGTTTAAGATTAAGATTTGGATTTGATGTAGGAAAGAGAAAATAATTTTTAAAGATGTATTATATATTAAAATTTGTGTATTATTTATTTTTAAATAAATATAATATGTATTAATAAAACAAAAAAGAAGATAAATGAAATATGAGAGGTTGATATGAAACATGGACCCACACCATTTACAAAAGTAGGCATGTGAATTGGAATTTTTAGATAGCTGATTTTTAGTAATCGTTCTCAATAATGGGACCCACAAGTGTATACCAAACATGTAAGATTGGGCTTCATCCTCAACCCCAATGCCAAATGGCATCAAACAAACGGACCCTTATTAAAATAAACATGATGAGCTTATTTATGCTATCTGAGTGAGACCTTTCTTTTTTATGTGAAAATGCATTAAACTGTACAAAGTTCAATGGATTGTGACAATTTTTATAAAATAATGAGATACTGATGTGACGATGACATGAAAGTGTATTAAACTCTGTATTGCATTTTGGATTGGAGATGCTCTGAGAGCATTTTTAATCAAGCAAATTACAAAAAGAAACCGTTTCTATAGTGATTATACAAGAATGGACCATTTTTTTATAGTTTACCGATATGACCATTTTACGTCACTATCATACATGTCACTGTCATACCGGTCACAATCATACTTTTTCCCCACAACATACTTTTTCCCACAATGTTCTTTATGTTATATAAATCAACAGTTATTTAGAATAGCAATCAAACCATTTACATGTGAATCTGGATCATCAAACAAACCTTTTACTTGACAACCCTCGTGATTATGTTTTACTTGACAATCCTCACTATCATGCATTTAGAAGCATGTATAACTTTAAAAAATTTGAGTCTGAAACGAGTTAACCTGTTGTGGCTTCTGAACCCAAGAATACCATTAAAGAGCTCTTAGCCTTGAGCCACGCACAGCCTCGCCTAGGGCACGCCTATGGTTTCAATAAAAACAAGTTAAGCCTCATAACTCAAGCTCGAAGCTCTCCATGCCCGCCCATGGTCACGCCCAGGGGCACGCCCAGGATGACGCCTGGTTCACGCCCAGCAAACAAGTCCACGCCCATGGTCACGCCCAAGGCACGCCCAGGCTCGCCCAACCAACAAGTTCACGCCCAGGGCTCGCCCAGCCAACAAGTTCACGCCCAGGGCACGCCTCATGCCACGCCCAGGTCTCTCTCGCCCAGTACCACGCACAGAGTAATTGGTGTACACGTGTACGGTTTAAAACTTATTAGGGAACCAATCTAACGACTAATATTGAAAAGTTCATTTTTGACAATTCTATGTGCGTGGTTTATATCTGTAAATTACTAAGGCAAAGTGTTCATTTCAAAAATTTTCTCTTTTTAATCCATTCAATCATTTTGAGTATAATACAATGCCACATGTGCATACAATATATTTTACATTACTCCTCCACAGCCAATTGAACTCACTAAAGCCCTTTTTGACAGTTTATAGAAAGAGAAACATGAAGATTTTCTTAGAAAATTTATGGGTATGAAATAAAAGGGCCCACAATTCAAGTTTAAATATGGTGTAAACAAAGAAGAACTCATATTACACACAACATCCCCACAATAAAATTGGATGATGAGTAGTCATCTAAAGCATTTCATTGAACCATGCCACCTCACCTTGTTTTGGATGGCCTTAACGATATATTTATAAAAGACATTTTTTATTCTTTAGTTTATTCATGTTTCTTTTCAAAAAAATAATGAATTTGAGATAAAGGCCCTACCACTATGGTTAAAACATGATGCAATCAGATAAGAACTCTTTTTATACACATGAGCCTCACAATGGTATTGGATGGTGAGGTAACATGTAAACTTTGCTAAGTCACTCCATTATGGATGACCTTATAATGATGTAAATGTTTGTTATAGTGATGTGTCACTCGTTAGCTCTAAATAAGTAATTTTACCTAGTCATGACACCTTTTGTTCTAAATAACACAATTTGAAGGGTTACCAACCCTTTGGCGGTCACCCCGGACTAGTCACAACCAAAATGAAATATGTAAATTGCGTAACGCAACAATTAAACCGACATGAGGACACATCTCCCTCAATTTTTTTTACTTCAGATCTATCTGATGATGATCTCTCTGATAAAAGCAAACACAATATTACAAGCAAGTGAAATACTACAATTATTTGAATACACTTGGGGTCCTATGAGTTGATGGTCCATAAAAGCTTGGGTTTACACTTGTTTATTGCTTTTCCTCAATTGCCTATCATTTTGTTAACTTCCAACTTCAGTCAAATAAACAAAGCCACCAAAGACTTAATCATATTTTCATATTTCTTTTTCATCATGTAAATACGCCAACAACAATATTAAAATACTTCATGTCTTCTTTTATTCCCTTTAATTACGCCGTTACTTCCTACATACATTCATTTTTATTTTCTTAATCAAAACGCATTTACAAATTCTCATGAACTCACGTGGGCCCAGCCTCTAATAAAAGATAAACAATTATTTACCATCTTATTCCGTTTGGTCATTTTCATGATAATAGATGGATAAAATCCAACGAAAGATCACGAACTAAGATTCAGCTTTTGTTTTGGTCACACAAATAAATATGAAAACGACACATCAACGCCTTGAGAAATAGCCCCTACGTCTTTATGTCATTTCCAACTACTCTTGTTAAAATCCTCCGTGACTCCAATCGCAACGAGGATTAAATCAAACCGACGCAAACTGAACCGTTCGTGGGTTTTATCCAGACAAATTATTACAATGTACTTAGGTAATAATACAAAGAGAGTATAAATATAAATGTAAGGTATTATATAAAACAAACTCAATAACATGTTTTCGACATTCACACTTCCTAACTAAAGATTTGGCAATTACACTAAAAACAAGCAGCCTCATCTAATGTACATTATAAAAGATACAAAACAAACAATGATCGCTAACCAGAAAAAAACGAGGATACTACCTAAAAACCGCATCCATACCGTTAAATATAAGTTTTGTATTATAATTAATCTTGTTTTGGGGGAATTTTTTTTTATAGCAGACAGCATATTATGTAGGGTATTTTACCAAGATGTGTTTGGTAGTTGGCTTCTTTTGCAAGACCAGTAGTTAGATGAGTCCAAACCAAGCTTCCTGCAATTATTAGAATTTGTTTTAGTTAAATAACTAACCGAATCATAAGCACGTAATTTTATAAATCAACTATATTCAACATTCTACCTAACAAAAATTGTTATTTACATAAAGCCTTTTTTCCAGGGACTTTTTTTAAGGTTGTAAATGTGGTGTTTGGATTCACCATTTGGAAATTCGTTATCGGACTATCAACAACAACAATACCCCATCTCATCCGAGGAAGGTATGAGAAATTTCATTTTCGAACTATATAGGGGTTAAATAATCAGTTTCGTATTAAATACAACACAACTGATCAAGAGGTTAGAGTTTCTCTGCCGATTTATAACTTTGAGAGATACAGCAAAACTAACATATATGGTGTGTTTACGGTTTGACAACACGACTTTCCTGAATCTTAAGGATGGTTTCATGGTTGCTTTTAGGGGTGCAACCGAGCCGAGCCAAGCCCGAGCTTGACAAGGCTCGAACTCGGCTCGAAGAAAAAAACTAGGCTCAAGCTCGGCTCGATAGCTCGTCGAGCTTTAACCATCTAGGCTTGAGCTCGGCTCGATTCAGTTTCGAGCAAAGCTCGAGCTTTGCTTAAAAAGCTCAAATATATGTATATGAATACATGATTACACATTTACACCCCTATTCCAATGAATACATGATTACACATTTACACATTAAGGAGTTGAGACTTGAGACTCGAAAAGAAGAACGAATACAATACAATACCCAATGAATAAAACCATATAAAGACCTTAAAAAAGGGCATACACCTGAACCAATGAATCGTATCTAACTTGGACAAAATGTGACTAAATTGTCACCTGATGCCACACATTCAAGAGTCAAGATTCAAGAAGATGAAACAAATCTAATATTAAAATGAAACATAATCAGTAAATGCTAGTTAAGGTTCGAATGTCTAAAATAGTTCAACAAAATATTATTCGCGAGACGTCATAAGCTTCATAGATCTTGAATACTTGAGCAAAATGATTTTCATAACTTGAATACTTATTTATAATTAGGTTAATATTCAAATTAACCCTTATTTACTTAAAGCTCGAAAAAGCTCGATAAAAGCTCGAGCCGAGCCATCAAAAGCTCGAGCTCGGCTCATTATATGTTTCGAGCCAATATATTGGGCTTGAGCTCGGCTTGAGCTCGATAAAAGCTTGACTCGATCGAGCCGAGCTCGAGCTCGAGCTCGAGTTGCTTGATAAAAGCTCGGCTTGTTTGGACCCCTAGTTGCTTTCAAGAGCTAATATTCAACAATTTATTTAATGTTAGGCTAGTTTTTTAAGCAAAATCTACCTTAATGCACCACATGCAACAATGACAATATCTTAATGTGACTGCTCCTAATTTTATGCACATTATTTCGGATCACGTAAATCTTATCTCACGGACTAAATAAAGAAAATTGAGTCATGTGATATCACATACATGAGTGATTGAGTATACGCCTCGCCTAGACAACTATGACTCAGTGGGTCCCACTTCCATGCCCCTACCACGTGACAGATGTTCCCTTGTGACTTTTTGGTAGGGTCTCGAATTAACTTCTTCAAGAACCAAAGCAGTCAATGGTTGCAACTTACAAAGGACTAAACTCTATTAAAGGGTCATTTCGTCATTTTAACTGTATTAACCTAACATAATGCTACCGTGGCAATGCTAAATGACTGACACGTCTATTTTAATGACTTTTTATATTAAAAAATGGAAAAGAATTTACCTTTTTCTCGAGGGATTAGAGCCTTTTTACATTATTCCCTCCAACCGCGGCTGAAAATGTTTTTCAGCCGGTTGCCGGAGAGTCTCTGGAGTGCTTTCTTAGCTCCAACGACGTTCATCTCGTTCAGCTTTTGTAAATAGCCTTGAGCACCGGCATCTACTAACCGTTTCCGACAACCGTTACTTCCTCCGGACATCAATGCGTGCACGATAGCCACTGGAATTTTCTTCGGCACGGATTCGTTAACCGGATCCAACATCTGAACTAATCTCATCATATTCTTCTCATCCTTCACAAATTCCTTCCTGTTCGGTTTCACGGTTAACAAAGCCACCAATACTTTTAAAGAAGCCTCTTGTAACCCTAACGGTTTGGTAAACTCGATTAGTTTCATTAGGGATCCCATACATCCGGATATTAAGCGTTTATTACTGTCACTAATCGATAAATTAGCCAATATCGAGACGGATATTTGCTGTAAAGTAAAGTTTCCTTGTTTTATAATTCCGGATAATTGCGATATAAAATTCGTCGATGATGATAACAAACGATTAACCGAATCTGTTACTGATAACGCGAGAATAGCATCCAACACATGTTCTAAAGTATCAGGATTCGAAGATTGATGCAGCAACATCAAAAGCTTCTGCAACCCTCTCTGCTCAATTATCACAGCCCGAAAATACTCACTCAAACTCGCCAAAATCGCGATACAATTCGCCGCCTTTTCCTTCGCAGAAGCCGAACCCGAAACAAGCAACTCAACAATCACCGGAACCCCACACTCCTCACCTAAAGAACTACGAACATCCTCACTATTCGCAACATTCCGAATCGCACCAATTGCGTGCGACTGAGCTGTCAAAGAACCTGACTTACACACCTCCAAAAGTACCGAAACACCCCCGTAGGCCGAAACGGCCCACGCGTTATCAGAATCAGCGGTAATGGCTTCAATAGCCATTACCGCTTTTTCCTTTAGTTGAACCGATCCAGATTCAACTATCCTCAACAGCGGACCTAGTCCGCCTTGCTCGAAAACAATCTTCCGAGACACATCATTATTACATAGCATAGATATAACAGTAACAGACTGTTCTCGATGCACATTCACATCAAACAAGTTTATCAAGTACCCAATACTCCCTTCTTTCGCAACAACACTAGCCGATTTTTCATCGTTTAGAACCAGCTCAATCAAAGACTCCAAAGCCTTTTTCTTAAACTCAACTCCACCGATCTGCAGCCTCGTAAACAAGTCTCGGATAAAAAAACTCAAATCCTCTTTATTCGACCCTGGGACAGGCTGTGACAGCACTAAAGCATTATCATAACGTAAGACACCAGACCTTAGTAGCAAATCCAGGTCGTGTATCTGTTTTGACAACCACCCAGTTGCCATATCGAGGTCACTTTGCATTAAAAGCTTCCCGGTGACTAATCCGTGGTTTGTGCATTGGGTGCATAAGATATTGACACGTTGTAAAGTAGTGAAAATATTGGGTAGAAGGTGTGACAAAAGCTCGTTGTCAGACCAGTGAGATGAGTAGGTTAGCTCAGATACAAGTGATTTGAGAGATGCTAGTTTCGTACGGAGTGTTTGCCATCTAGATGGGAATAAAGTGATGGATAGAGTCGATGGAAGGAGGGTGTTGAGGAGGGTGATTGTTTGGTTTAAGGTTTCGGCGGGTGTTTCCATTTTTTTTGCTTTGGTTTTTGGAAAGTGAGGGAAAGATGAAATGAGGGAGGGGGAGGGAATGGAAATGGAATTATTGGCGTGGAGTGGAAGGGAAAGGAGACATGAGAATGGTGTAAAGTGAAGGTATCGAGATAAATGTGGGGTTTTAGGAAAGGGAGGGGTAGGGTGGGTAGTGGGGTAGGGGTAGGGGTAGGGGTAGGGGTAGGGTGGTGTTTATTGTGACGGTGAATGCGTGAAATAATGAACAATGAGTTAAACCTAAGTGTAAGAAACGTGTGGCGAATGTGGGAGTTTCTTTTGGGTTGAATTAGTTTTTATGGACTATTTTGTGTTGGGCCTATTTTTGGGTTGAATTAGGTGATAAATATTTTATCCATTATTCAGTCTTCGTCTCGTCTTTGGATCTAAATCGATGTTCTAAGACTCATTTCTGATGGCAGTGCTGCTGGATATCGGATACTTAAGGTCTGATTCTTTTTTAGTCTCTTTTCTCGGGTTGGATCTTACTTAGTTCCCTCTTATATTTTTGCTGGTTACTAAGCGCTATGTTGTGTGTGTGGAGTAAACATTTTTTGTTTGAGTCGATTCTCTATGTTGGAGTACCCTCTCTTGTTACATTTCCTTCCACTAGCTAGCTCCTATTTTGGATGAGGTCTTCAATAAAATTGTTGGTCCAAAAAAACTCAAATCCATCTAATGGGTATATGTATATAATATATGTAGGACAATCTACTCAAGTAAATAAGATACAAAACTACAGAGAGGTTGTTTGTTAAATGCAAACATATAGTAACAAAGTCAAAGAATTCGCACCAGCTTAACATTAATTTTTTGAATTTATCAAGGCTGTAATAAACACATTACTAGCCCTAAAGTTAGAGAGGCCAGAATTAGGTAGCGAGCACGAAGGCCACAATCACTTTATCATTAATGAAAGGATTAGAGAAGTGTCCCGTTGATTTAAACAACCAACAAAGAAGTTTAGTCATGAGTCACTCTAACGATAAGTTTCATGTTCAAAATTTACTAGATATATATTGAGGGCAAAAAAAAAAAAAAAAAAAAAAAAAAGAGGTAAAAAACAATCACGGTGTGGTAGGTCACCTACATCTTAATAAAAGTTTTGTCCACTTCAAGTAACTTGAACAAGTAAAAAAGAGGTAAAAAAACAATCACGTTGTATGATATGTGTATTGGTTTAGTGGCAAAATGTGCACAAATTACCATTTAGCTAGAGTTTCATGTATCATAACTACAAGGCTTTGACCGTACGCGCGTTGCGACGTGATTAAAACAATTTTGTACTATAAAAACGTAAATAATCATAGTTCTATATGTTTTGAAGTCTTGTTTAGTTATGAGGATTTTAAACCGGGCGTTTTGGCGAAGTATTTGTACACGATAGTATTGCATGTGTCAAAGACGTAAATTTTTTACGGGAAGAAAAGAGCTTAGCGGAGATACCTTTGGCTTGTCATATGAATTAACGGCTTTCAAGAAGGTTGATAAATTGTCCTGGGAAGTGCACTAGTTGTAAATAAAGTAGCGACTTTTTTTATCCACCGGGAGTACACAAAACATAAATGGATTCCTAATAAATGATCCAAACATGAATGAAACACGTGGTCGATGAAAGAGTAGAACATTAAGCAACTATTTACACATAACATCACACGAAATCGTTTTCATTTCTTCGTGCTTTCATTTTTTGTAGGCAATATAGGTATAAAGTCACATAATCGTTTTCATTTCTTCCTAGCTCCAGCTGTTACTAATTTACCGTTGGTATTATCCGGAATAGCTGCATAACAAGTAACCTTAATAGTTCGATCGCCTTTGTTTTTGTTGTCTTGTATAAATCACCTTGAAAATCGTCGCCTATCAAAAAATGCGCAACATTATTATACCTACAAAGTCATATATCGTTAATTTGAAGTACTATAGTGAATAGTCAAAATAGATATTTGGAAATAGCACAATGCATTGTATTGTTGGCTTTGCGATATGTAAATTAATCTAGCTGAGACTATAGAAATATGCAAAAACTAGAAATTTAGAAAACCATGTTTACCAGGAAGATCTTCAGGACTTTCCATTTCCCAATGCACAATTAGCTGCTAGATGTTCCAACGACTCGACGTCAGATGGATCTTGTATGTGATCCTGATGTTATAAGTTTGCTCGACCCAACATACGTGTCACCTAAGACATTGTTCACCTTTTATTTAGAATATGCACGATAAGTAAAATGAGCATAGTAACATTGGTGTGAGGATAATGGAAGAAAATAAAAATCTTCGAGTAAGCGTGTAAGGAGATTTTTTGTCATGAAGAAGCTCGAATAATGATTTCCTCATGACCCAATTTCTCATTGCAAGCATAATAGAGAACGTTTATGTCGATTTCTTCCACTCTACTTACTCCAATATTAATATGTCCATTTGATGTATCATGGGTAGTCTAAATAGAAAAAAGCTCGGTTTCATTTTATGCCTTTCAGTTTTTGTCAAGCCAAAATTAAGGCACCCTGGGTAACCGGATCATCATAGCCAAGTAACTATTATTAGGGTTGTAAACGAACCGGACGGACACGAACGGAGCCTTGTGCATGTTCGTTCATTTAATTGTAACTGGACAAATAAACATACACAAATGCTTTAACGGACTAATTTTTTTTGTTCATGCTCGTTTATTAAGAAAATAAGTTGTTCATGTTCGTTCATTAAGACACCAAACGACCATACATGATCGATCATAAATGAAAATCGACTAACAAACATAAAATTTATTAAATTATACACAATATATTATTTTATAAGTGTTGTTTTGTTTAAACAATCCGATTTTAAAATTATACGGTTAAAGATATGATATACGAACATAAATAAATAATGAACATAAACGAACGTTAATGAACGCATAATCGGAAGTTCACGAACATAAATAAGCGGACGCGACTTTTGTTCGTGTTCGTTCATTTAACTAAACGAACATAAAATATTGTTCATGTTCGTTCATTTAATAAATAAACGAACATAAACGAACATTTTACCAAACGGTTCATGAAATGTTCACTGAATGTTCAGTTCATTTACAGCCCTATCTATTATCAATTAGATATACGAATCCAGCCCATGAAATTTTGGAAAACTGTAACACCTTAGATTAATGGCTTATGCTTTAAACCATTGGTGGCAGCATTAAAATAAAACAAAAGAAATAAATAACATACCTCAACAAATCCGTTAGCCACATAACGAAACTATCCTTCAAACACCATACAAAAACTTAATATCGATTTCTTCAACCTCCCTTGACCGAACATTATTATGGCCAGATGACAATTCTTGTATGGTCTGAATACAAAAGAGAATAATGTATTAATAATTGTGCCAAGAATATTTATGGTTCGGCTCAGATACCGTGTTGTGTACAAATCACGGATGCATTTTATGGCTTACAGTTTTTGTCACGCCAAAATTAAGACTAAACATAGCTTAAGAACTACCGTATAACATAGATCTACAAAAACAGCGTACGAAACATGTGGAAAACTACGTTAGAATAATGCTAGAAAATGTAAATCATGTACGTTCAAAATAAAGCGTGCACCTATGTTGTAGCCAAGACGTATGTTGAAAACTTTTCAACTTAGCTATCAAAGTGGCTGCGAAACACGGTTACAATTAATGCCATCTCGTTTCTGCGACACCAAAATCTCAAATCACCAGAATCGTCCCACTTAGAATCTTTGGCGAAGGCGCTCTGAACAAAACATTGGGAAAACTAGAAATGTATGATTCGTAGGGGATCAAGATGTACATGTCACTTGCACTTATATACTCTAAACAATTATTTTAGTTACCATAATAAAGAAGATCCCTATTTTCCCCTACGATATCCTCTTTGCTCGAGGTAAACCCGAAATAAATGGTTAGAGCATCTAGTTGCAAGTGACCTACAAAGCTTGATCCATTTAAGTCATACATTAACATTTCTTCCATGATTTTGTTTAGATCTCCTTCATTATTGGGCAACAACGCTACTCCTACAAAATCATAAATCACTAATCAGGAAAGTTTCTAGAATGGATGTAGCATACCAAGTGTGAGGATGAACACGGTTGTTCCCATTCCCCAATGCACACTTGGCCGCTATAACAAATTGATAAGTAGAATCCACCTTCAAGCGTTATGAAGAACATTTAAATCGATTTATGATAACATCAAATTAGCATGATATTTTATATCAAATTCCCTTGTTTATTTTCTCAATTATATTGATATGGTACTTAATTCGTTCATATTTACATTTCAGGATTAA
This sequence comes from Chrysanthemum seticuspe, assembly GCA_019973895.1. Lineage (NCBI taxonomy): Eukaryota > Viridiplantae > Streptophyta > Magnoliopsida > Asterales > Asteraceae > Chrysanthemum > Chrysanthemum seticuspe. Next base: position 257,254,872 of record BPTQ01000005.1, on the reverse strand, counting down.
TGGAGGCATTGGAGCAGAAAAGATGCGAGAAAAGACCAAAAAGTGCTAAAACGTGTTCAAGAGATAGTTATGGCGTAAATGGCGCGATGGACTTATGCCGTAACACATTATTGAGGTTTCGGCGTAAAATCGGAGTAAATTTTTACGAGAGTTTTACGGGCGTAACATACTCTTGAGGTTACGCCATAAATAATAAACGTGTTGGCCAAGTTGAAGGTTACATCGTAACTTGGTCGATGCAGTTCAGCCGTACGAAAATAATAAGCGGTGGATAATATTTGCTGACGAGGGTTACGACGTAAGTTAGTCATTGGACTTACGCCGTAACTAATTACTTGGGCGCTAAGGAGTTAAAGTACGGGGGGGGGGGGGGTGAAAGCGGTATATTAATAAATTTTAAGGACTAGAGAATTAAACATGAAGTATGATGAGGGACCATAAGCATTTAATCCATATGAAGTTTTAATGAGCACAAGGACCAAAGTTGAATTAAGAAAGAATCTTAGGGGCTAAAGATGGACAAAACTTAAATGATTTTTATATCATTTAATTGAATGAAATGGTGGTACGTTTGTTTTTTGTTTCACCGAAAAAGAAAAGACACAAGGACCATTGATGAATTATGGCGAAAGAAAAGGGGCTTATGGCGAAAGAAAAGACAAAAGCACCAAACATTACCAAAGGAATGTTCATAGTTTACGAATTTTTCTAAAGGAGCATATTATTGTTTGAATAAACTTATGCTAGTTTGTTGGAATCACTCCTAAACTATATTTCAAGTGTTTGTAATTAACATGTAATAGGTTGCTTAATTAGGCTTTTATGTTTGTATTAAAGGCAAGACTTATATAGAAAGGCCATAAGCCTTGGCCTATATCCAATAAGGAAAGGAAGGGAACTTGTGTGTTGCCCTAGTTCCTTTCCCTATATAAGCACTTGTAAACCTTCACTTGAAGGTTGGTTGTTCACATTTCACTAATACCTACGCATAACTTTCTTTCATTCTTATTCGTGTATATTGTGTTTGAGTTCATCCGATCTTTCCTTTATCTCTTTCTTACATATTGATGCTTGTGTTACAATATGGTGACCTAACAGTGGTATCATTCGCCATCTAGTTGGGTGAAACATATTTTTTTTGAAGTATTTTGTTATACGCGTGAGTTTTGTGCTACAAACCTTTCATACGCTTAAAGCTTCATTTTTTACACTTAAAAACTCAAGATTCTTGTGGTTTAAGGTTTATTTAGTGTTAAAGTTTACATTTTTAGCATCAAGTTTGAAACTTTACGTGTGTAGAATAGTTTTTGAACTTGGTTTTGTTCGTGTGGTTCTGTCTACGCGTAAGGGTGGAAGTTATTTTGATTCATCAAGTTTCATACTTTCTTGTTATTTTTGTGATATTGAAGCTCTTTCATCATTAAAATCAGGTTTCTATACACTTTTGAGTATAAAAATCAGTTTTGGTGATTGTTTGTACTTTCTACTCGTAACAAAACCCTAGTTTTACTCGTAAGCACAAAGTCTACGCCTAAGCAGCACTTTACGCGTAAGGATTTCTTCACTTGATCTTCACAGCTGTTGGTTTACTCAGTGTTTTCTTTCTTGGATAAGCCTGAAAACACTTCGACTTTGGATATCTTTTACACTGGTATAAGTGTAAAGGATTTTTGTGCAAAACCCTAGTTTTACGCCTAAGATAAACTCTTACGCGTAGAATTCTCTTTGCCTAAGCATTTCTTACGCCTAAGCTTGTCTTACGCATAAGCAAATATTACGCATAAGGATTCTACTACTAAGCCTTTGGTTTACGCCTAAGCTAAGTTTTCCTCAAGTCTACGCGTAAGCTATTCCTAAACGTAAGCTATCTTCTACGCGTAAGTTGGTTTTTACGCATAAGGTACTTTATACGCCTAAGCTGGTTTCTACGCATCAGGTTACTTCATCAACATTGTTTCATTCGACTACAAAGATCCATCATCAACACAAGTTTCAAGATGTCTCAACCACCATACTCTAGCCACTTTCCTCATGAGTATCCTCAACAACAACAACAACAATTTTATCAACAATATCCTCCACTATCTCCACAACAATTGCAACAATTTCAACAACAATTTCAAGGAGCTAATCCTCTTCCACCACAAATGGTTCCACCAAACCCTCGTCAACAAGTACAACATTATACATACTTTCAAAATCAGTATCCCGCCAAGTATGCTATGAATGTTACTACTCCAAAGGAACCCTCATGGTTTGCAAAGATGTGTGAAGCTTTAAGTAGCCAACAATCCATTCATGAAGCTGGATCCCTTGACAGACCTCCAATGCTCACTCCTGAAAAATACGATCAGTGGGTGATAAGGTTCTTTAGGTTTTGTGATCTAAAGAAGCCACATGGAAAGTTTTGAAGAAGGTCATCCTTGAAGGTCCATTTCAGATGCCTACTCTCACTGTACCCGGTGACCCGAATGCTAATCCACCAAGAGATGATGTTACCAATGTTGTCGGTCTTGATCAACTTACTACTGACCAACTTCTACACTTAGAAGCAGATGAAATTGCAATGCAATATATCCTTTTGGGATTACCTAATCCTATTCTTCGTAGTGTTGATGCTCAGAAGACTGCTAAAGCAATGTGGGAGTACATTTATCCTCTAATGGAAGGCACATAACTCAATCAAGAGGACATGGAATCAAAAATCTACTTAGCATATGAACACCTCATGATTGAACCAGGGGAGACATTAGAGTCATTTCATCATCGGTTCTCAGACATCATAAATGACTTGGAGAAACATAATATTATTATGCCAAGAATTGCAGTCAACACAAAGTTCCTGAGCAGTCTTGGTCCTGATTGGGAAAAGTATGTTATTTTCATCTGTCAAGCGAAGAATCTTCATCATGCTACATACGGATTGTTGTATGACTATTTGAAGCCCCACTAAACGGAAGTTGACAAAGAAAGGATCATCCGTGGATTCCCTACTTTGCCTTCACTCCCGGATAATCAAACTCTAGCTTTGTGGGCTCAAGCATGTTATCCTCAATTCCCGACCTTGCCAACAACCCTCACAAATCCTCCACAACCAACTGCTCAAATCACACCATATTATCCTTCACAAGAAAATCAACTGGTTCCATACAACAACAACAATGATCAAGCACTTTACAGTGAATCTAATGAGGATGCAGAAGCTTTCGATGCATTGCAACAAGGGTTTGTCATGATTGCTAGAGCCTTCGGTCGATATTCTAACAAATCAAACCATGGCATTCATACCTCATCCAACACAAGGAATCAAGATGTTGTTAACAATAGAAGAGTTGAAGTTCAGAATCGTGGTAATGTTCGTCAGATGGGTAGTGGTCAAGGATTTAATCCAAATGGAAAGAATAACATGGGTGCTCCACAACAACAAAGGGTTCAAGTGGTTGATCAGGGAAATGCTCAGACTGGGATTAATGGTCTCCGATGCTATAACTGCAATGAGAAGGGTCATTTGGCTAATGCATGCCCAAAGCCAAGGACAAGAGGTAGCGCTTATCACAAAGAGGCTTTACTCTTGACTCTCAAGGATGAAGCTGGTGGAACTATTACCAACAAGGAACAGAGCTTCATGGAAAATGCAGATTCTAATGATGACATGGAGGACTTGCAGGTTAATGCAGCAGTGAAGTTAATGGCAAACATGCAAGAACTCCACATGAGTGACACAGGCCCAGTGTATGACACTGACTGCTTGTGTTAGGTACCGGATCAAACTATATTCATTACTGATCTGATATCTCCGCCAACATATGCATCCGACGAGGATCAGAGTGTTCAACATGAACCTTCTACATCTCATTCCGATGATAATCAAATGGATCCCGTAGTTATATTTGACGATCAAGATGACCTTATGGTTAATATGGATAATCAAGTTGACTCCGTGGTTATATTTGAGGATCTAAATAATGATCATGTTGAGACTCACGTTGAACAAGCTGAACCTTTGTCTAATCCAGATCTTGAGCTCATGACCAACTTAATTAAGTCCAACAAATCTCAAATGGAAAAGTGCCAAGACATCAATAAGAAATTACAGGATAAAATTGCACTGTTGACTAAGGATAATGAATGCTATAAGTTCCAACTCAACATTTTTCAAACTAAAGAGAAACGTGAAAAAGGTTTTGAAGTCGCATTTGCTAAATCGTACCAAAATGAAAAATCTTTGGAAAACATATATGTGATCTAGTTGCATCCAAGAATGCTTTGTTGTCTCAAATAGAACAACTGAAATATGATCATAAACAACAACTTAACGCTCTCACTTTGGAAACTCAAAAAGCCAAGTCTGAGTTGTTAACTTGTCAAAAATAGTTTTGTGAGTACAAAAAGCATTAGAGGAAACAAATAGATGACTATCTTGAGGAAATTGTCGACTTACAAAACAAAATCAAAGAGTTTTGAAATGTTGTTTATAAACATGGTGAGTCAATCACAACTATTCAAAAGTTTTCTTTTAAACCAAATCCAAATGGATATGGACCGAATCTTGCTGATTACAAACCACGTTTTTCACATAGAGCATTCAAACCAAATCCTCAAGTCTACAGTGCAGAACACAGAATTGATGATTCCATTATGAGTGTTGTTGAATATAATCGTATGGAGGAATTAGATGTAGAAGACGAGAGTCGGTCAAAAATAGAAAATGTTTATTGCAAACCATTTAACTATTCAAAAGCCATAACTTTCGCCGCACAACAGGATAATTCTAACATACCTTGGGTTATCACACCTACTCCTGAGTCCTCTTCTAATGATGGTCCCCGAACCAATGTTGCACAAATTAATGGTCCTTTACCTTCTTTTAGTGAAATAAAGCCATTAGCTGAACGATGTCAGGTTCTAAAATATTTTGACACTTTTATGTCTGACATCAAACTTTTGGAACATGCAATTGAAGTAAATTCTGAAATAAAAGCTGAACATTTTCAATCGCCATTTGCGCGACAACAAAGGGATATTTTTCAGAAAGGACTTTTACCACATGTCCGAAATTTAAAAATGTGTGCAATCTATTGGGAACGGGAACTTCAAAAGGAGATTGGACTTATGAAAACAGTTTTCGAGCAAACAGAAACATCGATTTCTAATACTAAATGTAAAAAGAAAATGTTACGAAATCATGTTGACCGACTATTAGAAGATGTTATATGTGCTGATACCATAAATGTTGTGTTATTACATTCTGTTGCATATGTATTTGATTATATTATTGCTGATTCTGTTGATTCTGCTGAAAATGTTGAGAATACCGATAATGTGTCACAAATCAAGTCTTTAAAAATTGAAAATGAGCGATTGTTAAATGAGCTTTCCAATGCAAAATGTCGTCTTTGATGGTGTCAAAAAGATTGTCAAAATCATGATCTTGCTTTGCAAAACAAGATCAACCAGTTGCGTTCGAAATCTCTTGAGCCAAAAATAGAACAACTGGATGATGCAAACGTGTCTTTAAAGTGTCAAATTTCAAAATATGAACAAGAAATTGCCAAAGTCAAAACCGAATATGGTGTCATATTTGATTTGCTCAAGAAGACTCGTGCTCAAGCGTATAAAGATGCTGATGATCATCTTGCATATACCAAAGATGTTTTACGACAAAATGGAAACACTCACTCTGAAAATCAAGATTTGTTACACACTATCCATGATCTAAAAGCAGAGTTGGTGAAACTTAAGCAAGATAAGATTAGTAACACAAATGCACTTGCCCCAGGAATGTTTAAAATTGACACTAAAACGCCTAATGACAAACCACAAGATACTAATGTGCTTCCTTCAACTAAAACAGGAATAGTTGCCTCTTTTCCCAACGCTAGCACTTCACAGCTTAAGAGCAAATCAAGGAAGAATAGGAAGTTGCGACGTAAGAAAAGAACAATAAACACCTCTGAAGTAGAAGAACACCTTAGGACTTTGAATAAGACTCAAGTTGCACCCACTTTAGACATTGCGTTAGACAAATGTAATAGAAAAAGTGATGTAACGAATGCTAAACCTTTAAGTACTTTGAATGTTTTGTTTGAAGCATCTTGTGTTGGTTTTCGTAAAAGCATGTTTTCTGGTTGTCATGATAAATGTGTTGCTAATGCTATCTTATCTCGTAAGCAGAACAATAGAAAATGGAATACCTCTAGGCCTACTAATGCTTCTAAGTCTGTGCTAGGTAAACCGCCTACTAATGTTTCTACTACCACCATTGATGTATCCATAGAACGCCCTTCACCTCCTAGGAAGAACTTATCACCTAGTGCATTCACTAAGACCAAAGCTAAGACTAGTTGGAGATGGCAGAAATGGTTACATAATACACTTGGATTTAAATGGATTCCCAAAATCATTAACATGTGTGTGTCGTCTGTAACTGTAACGGAACCCTCTAACTCTTCGGGTTCCACATCTACTTCTATTCCACCTGTGCTGTCTGTGTGTAATGCAGGTGATACAGATCATCCTCTAGATTGTTGATAGCGGATGTTCCCGGCACATGACAGTCAATCTCAAACTGTTATCAAACTTTGTTTCAAAGTTCATTGGCACTGTCCGGTTCGGGAATGATCACTTCGCAGCTATCATGGGCTACGGAGATTACATCAATGGGAACATCAAAATTAGCAGGGTTTATTATGTGGAAGGTCACGGTCATAATCTCTTTTCAGTCGGTCAATTTTGTGATGGAGATTTGGAAGTTGCTTTTCGGGAGAAAACTTGTTTCATTCGTGATCTACAAGGAAACGATATTATGTCTGGAAACAGCACATCAAGTCTTTACACAATCTCAATGCAAGACATGATTGCTTCATCTCCCATCTATCTACTTTCTAAGGCAACATCTACAAAATCCTGGCTATGGCACCGTCGTCTTTCACACTTAAACTTTCAAACCATAACCAATCTTGCACGTTACAAACTTGTTGAAGGTCTCCCAAGATTTCGGTATTCTAAAGATCACCTATGCTCAGCTTGTGAACAAGGAAAAAGCACTCGTGCTCACTTTCCTTCAAAGGCGGAACACAAATCACAACATGTGCTTCATCTTCTTCACATGGATTTGTGTGGTCCGATGCATGTGCAGACGATTAACGGAAAACGCTACATCTTGGTAATTGTGGAGGACTACTCAAGATGGACTTGGGTTTATTTTCTTCGAAATAAAGATCAAGCTCCACAAATGATCATCACCTTTCTCACGAAAATTCAAGTTCAGCTCCGGAATACAGTCAGACAAATTAGAACAGATACAGGGACTGAATTTGTTAATCAAACTCTTCGTGAATACTATGAGAAAGTGGGAATTGAGCATCAAACATTCATTGCACGAACACCAGAACAAAATGAAGTTGTTGAAAGACGAAACCGTACGTTAGTGGAAGCTGCAAGAACGATGTTGATAAATGCAAAACTTCCAGATTACTTGTGGGCTGAAGCCGTGTCATATGCATGCTACACTCAGAACCGTTCAATGATTACCAAACGCCACAACAAAACACCTTATGAGCTTATCCACAACCGCAAACCGAATTTAAAACACTTTCATGTATTTGGATCCCTTTGTTACACAAATAATGATCGTGATGACTTTGATAAGCTCAAGGCTAAAGCTGACATTGGAGTATTTGTTGGATACTGTGAAAACTCTAAGGGTTACTGATAAGGTTTTAAAAGGTACCATTTTGAGGGGTCGTTTAAGCCCTTATTTGATCACTTTTGTATCCGTTATTGCTTAATATCGTTCCTTTTCACTTTTTAGGTCTCTTGAAGGCAAAATGCTGGAATGGCACTTATTTGGACGAAAAGGCGCGAATATACGAAGAAAATGGCCAAAGTCAGAATCGAGACACTCAAAGCTGCTGAAAACAGAAGGCGACGGCGTCACTGCTTAACTGCGACGCCGTCGGAGGAATTTGTGACGACTCAGAAGAGAAAACGGCTTATTCTGAAGGACGGCGTCGGGCTTTAAAGGAGTAGACCGTCGCAACTCAGACGGCCTAGATGCGACCCAGACGACGTCAGAAGCTGAAGAGGACGGCGTCACAGACATAAGGTGACGCCGTCGCAAGGTTTACGTGGCCAAGACGAAACCCTAATGACGGCGACACGACGGCGTCACAAAACATAAGGTGACGCCGTCGCATATGTAATATTATATATAGAATCTGAATTTTTCAGTTTTAGGAGAGTCTTTTTGGAGTGAAAACCTAAAACCGAACCAAGGGTGTCTTGTATAGTATTTTAGGGTTCCAAACCCTATCTTACATCAAGATAATTATTTACTTCATCAATTCAATTATGTCTTTGATTATTTGTGTGTATGCTTGCATGTTCTCCATGTCCGGCTAATTTATTTGTGTGTTTGCTTAGGGAGTATGAAACTTAATTATTGAATATTGATTGGTTGTTTCTTATCTTAGTTGATTAATGATCTAGTAATGCGATAGGTCATTCGTTGTGTACTTAATGCTTGATTCATCTTTGTGAACCTTAGAATATAATTACCTGAGTAGTTGTAAGCTAAACCATCCAAAGAGTGCCTTAGAGTAAGAGTTTATTATCCCTAGTGGGTTTTGTAGACGAGACCCTTTGGTAAGTTCAAAGAGTTAGAGAGAAACGCATACCCTACAACTTTAGACACACAACGCAACTAAGAATAAGACGTGACAACTCAACCATCAATAGGAGATAATTAAGGAGTAGTAAAACCTAAGTAAACACATCTTTAAACTATCATACGAGCACACATTAATTAGACATAGACTACCACCACCTTAGTTTAGATAATTAGATAATAGTAGAGTAATCGGTAGAAATACCAACCCCCCAAATCCAATACCCGAGATTCGTACTTTTCAATTTCCTAAAAAAAAACATACAAAAGATAAAAAATAATCTTCCTCAACCTTAACCTTAGCGTAGTAACTTCTCACTAGCATTCCTATTCCCTTAGAGAACGATATCAATACCCGTGGCTTACCCTAATACTACACTACAACGATTAGGTTCACTGCCTAGGGTGTTGAAAAACTTGCTCGACGAAAAGGAAGTTCCTTTGACCCCGAACGCGCTGCGTAAGCGTATCAAGTTTTTGGCGCCGCTGCCGGGGAATAGAATAGCTAGTTAGTAGTCCACCTCGTTTAGGTTTCTTTACTTGATTCCTATCAAGTAAACTTTTTTTTTCTCATTTTTAGCTTTCTCGTAGTCTATCCCCCTTCTTCATGACATTTGTTCGTAACACCCATCACTTTTCTTCATGGAAGGTGATAACCAACCACCACTCATCAACCCACCACCAAATGACCCGCCAAGAGCCCGTACTCTTGGTGAATACTCAAGACCAAGCCACCTAGGCTATAGGAACACCATTGAGCTTCCCGACCAAGCCCAAACTACGGCCCTGCGATCCGACACCATTCGGTTGGTGCAAAACGGATGTGCATTCCATGGACTTCGTTCCGAAGATCCAAATCAGCATCTGAGGGATTTCCTCAAAATTGTCGATTCCATCGACCTTGATGCTACTACTCGGGAGACCACGCGTCTGCGTCTCTTCCAATTCTCTCTACGGGACCAAGCTAGTAATTGGCTTGAGCGACTTCCCGCCGGCTCCATCTCAAGTTGGGATGATCTTACCTCTCGCTTCCTTGCTCAATTTTTCCCACCGGGGAGAACCACTAAGCTTAGGAATGACATCTTGATGTTCCAACAACGTCAAGGTGAATCTCTCTACGAAGCATGGACCCGATTCAAGGACTTACTTCATAAAGTCCCTCATCACGGCATTGATCTTTGGCTCTAAGTCCAAATCTTTTATGATCATGTCAACTTCCCCACTAAGCGATCCATTGACCAAGCGGCCGGTGGAAAACTTAGTGATCTCACCGCGGAAGAATCATGGGGTATAATAGAGGACCTTGCCCTCTACGACAACGAAAGTTGGGATGACCCCCATGAGCTACCTAAAACCGTCAAGGCAATCTCCTTGCCTTCCATCAACTCACAACCTTCCGACCGTAGGATGATCGAACTTGAAGATCAAGTTAAATTCCTCATGAGTTCCTACGAAAATCCTAAGTCTTCACACCATGTGAACAAAGTTTCTCCCTCGTGCGAGCCGTTTTGTGATCCTCATAACACGCGCACTAGCACCCGATCCCCCGAACACGCTTCCGTTGACTACGCATCCTCGCGTATTAATGGAGCGGGAGGAAGATTCCCTACAACACCCGGACCTAGGAATTTCAATGAAACCCGTGAGGCATGGAAAAGCAAGCCCGACTTCTACTGGGGACAAACCAAAGAATTCACCTCTAATGATTTCTCATGGCCCCCACCTAACGGTCCTAACCAACAAAACATCGAAGGGATGTTGCAAAACCTAGTTGCATCCCAAGAAACCCAAATGGCTAAGCTCTCGGACCGCTTTAACCATCAACAAGCCGAGATGGATAGGAAGATAGAGAACCTTTTGAAAGCCATAACCAATAGTGATAGGAAGGTTAGTGCTATCTCAACTCCCGAACCTTCAGGTATAGAGATTAAGGATCCAAGCAAGCTAACTAAGCACGTTCAATTCGTCAATGCCATCGCCTTAGTGAAACCTGATAGAACATATGACGAAGAGGACCATACGCTTGTGAATAATGAAACACCCGAGGAAGTAGATGAAGTAGACATTGACTATTTCAACAAATTTCCTATGGAAGAAGAACTATCTCGCCACCCTCACTTAGTGCGTGACCTCCGTCACATGTATGTTAGGAAAAGCCCTAGAATCAAGTTTGGGAACCCTTGGAATCTTAACATACCATGTTGCATAGGACACCTTTTTGTGGCAAAGGCCTACATTGATCGCAAATCCCCAATCAACATAATGACTAGCACCTACTACAATTGGATAATGAAGAAGCCTATCCCAACTAGGCAAGACCCCGATAATCCTAGGGATAAGTGCAATTTTCTTGGTAGAGTTAAGGGATTGCCCGTCTATGTAGGTAGTTTCATGTTCCCTACGGACTTCATAATTGTGGATGATATTAGCACGACCATAGACTCTAGCTTGTCCCACGTTATTCTAGGAAAACCTTTCATAGAAAGCACCGGGATGACCTATGACCCCTCGTTTGGAGTAGTGCGATTCAAGGATGAGACCGACAACATAGCTTACCAAATGCCGTTTAAGATTGAGAAGTTTTCATCACTCTCTAATGATGAAAAGGAACTTAAGCTGTCGGTCTATTATAGGAATGATAAGGATAAGGAAAAGGGAGTAGATTATGTTATGGCTAAGATTTTCGGGTTCTATAAGGATTGTTTGAACTTAGGACCGAAATATAGGACCGAGTGGGGAGAGGACGAACTCTTAGAGAGGTGCATCATAGGACACTTCTACAACATGGAATCCCCCGGTAGAGACCGTCAAGAGGGCGGTAATGAGAAAACGTAGGAGTACGACTACGAGTCTAGCTACAAGACTCTTAAATAAAGAAAAGCGCTTCGTGGGAGGCAACCCATGCTTAATTGTTTGCTTGTTAGTGTCATATATCTTTTATTAATTGTTTATCCTCATGTTTAAATTTGTAAAAATGCTTTATTTTGTTTTTAACCTCGTCTTAATTGCATATAAAGGTATTTTACATAAGGGATAAGTGTAGGGAGGATTACACACGTTTTCAAAAGAAACGTAAACATGAGAATAACAATTAACGAAAAGATATTTATGTTTGTTTGTTCGAGTCAAATGCTTGTATCGAGTCATAATGGATGTTTTGCAGGAATTTTTCCAGATTCTAAAGATGTAAATTTTCCAGAATTTTTTCCAGAAAATCGCATACCAGTTTTTGTCAGGATAACCTGACGACGTCAGGATTGCAACCTGACGGCGTCAGGAAGGAGTAAAAACATCAGATTATTTTTTTTCTTCTCGTTTTCTGAGCTACTTATAAATTTTTGGAATTTTCCAGGTCTTAATTTTCTTAGAAATTCTGTAAACATCCATTCCACAAGCATTATATCCTAGTTTAAATCTATATATTATTACCGCCGATTTTACACGAAGGTTTCGTTTGTTTTGTTCAAGTGTGCAGGTTTAGTTTGTCAAGAAGAAGTTACACAAGATTGGAAGGAGCTTTTCACGCAATAATTCTTCTTGGAAAGGATTTAACCACCACTTTACACGGATCCTACCGAGCTAATCAGGGGAGTATTAGTTTCTTTCGTTTTTGATTACCTTCTTTTATCATTACTTTGATACTTTCGGGGAACATTGGGGACAATGTTCAGTTTAAGTGTAGGGAGGGAAAATAAAATGGGAACTTTGAAACTATGCTTATCCTTGATTATTTGCTTTGTCCAATTGTATTTGTGTAATAAACCATGAGAAAATGTCGGTTAGGGTAATTTTGGCACCAAATTTAAAATTTTTCATGACATATAGGAGTGGGCCATTAGTCTTAACAAAAGCGTCTCACGGATAGGAAGTTATATGACTAGCACAAAAAAACCCTTTACCACCCAAATTCCACCCAAAATGTGAGGATCGCCCTTAGATTAGTAGGAATTAAAAGCATTCATCTTCAATGCTTAAAGTGTGAACCGGTAGTATATTAGATTCTAGAACTTGTTTTGTGATGCATTCCGAGATCGCAAGTGAGACTACACTTGTGTAGTTAGGAATAACTAAATGATAAGAGGCATTAGGATAACCCTTGTTTGATACCCGTAATATAATTACTTCTTCCACATCGGTTGAGTAATTCCCCCACACCCTTTGCGTTGTACTCATCTTTAGTACACGATACCCCTAGTTAACCCCTCAGAGCCTATCCTTTTCGCGGTTCTCGTGATTTTTCGGTTTTTCTGGAATATCAATGAAGAGCATTGTTTACACCCCACCCCCAAATATACACCCAAATCGCCTTAGCCTACCCCTTATGCACTCACTTTTAGTGCATTATTGTTATCACCCTAAACCCTTAGTTCAATTATCTAGTTGCTTGCAGGAGTTGCTAAGTCGAGTCATATCCTTTGTATACAGTTTTGGGACGATTGGGATTCATGGGAAAAGTTAAAGTTTATGAAATGACGGGAAGGGAACGTTAAATTCAAATTCCCTTTGTTTGCATAATAATGTACCCCAAGTGTTTTGATCTTTTCAATTCGGGTCAAATTAGTGTTAGAGTAATAAAAACTCAAGTGTAGGGATATGCCTATAAATCCCTATCATTTTGATGTTACCTAGAGGATGGTAGAGTTAAAGTGTATGGGGGAAAAAAAATCGAAAAAAAGAATAGAAAAAGAGAAAAAGAAAAAAAAAAATAGAGTGTAAAAAAAATAAAAAATAAAAAAATAAAAAAAACATACGGGCTACCATCCTACATCTATCCTTTAAATTTATGTTTGTTTATTTCCGTTACCTAGGTTTTTAGAGTGTCGAGTCTTGGCTTAGCAACGCCATTCTTCGTATGCATTTAACATAGAGATTTTTGACTTGCCACCACTAAATAGCTTATCCCACCAAACCCTTGTTTCCCTACCGTAAGCCTAACATTACAACCCTTTAAAAGACCTCTTTGATAGTCTTTCCTAGGTGCTTACGCCAAAGCGATGGAGGTTTGATCTATTCTCAAGCCTATGGTAATCTATGTACTAGGACCGGTTAATGAGTGTTTATCTTCCATTTCCTATTTGTTATATTTCATATATACACCCGAGAGAGATGTGAGTATCCAAACACCCCATGTGAGGTGCTAGTATGTAATTTTCGTGCTTGTTATGACTTTTGCGGGGCTTATATGTGTTGTGGACCATTTTAAATCAATGCTTCATGACCCCTAACTTATAAATTAATTGGCTAAAAGCACATTTGCTTGAGGACAAGCAAATAACAAGTGTAGGGATATTTGATAAGGTTTTAAAAGGTACCATTTTGAGGGGTCGTTTAAGCCCTTATTTGATCACTTTTGTATCCGTTATTGCTTAATATCGTTCCTTTTCACTTTTTAGGTCTCTTGAAGGCAAAATGCTGGAATGGCACTTATTTGGACGAAAAGGCGCGAATATACGAAGAAAATGGCCAAAGTCAGAATCGAGACACTCAAAGCTGCTGAAAACAGAAGGCGACGGCGTCACTGCTTAACTGCGACGCCGTCGGAGGAATTTGTGATGACTCAGAAGAGAAAACGGCTTATTCTGAAGGACGGCGTCGGGCTTTAAAGGAGTAGACCGTCGCAACTCAGACGGCCTAGATGCGACCCAGACGACGTCAGAAGCTGAAGAGGACGGCGTCACAGACATAAGGTGACGTCGTCGCAAGGTTTACGTGGCCAAGACGAAACCCTAATGACGGCGACACGACGGCGTCACAAAACATAAGGTGACGCCGTCGCATATGTAATATTATATATAGAATCCGAATTTTTCAGTTTTAGGAGAGTCTTTTTGGAGTGAAAACCTAAAACCGAACCAAGGGTGTCTTGTACAGTATTTTAGGGTTCCAAACCCTATCTTATATCAAGATAAGTATTTACTTCATCAATTCAATTATGTCTTTGATTATTTGTGTGTATGCTTGCATGTTCTCCATGTCCGGCTAATTTATTTATGTGTTTGCTTAGGGAGTATGAAACTTAATTATTGAATATTGATTGGTTGTTTCTTATCTTAGTTGATTAATGATCTAGTAATGCGATAGGTCATTCGTTGTGTACTTAATGCTTGATTCATCTTTGTGAACCTTAGAATATAATTACCTGAGTAGTTGTAAGCTAAACCATCCAAAGAGTGCCTTAGAGTAAGAGTTTATTATCCCTAGTGGGTTTTGTAGACGAGACCCTTTGGTAAGTTCAAAGAGTTAGGGATAAACGCATACCCTACAACTTTAGACACACAACGCAACTAAGAATAAGACGTGACAACTCAACCATCAATTGGAGATAATTAAGGAGTAGTAAAACCTAAGTAAACACATCTTTAAACTATCATACGAGCACACATTAATTAGACATAGACTACCACCACCTTAGTTTAGATAATTAGATAATAGTAGAGTAATCGGTAGAAATACCAACCCCCCAAATCCAATACCCGAGATTCGTACTTTTCAATTTCCTAAAAAAAACATACAAAAGATAAAAAATAATCTTCCTCAACCTTAACCTTAGCGTAGTAACTTCTCACTAGCATTCCTATTCCCCTAGAGAACGATATCAATACCCGTGGCTTACCCTAATACTACACTACAACGATTAGGTTCACTGCCTAGGGTGTTGAAAAACTTGCTCAACGAAAAGGAAGTTCCTTTGACCTCGAAAACGCGCTGCGCAAGCGTATCAGTTACCGGATCTGGAATCGTCGTACAAGGGAGATTATGGAAACTATTCATGAAAATTTCGATGAGCTTAGAGAGATGGCTTCTGAGAAAAACAGCTTGGAACCCGGACATAACCGTCTAAACTTTCCCCAAACCCCATCATCAGCTGAACCAAGCCTCCAGCTTACTCGTCGTCAAATGGAACAGCTATTTTCTCCTCTGTTTAGTGATGATATTGATCAACGTGCTCCAGATGTATCAAATGTTTCCGCTGCTCAACCTGATACTAATCCAATACCTGATACACCTGAAACCACAACAACTGTTGAAGAAGCACATCCAATTGATTCTACAACAACAGCTGAACAAACCGCATCCAATGACGCTGAACCAACTGATGATGTTCTGAACTAAGAAGTACCTACACCTGCAAATTATGATCCAAATGCTTTCTTCAATCCTTTTGCTAATGAAACTGCCACTTCTGATGTTGCGGAATCATCCACAAGCCATTTAAATCCTCCTAATCTGCACAATGTATATCAACATCAACCCTCCACACATCGTTGGACAAAAGACCATCCTCTTGTGAACATCATTGGAAATCCGAATCCACCAGTCGTAACTAGACAACGCCTTCAGACTGACGATGAACATTGCATTTATGCCCTTACCGTTTGCCAAGCTGAACCCAAAAATATTAAAGAAGCAATGACATATGAAAACTGGATCGAATCCATGCAAGAAGAACTTAATCAGTTTAAACGTCTTGAAGTATGGGAATTGGTTGAAAAACCAACAAGGGTCTATGTTATTGGTCTGAAATGGATTTGGAAAAACAAGTTGGATGCTGAAGGTACGGTTATAAAAAATAAGTCACGTCTGGTGGCTAAGGGTTATAGACAAGAAGAGGGGATTGACTACGAGGAATCATTCGCACTGGTTGCTAGACTTGAGGCTGTACGGATTTTTCTGGCATTCGCAGCTCACATGAACATCACGGTCTTTCAGATGGATGTCAAAACCACCTTTCTGAATGGTAAACTGAAGGAAACGGTCTATGTTAGTCAGCCAGAAGGATTTGTTGATCCAGAGTTCCCTAATCACGTCTACAAACTGAACAAGGCTCTCTACGGTCTCAAACAAGCCCATCGGGCGTGGTATGATAAGCTGTCATCCTTTCTCATATCTCATAATTTTGTCAAAGGATCGGTCGACCCAACACTGTGCTTACAATATCACGGGGAACACATTTTAATCGTTCAAATTTATGTGGATGACATCATTTTTGGGTCAACACATTTAAAGTACTCAAACGCTTTTTCAAAACTTATGAAAACACATTTTGAAATGTCCATAATGGGTGAAGTTACGTTCTTTCTAGGACTGCAAGTTCATCGATCACCCCGTGGTATTTTCCTAAGTCAGTCCAAATATGCTCTTGAAATTTTAAACAAACATGGAATGCAAAGCTGTGATACCTATGCCACACCAATGGCACATACCAAGAAACTGGACGCTGATTTGCATGGGAAATTGGTTGACCCTACCAAATACCGAAGTATTATTGGGTCTCTCATGTATCTAACAGCCAGTCGACCTGACATTGTCTTTGATATATATCTTTGCTCCCGTTATCCGTCGAGACCAATTGAAACTCACCTCACTGAGGCTAAAAGAATCCTCCGATACATCAAGGGAACCATTAATTTGGGGATCTGGTATCCGAAGGATTCTGGTTTTGAACTAATAGCTTTTTCAGATGCTGATCACGTAGGATGCTTAGATTCTTAGAAAAGTACTTCAGGTGCTCTACAATTTCTTGGTGATAAACTGGTGTCATGGCAATCAAAGAAGCAGGATTGTACATCGCTTTCCTCATCCAAAGCAGAATATGTAGCCATGTCAGCGTGTTGTGCTCAAGTCATTTTGATGAGAACACAACTCAAAGACTATGGTTACGTGTTTGACAAAATCCCGATGTACTGCGACAATCGAAGTGCTATTGCTATCTCATGCAACTCAGTTCAACATTCAAAGTCCAAGCACATCGATCTTCGATATCATTTCATAAAGGAGCATGTGGAAAAGAGTACCGTTGAATTATATTTTGTGGGTACTGAACACCAACTGGCGGACCTTCTCACCAAAGCCTTAGCTCCTGCTAGGTTTACTGAGTTGATCCACCAGATTGGCATGAGGTGTTTGACTCCAAAGAAACTGGACGAACTTTTAACAAAATCTTAAAACCAGTCAAACACCAAAACCTCTTTTGTAAATATTTTTCAAAAACAAAATTTAAAAAATATAAAATTCATAAAATACAAAAATATTCTTCTATCTAAACTTTTTTCAACATGGCAAGTACAAATCTTCCGTCAACACTTTGTTCTTTTAAACAATTTAATATTTTCTCGAACAAGTGTTGAAGGGGAGAACGTTAATATTTTCTGTTTCATAAAACATTGTACTTTCATGTTACCCTATTTTGGTTGTATCTATGATAATGGTGGATACGTTTCTTGTTTCTTAACACTCCTCGGACTTAAATTTGTAAAATTTCAATTTTTTTAAAGTCGAGGGGGAGTGTCGTCAAGTTTCTTTCCAAACTTTCACTTCTTGCTTAACCAAAATGGAAGTTATGGGCTGTGGATGAAAATAGTTGAGGTGGAGGGACCATAATTGTCAAATGTTCAAACTTAATTTAACAAAACCCTTTCACCTAAAACACTTAACATTTATTACAAACATTAAATTCTTCAAACACCTTCTTCCCACGCCTATAATTCATCTTCTAATCCGTGTTATAAACCTTAAATTTGTAATTGTTTAACGTTTCTTGGTGTAATTTCAAACATTGATCTTTAACCATTTGCAAAATCAACGGTTTGATCTTCCTCTATGTGAGATTCAAGCTTTTACGCTTACGCGTATAAGCTTGAATTCATGTTGGGTTATTTGCTGTGAAATGGGTGTGTTAAAATGTTTCTAATATCAATCCTTAAACTGTTTCCAACATCTAATTCAACCCAGAAACAAGTATGAAATCACTTTTCAAATTTAGGGTTTATGCATGAAATTGGGTGTTTTCTATTGGGTGTGTTTCAGGACAATTAGAGGCTTGTAATATGCTTAACATGTGTTTAATTAACCAATAACATCTTTGAATTCAACACAGAAACAACATAATGGTGAAATTGAACTTTAGGGTTTAAACATTCGTATAATTGGGTATTTTTGCTTCTTAAGGTGTTTGATGTTAAAACCCGTTGAATGCAACTTATTATGCCTCTAAGTCATCCCAGAAATCATTTGGTTGTGTTTACATGGTTAGATTGTTTAGGCGTAGATTTTGAATCTTTAGGGTTTAACTTTACGCTTAAGCAAATTTTACGCGTAACAATATTCAACTTAAGATGCCATGTGACTTTGAAAGGGATTGAATAAAATGTTAATGAAGATGTTATGAATGATTTATTTTCAAGTTTTACGCGTGCAAAATCATAATCAAGGGTAAAATATGGCCTTACGCTTAAAGGATCACCTTATGCGTAGCAGTTACGCATAAGAGAAATCTTACGCGTAACCTTTACACATAAGGTTCTAC
Organism: Chrysanthemum seticuspe; assembly: GCA_019973895.1. Taxonomy (NCBI): domain Eukaryota; kingdom Viridiplantae; phylum Streptophyta; class Magnoliopsida; order Asterales; family Asteraceae; genus Chrysanthemum; species Chrysanthemum seticuspe. Next base: position 257,235,898 of record BPTQ01000005.1, on the reverse strand, counting down.
ATTGGGACTACGCGTATCCTGTGAAGGATATGCGTAAACTTGGATTCTTACGCATAAGGCTTACTCTTACGAGTAAACCATACGCATAAGCTCCCAACCTACGCTTACGCGTAAGCCTTATGCCAAGAGCCTTTTCCTACGCGTAAGATTTCTTACGCGTAAGATGGACTCCTACACATAAGTTTAGCTCTACGCGTATGGTTACCATGTTTACGCATAAGCTTACAATTTTACGCTTAAGCCAATATTTTAACTTTACTTATGAAATGTTACGCGTACAAACTTGTAAACAAGTTACTCATAACGTCACAAGACCAAAATGTCATTAATAATCTATAATTGTTAATATGTTGTGTGAATGAGTGAAAATTTGGACTTTAAAATTCAAAATTAATACTCACGTATCTTTTCACATCAACTTTGGACTATTGGACAAACAAGTGACCTTGGACTCGTAACATTCATTAACATAACAATTTCAATAATTGGACAATAAAATCAACTTTTGACTAACATAATGTCTTTCGATATCTTGGTTCTTTTGGCTCAATATCTTTTAGATCACGATATGGACATCACCATGGAAAATGTTAACGCACCGAATGAGCTCACAATGGAAGACATATTCCCTACTGGTTATAGTATGAAGCTTGGAAAGAACAACCTCAAGGTTGATTTTGAGAACTTCACCTGCTCTGAATCTTCGTGCCGAATTGGTGTGGATATTCTCAAGACTCATCCCTACAACAACATGCTCACAAATTCTGCAACTGTGCCGGAGATCTACATTCACCAATTTTGACATACAATGAAAAAGGTGGATGGTCAAGATGCTGTCACGGTTACTATTAATGATAAGCAGGTCACCGTCACTGTTGCTGATTTACGAGCAATTCTTCTGCTCCCTGCTATCCAGCCTGCTGAGTATGTACCAATTCCAACTGAAGAGGCTACACTACAATTCATGGTCGATATTGGCTATGATGAAGCTGCAGGCATAATTACTAAGCACTCCTCGGTCGATTTGAAGAACATTCCTCAGCCTTGGAGAACTTTATACATCATAATCGCCAAGTCTGTTTCTGGACGAGACAACGGTCATGAGCATCCTAAGCTAATGCACCTACAGATCTTCTGGGGCATGGTCAACAAAATGCACATCGACTATGCAAGTCTGATCTGGGAAGACATGATGTCTCACCTCAAGAAGCCCGGCACAAGGGTTCCTTTCATCAGATACACGAAGTTGTTGATCCAGAAGATTCTCGAGAATAATTGGGACATTCCATTGAGACTTGATGACCCCAACCATCATTCTGCGTTGTTTGAGGCTACGTTAAATGTTGTCAGATTCAAAGACTCATTGACAAAGAAACAAGGTGTAGTACTGACTGACTGCCTTCTCACTGATGATATTAAAAGCCTTCCATCGTATTCACGATACCAAGAAGCAGTGACTTTAGGCAAAGTCGGTTTTTTGGATGAAAAGTCTTCAGCCATTCCAGCCAAGAAGACCAGAAGATCAGGTAGTGCTGGAAGTGTAGCAAGCACTGGGAGTGGCATCAGGTATCCTAAGAGGAATCCTTCCCTCAAAATAAAAGTCCCATCTAAGGGTGCCACCCTAATCCCAAAACGGCACCTAAATTAGAGGACGAAGACTCCGAGGATACTGTGTCTGAAGAGGTGGCTTGTTATTCCGAAACTCCAATAGATGAAACAACCTCACTGAGGTCAGAGGACAAACCACCCAGTCCCAAATCAGACAAGGGTAAAACTCCAGTTGCAAAGTAAGAAGAAGAATAGAGTTCTGATGATGAACCAAAGGATGAGGAGAAAGACTACTACAAAACACTGAAGCATCTAAGGTTACAACATGCTGCCATGGAATTTAAACTTCAACAAACTCATGGCCCTGGAGGTTCAAGTGGTGGTGCACTAACCACACCAGTTATCGATGTGGTTAATTAACCCGATAAGGGAACTGGTACCACCACTCACAAATCAACAGAGCAACAGCAGCAAGAGGATGAAATCATTTTTGACTTTGAAGAAGAAGATAAGGAGAAGGATGAAAAGATTACCGATGAAGATATTGAGGAAGCAGCTAGGGAAAGAGCTGAAGAAGAAGCTCGGGCTAAAGAGGAAGAGGCAAAAGCTCAAGAGGAAGCTGACAAGTATCTACTAGATAATCCTGAGCACAACCCGGAAGAAACCTCTGAGCCACCAAAATACCCTGAGCCATATCATGACTCATCATCTCATTAATCTCATTCATCTCCACCACCATCCAAAGATGCTACCACCAGATCAACCTCCAAATCAGTCAAGAAACCTACCAATACTTGGGCATCACGTGCCAAGAAAAAGATTGTCAAAGCTGTCAAACAAGCAACGAAACGCAATGTTGTTAACAAGAAACTGAATCAGCTTGCCGACAGAGTCAATCTACTTCAGAATGTGATAAACGAGTTTTCGGAGGAAAGGGAGCAGATCCAGCAGTTTCTCAATCGAGATATCCAAGGGGAAATGGACAAGATGATAAGGGACTACACTCACAAGTTCCTTCTCGACACTGTCCCTGGAGTTACAAGAAAGATGTTTGCCATACAACTCTTTCCACATCTCATGTCATTGGTCAAACATACACTGGCAAATACCCTAGCGGTCATGGAAATCAAACCAGTCCCGTCTCCGGTTGTCTCCAATGCTGAATTGATCTCGAAGCTGGTAATGCAAATGTCTCAATGATCCGCAAATTTCACTTCGGACGAAGCTAAACTTTTTGAGGCATTGCTAGAATATCAACTCAAGACATCGTGTAAAGAGTCGGCTAGTAAAGTTAAACGACCAAGAGACGACGATGATGCGGACAAGGATTCTGAGCCAAAACGTAAAAAGAAAATTGGCGAATCATCATCCATGCCTCCACCACCCCCAAGGACCACCGCCACAAGATCTCCACAATGACCTCCTGCTAGTGACAAACCTCAGGACTCTGAGTCTTCACCACCAAAGGAGAAAACTGGTGACCATTTTGAATACACCGGTGGTGATGACGAAGAGATTCCTGAGCCCCAACAACAACCCCCTTCTTCAGCATCAACCAAGCAACCAGCATTATCCTCCAAGCCACAGAAGAAAAAGTCAAAATCAGTTGTGTCATGGCTAGATGAAGATGAAACTGACGAATATGAATGGTTTTCAAAGCTTGTTGATGCCACCCCTCAATTACCGGAAGGCAAAGAACCGGTAGATGGTCGAACCATGGAGCATGTCAAGATCATTCATGAAAAGTTTAAAGTGAAGAAGATGACGAAGGGAGAATTGCGCTGAATCAAGAACGACGCATTTCAACTGCTTAAGGACAGCTCCGATAGTGCAATTGAAGTCGAATATCATCTCGACAACATTGCACGAGCTATGTCCAACAATATTGATTGGCTCAACCCTGAATCCAACATCGACTTCACAAGACCTGACAAGACTCCTTACTACACTGACTGGACCAAGCCACTACCAACCATCGGCCGACCTGATCAACAACGGATTCCCTACCGATATTTCTTCAACAATGACCTGGAATTTATTCAACACAGTAGCGATGTAAGCAAGAAATACGCTACCTCACTCACCTTCAACATCCCGGCAGCTGTCTTCTCTGATAATGTTGCCATCGAGGAAGAAGCCACAAGAATGTTTGTTGACAATGTGGTAAACTATGAACTCGATGCACAGTATGGAATTCATCATTGGCCTGCACGAAGAAGACTTTACTACAGAAGCTGCCAGGTACTTAAATCAAACAAAGAGGTATACAGTGACAAATGGATCGTTGCTATAATGAATGTCATCTTGGCTACAAAGTGGGATTACTCATTCCTGGAACAAATCAAAGTCAAATGCCAAGACGAACGAGAATATGATTTTTCTAAAGCTGATTTTCTGAGATTGTCACTCAATGACCTTGAAGACATGTATCTGGATAAGGTACAAGGTCGAATGCGACATTTCTCCACCAACATCCAGCTGCAGTACATCAAGTCGTTGTTGATATTCATAAGAAGCATCGTCATCCAAGAACGTGTTGAAGACCTTTAACTTGCCGTAGAATCATATCAGAAAAGGGTCAATCTCACTAACCGCTGCTCAACTTTCCTGATATCAACCAACTCTCTCAGTACACCATTCTAAAGAAACCGAAGTTTGGAGTAGTTTACCGCAGTGAACCACATCAAAACTGCTTCATGGCGTGCAATGAGCCTCACAAATTTTGTGACCACACTCTGAAGAAGGTTCGTGATGGGTTGGCGTATCGGTTAAAAGAGATTCATGAAGGCATTGGGTCGAAGAAAAGGTGGAATTCTAGGGAAAAGAGGGATGTCAAGAAGATTGTCACTAGGATCGATGAGAGGCTGTTTCACAGGGATCAGATGCGGAGGCTAGAGAGCTTTGTGGGTGGAAGGGAAAGCTTCACTCTTACCGGGTATCAACGTCAAGAGAGAACTCCTGGTGTTATTGACGAATTGACTGGTACTCCTTGATTTGTTTCTATCATTGTTATTTGGATAATTTTTTTATCTGTATATTATTGACTATGGTTTGTACACACATAACAGTGTACAACCCGTACTTGTAATGAAAGGACCATGTGGTACGCGTCAGTGCCACAATCCTTATAAAAGGAGCGAAAGCTTCTTACTTTTGAGTAAAACTATCAAAACTTTCATTTTTCAAAGTTTTGCTCAAAAGAACAAGTACTTCCCCTTATGTTTTCAAAACCTCAAAAGTTAATATTACTTGTTGAGGGGGAGTATTTGCTTAAAATCTTTGTTCACAAATTGTTCTTCATGGAATCTTCCCACAAAACTCGAAATGGACATATTCGATATCAAAATTTCGTCAAAAATAACATTTATATGCCATTTTTGAGGGGGAGAAAAATTGTGTGATACAAATATGTTGTCAAAATTGTGATTGAATCTTCGTGCTAAAGACTTAACCCATGAATTTACGAGATCTGAACTGTCATACATCGAAAAGATTTGTCTTCCAAGACTTAACCGAGTAGATTGTACCTATTCGAGAAGCTCTTTATAGACATGAAATTTGACGGGTTTGACAACCTTTCAAGGTTTGTCCACACCTTCAAGGTAGTTATTAGAGCTAGTTGTCACCTAAAAGCTGACAATGTAACTCTTTAACTATGCAACGTAACCGTGTCTCACAAGGAATTGTCTATCTTGAGTCGATCAATTCAAAAGTGCGCGCTCTTCTCTCACCGTGCAGATTTCTGTCAAAACACTTAAGCACGTGTGGAGGGGGAGTATTTCTGCAAAAGATAAAACTCTCACAGTGGTACAAAATGTTTTTACTCATAAACACTTTGAGAGATTTTCAAGAAAATGGTTTTATGGCAACATAGGTTAGTTATGGAGTTATAAGGTGACTAAGGTTAGGAATAACCGTCCTATGATCCGCCAGAGCCGGAGGGATCTACCCAAGGACACCACCAATAGTTAGAATTTAGAAGTCCTTAGGTATGATTATAAAAAGGAGAAAATGAGAATCGGAGAAAGAAGGAGTTGAAGAATTAAAAAGAAAAGTAAAGAAAATGGTGAAAATAAATAGCCCTCCAAATTATTCAACTTAGGGCAGACACCGAGTTCAATACGTATGCTACTGGTTGACACTTGATGACACTAGTATTAAAGATCAAAGTCGTCATGGACCCAGTGACGCATGCACTAAACCTTCTTAGCCACTCAAGTTTCTCTCAACAGAAACTTGTTTCATTTTCACAGGGAACCCTACGTAAACTATCGGCTTTCTCTTAGAGATTGCTGGTATTGAAGAAGGAGACCCTCTCCCTAGTCTCCGCTTAGGAAAACCAAAGTGCACTATTGAGTCTAGAGCAACGAGATTCATCAAAAGATCTCTTAGGAACACTCGACATTTCATCACTTGTCGTTCAACAATTAGGACGCAAGTGATACTATTCTAGATTCCTACACAGATCTTAGCAATCTGTCGAGAACATTTATGAGGGGTTCACAACTGTGATCCTTAGTGATTGAATGGAAACTCCTTCCAGGGTCAACATCTAACAGCCCTGACAGCAGGTCACTTTGGTAACTCATTGTGGGTTACGCTTAGTGTTGTCTCAAACGGTCTACAGTCGTGGGGTGATGCTTCGGTGTACCTCAACGACTCACCTGAACTGTAGCTGTACTTCGGTACATTGTGTTACCCTACTTGAGGGACTCCAGTTCAGGAACAACTTTTGCTAGAATTAGAGATGTGTTTTCACACTATGCTGTTAACACGCTCGAAGTTCGAACTTGTAAGTGCTAGAAATCCCGCTAAGGAGATTTTTCAAGAATCGAGTCCTGAAAATGTGGGTCATTACTTGAACTAGTTCAATGTAATGCCAACTGTCCCTTATGGGATTCGGATGGCTGATTCGCCCAACCAAGGTAAATGGAATCAATACATTCATCAGAAGAACAATCGTAGTGGTCAAGTCTTTAAGAAACGGCCACAATGATCGGTTGGTGTTTATCACTAACCAATTCTTATGTTTTTCTTCTTATGGATGCTCCTGGGAGATGATTGTGCAGATTCTCCACATGCTCATACCAACAATAACATTAATTGAAGTTCTCTCGAAAGGTAACACAAAAGTCAGAATGATTCTTCATCAAAGCCAAAGAATCTACAAAGTTTAAAGACTAAAGAGAACTATATCAATCCTGAAATCCAACGTCAAAGAGCGTGTGAGCATGTTGGAGAAGAACGTGGAGACACCTGAGCAACGAAGCGGACCTGATGCAGATTACAACAACATAACATCACCATATCCACACCAGAACAAAGAACAAAGATAAATGAAGACGTCAAAGCTGAAAACTTCAAAGAAAAACAAGATCCTCACACTGGGGAGATTGTTAGAATCAAGGCACTTCTTCTCACAAGAAAGAAGAATGTCAGATGACGTCAAAGCAACTATTACATCAGCACCAACAACGTTTCATGATTACTGAAGTTATTAATTACCAACACTTAGGGGAGATTGTTGGAATCAATTGTCACACCCCCAAAATACCTGTTTTGCAGCGGAATGGAATACCTAGGGGATGACTGCCATAGCATCACAGTTACAGTTATATTGAACGACCTAAAGTGTCGTTTGGAAAATACATCGTTTGATTGAGTAAAATAATCAGAGTTTACAAAGTATAGGTCCCAAATGATAGTCAACCTGTACGGAAATAATTTTGATACAAACCAAATGATGTTTTTAAAGTGCATAAATCCCATGTGAGACGCGTCGTTACTACGACTCTATGATAAGTCCACATGCATGCCATGAAGTGTATGCCTTAGATACCTGAGATAAAACATGCTAAAAGTGTCAACACAAAGGTTGAGTGAGTTCATAGAGTTTGTGTTTTCATGAAGAAAACCTTTAAAGAATGTTCATGCAGCAAAGGCATTGCAAATCCACTCAGTTCCAATTTCCGCCCATACAAAACTTGCAACTTGTGTGTTTACAACCCACTGCCAAAATGTGTATAGTTTATGTTCAAGCACATGATGTCAAATTGTTAGGTTCAGTCCCAGATAGATCTTAATGAGCCTTTAATGAAGATAGCTGCCTCTTGTAATCACAAAACAACTAAGGAGAACCTTTACTAGAATTGCACTTCTGCGGAAAATAAATACAAAACTTTAAGAAGACAATAAACACAATAACTTAATCCTCTATGAATCTAAATTAATTCACTATTAATATTATCAAAGACGTGCATAAAACCCTAGCCACATGTTTCTTTTATAGCACAAGAAACCCTAATGCAGCTTGCTAAACACTCAAAAGCTATGCTCTATCTATTCCTATTTTAACTCAAGCATATCACAACTAATAAGCTAAGAAAACGGAAATTACATATCCGTAAAAACATACTATCATAGGAAACTGCACACTATCAGCATAAACCTTTCTATCAGCGGAAATAACATAACTATCAGTAGGAACCACATCAGCGGAAATATACAAATACCAGACACATCACATGGAAGATTCAGCAGATGCAGCAAGTAACTTATCCTTGAATCTCTTGATAAGCTGCTCTGCATTGGTCCTATCATTTCCAACAGGAGCTGTAGAAAAGACTAACTGATTGGATAACATCTGCGCCATTAACCTCTCAGAGAGTGGATAATCCAAATCAGTAAACATGTAAATATACACTCCATCCCAAGTCTGCATCACATGAACAGTTGACAAAGGGTAAAATGTCCACTGATAGACCTCCCAGTCATGCTGACCCTCCCATATTCTATAACCTTTCCCATTCTCAGAATCTGAATCAAATAACACTTGTAAATCCCCAAGTAAGAACATCCCAGCTTTAGAAATATCATGAGACTCAAAATAGGTATACACCATATCATACAGCCTAAGAAGGTCATTTCTATCCAAAAAGTTAAGAATCTCAGTAAGAAATGTGAAATTCCTGACTGTGCCATCCTCCCTATAGACAGAATTGAAGTGTCCCATACCTCCAAGTCCTGTTGGAACTAGCTCCCATTTGACCAACATTGACCAAACAACCAATTACTCATCTGGATCATCTTCTTCAAAATCTTTGATGAAAGTGTTGTCTGAAGCTTGAAGATCAAGAGGCCTAGCCTTCCTCCTTTTAGCCATAGTCTTCTTTCTACCACCAGGTGTGGAAGAAGGAGAAGGTACAGAGGTATCCTGAACACTGGAGGCAGGCAAAGAAGAAGGAGTAGAAGGTTTCTCACTATCAGTGTCAACATTAGAAAACTCAGAGGAATTTAAACCAATATCAGCATCTGGTACCCCCTTTGTCTCATGTGCTGAAGACTCCTGTATCTCTGACAATGGCACATCAGAAGGATCTTTATCAGCAGACGTACCACCATCAGAGGCATCAGTGAATTTCAATCTCTTTATCTCAGAACCTTCCAAAGTAGGTGGATGCCTCTTCATTCTTTGGTAAGGATTAATACCATCTTTCAGAAGCCTATCCATAATTTTGTTATATTCTTCCACCAACACTTCATCAGAGAAAGACTTTACCTTAGACATACTCCATCCTGAGTTATATACAACAGAGCTCATGTTTTTCACCATCTCCCTCATATGCAATCTCTGTTGTGCCTGAGAAGGAGGTTTTTCTCTTCTAGCTTTAGCCTTCATCTCTGTAGCAGCCTTTTTTCTTTGATTTACTAATATCCTTATGTCATGAACATAGTTATCAGAAGTAGATGCACCTCCTAATATTGATTGAGCAAGAGTGGGATTTCTAGCAACATCATCACCAATCTGGGTCCAAGCCTCATCTGAAAGTCCCATAGCCAACTCATTCAATTCCTTTACCCTTGCAGGTGTAATTGATTGGTGCAAAACCGTCAAGTTTTCTCACGCGAGCTAGCCACTTGTGAATGACCAACCGTAAGGAACTTAAAACAGCTCAAACACCAATTGCAATTTAGATAAGGAGAATACAGTGGATTCCCGGGTCGTTAAGTCCCACGGAGGATGACTGGTGTTTAACACAATCAGATGTCGAATAACCACTAAGGATAGTGGTCAGTAAGGATTTTGAGTTATTTATACCTAAAGAAAAGATTAATAAATTACAGCGACTTAAATGCAAATTAAAGGAAATTAAAAAGTTAAAATATATTAAATAAATGCTATCACTATTTTTAAACTGATGTTTTTGATTTTATGTTTTTATAAAACTGAATTAAAAACTACGTGACGTACAAATAAAAACGTGAAACCTACACAATATTAATCCTAAAAATATGAAAATGATATTTTTACAAACCTAATGATATAAGAAAATTTTAAGAAAAATAAAATTATTTTTATAACTATTTATCTAATTATTATTAATTAAAAACTATTTTTAACTAATTAATAATAGCCTAAAATACAAGAAAATAGGAAATAAACCTAGAAAAATAAAATTAAGACTTGGAAAAATCTAAAATAACAAAAGAGAATTTTCAAAACTATTTTTATATTTTTCTAATTATTTTTCTATTTTTTATGAATTTTAAACTATTAAAAACTAATTAAAATACTAAAAATTACAAAATAAACTATGAAAAATCTGGAAAATTACTTTTTTTACTTTTTATATTTATCTAAACCTAAGAAAAATGAAAAATTATTTTTTTGAACTTTTTCTTAATTAATTGTATTAAAAGCTATTTAAAATTACTTAAAAACTGTTTTTAATTAAGAAAAATAGCAAACAGTGTTGGAAAATTATGAAAATTTCAGGAAAAGTCTAATTTAATATGTAGAATCTAGGAAAAATAGAAAAACAGTAGCTTATGTGGAGGAAATTGAAACTGCAGTTGTAAGTGCTTAAAAATAAGCACTTGAATAAGCCAAATGATCACCACAAGCTACCAAACTGAAACAGAAGCATTAATATGCTAAAACTACTAAAATGAAGCAATAAACAATAAGCCTTAACCTCTGGATAGCCAACTGCAAAGATTTGACTTATTTGAGCTTATTGCTTAAAACAGTGTGAGGGTGCTACTTTTGAGCTCAAGCATAAGCAACACAATAAGCTGGAAAGGAAAACAAAAAGTTGGAACTAACACTAGACCTGGCTAAGTATCTTATGAGCCAAAAACTAGACCTTGGCAAGCTCTTATGAGCTTTTGCCAAGCTCTGCAATATACTGAGAAAACTCAGTGGTGACTGAGTTTGGTGAGCAGGGCAAATAAGACCCAAAAGACAAGCTTGTTAGAAGCTTTTAAAAAATTTCTAAAATTCTACAAAAATGACAACAAGGAAATAGACCAAGTGAACTTTTTAAACCCACAATTTCAATTGATTTGGCCTAGAAATAAGCTCATGAAAAATCTCTTTAGCTGGGCTCAAAATGGATTTTTCAATATTTTTGACTTTTTTTTGACAGTTGAGAAGTTTTGACTTTTTACAACTTTGAGATTGATTTATGGACTGATGTTGATGATATATGATGAAATGGAACTATATTAGGCTATGCTACTGATTTTCAAACATGAAACAAGCTTTTGATTATTGAAAATTCCAACAGTTAAGCATATTAAGACAGTCAAGTGTGATTTTGACTTTTAGCATTCTAGTGACCAAATGACTGACTTAAGTGATTCAAGAAACCTATATTAAGACTGCATGGACAGGTTACAAGCATAAACCAAAGCTAAAACTCACATAAACCATTAATCCAAACACCCTTATTTTAACTGTTTTGTGAATTGAAATTGAGCAGACTACTAAACCAGTACAATCCTATGCTTGATATATCTTTAGTTACACTAATTACCACTATTAAAACAGTTTTAAGCTAATGATGACCACAAACACAAACTGCAACTTGACTAAGCAATGAGAACTAAATACAACTTACAAATGTCCAAGCTGTTTGTGCAGCTTAATCCAAACCCAAAGACCACTACACTAGGCTATATCCAACCCAATACCAAGTCCTGTATCAACCCATTCCAATTCCATGCCTGTTTAACCAAAATTCCTTCCCTGTTGACTTTTGTTGACCTTGTAGCAAGTTTGTTTGTTTCTGAATTCCAAGTTTATAAAAAGCTAAGATAAGCTTAAATAAACCTGTTTGACTATTAAATAAGCTTATTGAAGCTTGGTAACAAGAGTTTGAATTGGAAATTTGCAACAGTAAGCACAAAACATGAAATCTGAATAATAACTTGAAATGATACTTGATAATAGTTTAAATACACTTAAAAAGCTTAATTTGATATATTGAAACAAAGGGTTACAACTTAAAGCTTACTTTAAAACATAGAAATAAAATACGACATACAGTAAATTAAAAAACTAAAAAACTTGGCTTCTCTCTTGTTTCTCTTCCTCTTTTAAGCACCAAAAATCATCCACGTGTCCTTCTGATTGATTCCCACCACTTTGTTTGGCCAATGGGTGAGTTTTGAGCCTTATCACATTTTGGCGGGAAAGAGAGGATTTGACTTGTAGCTCTGAAACTAGCACTAGGGGGGGTGGCATTTATTGTGGGGGGTTGATGATGATGAGGGTGGTGGAAAAGGTGATGGGAGAGGGCTGAGAGTTGCAGGCAAGTTGGAAGACACAGGTGGAAGGGATAAACAGTAGGTGGCGGGCAAAGGGAGGTTTGACTTTGGGTTGACTTGGGGTTCAAAATAGAAAAGACAGGGGGGGTCAAATGGGTGTATGGCAGGGGTCAAAATTAGTTTTGACAAGTCTTGGGCTATTATGACAAGGACTAACATTGCAAATCTGCCAATTTAGAGGGACCAAACCTGTAATTTTCCAAACTTGTTACAAGGGACCAATATTTAAAAGTTCCAATAGTACAAGGACTAGATTTGACAATTTCAATTTTCCAGGGACCAAACTTGACATTTTTGAAAGTTGAGGGACCTTTTCTGCCATTTAACAAAAGATTTATTCAAGGACCATTTTTGACAATTTAGAATATTTCAGGGACCTTGAATAACATTTTTCTTTATTTAGATTTACCAGGGACTGTTTTTGACAACTTTTGAAACTTGGGGGACTAAAACTGCCAATTATGCAAACTTGATACGTTTTTCACCAGATTTTGATATTTTTGCATTTAAAACACATAAAACACTTATTTGTGATATTTTTATCATTTTGATGCATTTCTGAGTGTTTTCAGATGTTTTTGCAGTTTAATTGGTACAAAAATGATGAGTATTTAGACACTCATCAGTAATCTCAGTACCACTTTCAGCCAAATACTCAGCATTGAAGATTGCCTGAGCCTGTTCTGCAACTACTCTATCCTTCATTGATATCTCATTTAGTCTAAACAATCTTTCCTGCTCAGCCTTATCTACACCCAAAGCTACTGCATCTTCCACAACCATTTTCCCTTTTCCTTTATCCTCAAAAGAAGTAGGCACAATAGCATCAAGCTTATCCGAAGGAACATACTTAGAAGCATTAGAAGCAACAGTATCCGAGGGAACATACATCTCAGCAGTAATGGACGCACTTTCAACAAGAACAGGCTTATCAGCAGAAAGAGCAGATTCCTTATTCATCAATTTCTCTGCAGGAATCACTACATCAGAAGGAACAACCTCTTCATCAGCTGCATTAGATACCTCACCAGAATCCACTAACCGAGACTTTAGAGTCATCTTACTCAAATAATTTCTCTTCCTCTTCTGAAATACTTTGACTGCCTTATCTTTTGAGGACTGAGTTTCTCTTAATGAAACTGAGGCTAGTACATTGAGAGCATCAAGATTGAGATGAACACTTGCTTGACCTTGTTCCTCCTCATCATCAGACACCACCAGCCTTGTCCTCCTTTTACTCAATCTCACCTCCAAATCAGTCACCCTTTTTAACAATTTTACCAAAATACCACCCATAGTATGCTTAGTTTCCTTGAGCTCCTCCTTAGTATCCTTCAGCTGGAGCTCCAAGTCATCAACTTTCTGCACATACCTGTTAAGCAAACTAGACATATTCATCAGCATATTAGGATCCTCAGCTCTTCTAGCAGAAATACCTGTGGTATGAGGAGCTTCATTGGACCTAGAGGGAGACACAATAAAATCATCACCAAAAGTATTGTCTTCCTCAAAATGTTTTCTAGGTGGACTAGGTGGTTGGCCACTAGGAGGAGAGGGATTAACCTCAGTTTCAACAGAAGTTTGATCCTGTTAGATAGAGGCAATCACTGGCTCCTCAAGAGCAACAGGTCTCGGTGAAGATGGGTGTTGTGGGTCTTCAGGAGCAACTGATGCAGAGGCATCAGCAACAACATTGACACCAGGCAACATTGAAGGTAGTAAGGGTCTATGTTCTCCATTAAAACCAGTTTTCATAGTGGAAAATAACTTGGCTGTAAGCTTAGTAATGACCCTAGGAGATTTATCAGAGGTTTCAATGCTCAATATCATTTGTAAAAACCAAGGATACATCAAAAATTTATGTTTGGTATCCTTCGCATTTTTAAGCATCTCCTCAAAAACATATTTTGAAAAATTATATTGTCTCCAATGAGCCAAACAAATAATGGCATTTGCAATAGAACTAGAGAACTGATCCCACCCACCAGATTTGGGACTGAAACACTGAAGCAGGGTATGAACCAAAAACCTCCACTTAGGGCAAAACTTATTTTTATACCAAACTATTTTCCCATCAAAGGGATACCCCAAGCTGGTTAATCTAGAGATGAGCTCATTTCTATCATTCTCAAAGAGACCATCTGCATCATCAAGTTCTAACTGAGTCCTAATACGAGACTCAGTGATTATATACTCTCTACCATCTATAGTGGCCACAATCTCCTTGGTGAAATCAGTAGGAGATCGCTCATGAGCAGTGACCCAAAATTGACTGACAAGAGAGTCATAAACAACAGATGGAGAGTGTGTAAGAGCATACCTGATTTTAGACCTTAAGAGAAAATCAATCATCTCATCATAAAGAGTACTTCCTTTGGTATGTTCCAGAAATGCAGTCTTGTTGTGATCCACTTTGTATTCAAGCGGTGCCATGGATATAAATTGTGAAGATTGAAGATGCGCAAGATTCAAATTAAGAGGGAATTTGTGAGAGGGTTTCTACTGATTGACTATTTAAAGGAGTGTCCCAAAATAGTCGTTTAAATTGAAACAAAATCTGTGAAAACGTAGAGGGGGGGGTGAATACGTTACCGTTTAAAATCGTTAGATCTTTTGTATCAAATCACTTATGAAGCTTGTTATTATATGAAAGTATCAATTATTGTTTATGACTAATATAAAACATAGTAAACCAAGTTGTCACACAAGCATCATCATCAAACCACATCATAAACAATTATAAAGGTAAAGAGATAAAGAAAGGAAAGTGCAAACCGAACACGAGGATTTATAGTGGTTCGGTCACGGATCTCCTCTCCGCCCTACTCCACTCCCCGAGTACCCAACTCGAGAGTTACTTCACTAAATCAACAAGCTCCCTTCTCGGCGGAGAAAACCTTACAATCGTCGCTTACACTTTTTCCGGTACAAAGCTAAATACCGGGTTCTAGTTCGAGGTAGAACCAACCTAACATCGCCTATACAATATTTCCGACACTAAGCTAGATGTCGAGTTCTTTTCAAGGGTACAACCACTCCCACTATGTTTTATGGCCCAACATAACAAACCTTGTGTTTTATGGTACAAACACATAAACCATCTAATCTAGTTTGGTGAAAGTGTTGTGATGATGCAATGATGTTTACAATGATGATCCATGACATAAATGTCTAATGGATATGAATGACTAATCTAAATGATCTTCTTAAATAAGAAGTCTTCAATCAATGAGGATATCAAGAGATCTTGAATCTTCATATGTTGATATGCTTTGGTGAATGAGGATGGCTAGATCTCCAAGCTTTCCTTGGTTGATCAAAATGTAAAGTATGCTTACAACAAAGATGAATGTTAGAAGCATTATGATCATGTGATGATGAGGGTGATTAATGTATGTTACTACATGGTTATCTATAGATCTAAAAGATGAAAGAAAGATAGAAAGAATGTGTGTTGAAAGGGATGATTGAAATGAGAAGACAATGAGCTCTATTTATAGCCAAAAATGTAATCTAAAAAATAATACTTTATTAGATTTGATATCTTAGAATATCTTTCAAGATCTTGCAAATCTAACCAAATATTGACCAAATCTTCCAAAGATATGATGATGCATGAAGTGATGTAAAATTGTATTTACATTTAGATTAAAATGTTCATGAAAATAAACTTGTAAAATGTATTATGTAACTAGTTTATAAAAAGTCTAATTGCCTTTTATAAAATAAAATATCTAGTTAGGTGCTTGACAAAATAATATATATTTTGTCAAGTGTAAGTAAACTTTAGTATTTGTATTAATATTATAGTTGGTTTACTTGTACAAATAAAAGTATATATTTGTTAGACATTTTACAAAATACTTGTGAATGCAAAATGTAAAATGAGGTTCGAAATAGAATGATTAACCTATTAAAATACTTAGTGACTCTAAACGTATTTTAAACATTCTAAATGATTTGTTAATGGGTTTGATCATAATGCCACATAACAAACATGTACGAACCTGTGTTGTAACATACGAGGACTTGAGACATCGAGAGGTGTTGAATGTATGTTGAGACAAATGTAATTACAAGTAACTTGTACATTTTACGTTATGTATTACAAGTTACATGTTTGTCATCAATCAAAACAAACGAGACTGTATAGATTAAATATCGTAATATTTGCACTAACAATCTC
The DNA here is from genome assembly GCA_019973895.1 of Chrysanthemum seticuspe. Taxonomy (NCBI): domain Eukaryota; kingdom Viridiplantae; phylum Streptophyta; class Magnoliopsida; order Asterales; family Asteraceae; genus Chrysanthemum; species Chrysanthemum seticuspe. The sequence goes on along the minus strand of BPTQ01000005.1, from coordinate 257,219,553 downwards.
CCCCTTTTTGATGATGACAAAGATATGTAAACGTAATAGAAAGTAAGATGTAAAAAAGTTACTTGTATCCTTACTACCTTTACATTACCTTCTCCGTTTACACTCTTCTCCCCCTTTTGTCAAAACAAAAAGGGCATGTCCTTGGAGTTTAACTTAATTTCTCCCCAAAAAGGCGAGCTTGCATCATCCCTAGCGAAGTTAAATCGTCTACTTCAATCCGTCCCTTGTTTGGTAGCGGATCCATGGATCAAATAAAGAGGCTTAACCTACATCAAGGTTAGTTTTATGCAACAAAAATTATGAGAAATATATGAAAAAGAAAAAGGCATAGCAATGTTAGCCTATTTTCTCCACTTTTTATCGAAGCACAAATGCTTGTTGAAAAGTGAGAATGATGCTAAATGCGTGCATGCTCCCCCTTGACGGTTGCTCCCCCTTGTTTGAGGTGTCAGGGTATGATTAAAAACCTACAAAACAAATATTAGTGCAAAACTATATTCGTCATTGGACGAGTAAGTGATATACAACAAAGTTTGTATAAGATGCATTCAGTAAATTCTTGACGGAAGCTCCCCTTGATCTAGGGCGTCAAGATGAACCTTCAAAATAAATATTAGTATAATAGAAGCTTTGTCTTTAGACAAATATGTCATATACAACCAAGTGTATAGACGATGCAATATGAGTGCTTAAAAGATATTCCTCCTTGTTCGAGGGTGTCAAGAAGCACCTAAAATAAGAAAAATAATTGATGCAAACTTCATCCTTAGATGAGTAAGTTATATACAATCGAGTGTATATGATGATGAACCTACAATGAAAAATATTAGTGCAATATATTTCATCTTTTTCACAAAGAAAAATAAGATGTATATATGTGATAAATGATATAATCAAAGATCTCATGAAGTGTAGTCTCCTAATTTCAATCATAAGAAAAGTGAGAATATAATATGATAAAAGCCTACAAAATAGTTCCTAGAAAGAAGATATGGAGTCTCCCACCGGGTGTGCCACTAGTGGTGCTAGTGTTGGTGTCGGTTTACTAGTAGGATTCATGTGGTGATGGTAGATGACTTGAGATTTACAAAAGTAATTTTTCGCTAATCCATGGTGGTGATGATTAGTGAAAGTGGTGATGGAAGGTGGTGGTGATTAGGTAGGAAGCTATTAAGGAGTTAGAAACTCGTATGTATAGCAAATATAAAAATATGGATTCATGCAATCCTTTCGTCGTGTCAAGTGACCAAAGCTAAGAGGAAAAAAATATGAATGGACATTGCATTTCAATGATGCCTAAGGGTTATGATTTGAATGATTTATTGATGCTAACAACCTATTGTTTTGAGCAAGTTCTCATATGCTTCAACCCAAGAGTAATCAATAATGCGTTCTATCTAAGAGTATTATAATGAAGATACCAAAAAATATAAAAGTGATAACATGAAGATAAATTCGTTCATTGATTGACACGAATTATAAAGATGACCTATTCTAGGTGGCAATGGGAAATGTAGTATTAGCATGGTATTGACCATCATGGATGATTATCACATTGAAAAGAAGTGAAGACAATATGAAAAATACTAATAATAATAATGAGTACCTATATGAGGATGACATCATTTGAGAGTTGGATAGACCAACGTGTTGAAAAGGTGTTGGGAATGGCTGTTTTGATTAATATATCGTTTGCACTGACAATGACATGCATGATATGCGGGAAAAGGATAAGATCCTATGATGGTGTTCTAGATAGTGAAGTTGTAAGGTGCTGGTTTAAGGAAAATCCTATATCTGGAGATGAAGACGTTTTGTAAAAACACATAATGCGTTTTTCACTTGATGAGGTATTGGTGCAAACTTGTGATAAAAAGTTAAAAAGGTTGAACTAGTTGTGGTTTCGTGAACCGGTTTTAGCTAAGTGGTGTTTACCTATGTGTTGGTATTTTAGAGTCTAAGAGACATAAATTTTGACAAAAGACAATTATGTGAATGGATTTCTCTCCCCCTTAATTAGTGGACATCCAACATAATGTGTAATGTATCAATTAAGGAATGACAACAAAGTGTTTAGGAGGTTATTCGGGTTAACGAAAAAGGTGAGCTTAGTGATGTTTTTCTGGATGATGGTTAGCATACAATGAACTTCATCCTTAAAGTCACGTACCTCTTCTTGATTAATATGAGATGATCGTATGATGAGGCATGTGGTTTCCTAATAGGAAGTGAAGAGGATTAGAGTATTGTTATAACTAAATAATGATGGAGATGATTTTTGGAAAGCGGAAGTAAAAATGAGATTTGGAAAGAGGTTGGTTGAAAGACAAAAATGCAAAGCCAACCCTCTAGAACTTAATTCTATATGCTTTTAAACTATATGCAAGTGTAGGGGTCCCTTAAAGCATAGTTTACGTAGCAATAAAGGGGATTATGCAAAATGAGCATATAAAAGTTAGAACCAAGTGAGATAACAAATAATTTGTTATCAACCTACAAAACAAATTTGTTAGTGACAAAAGATGTTAACATGATAGAAATCAAATGATAACATATTATATAAGCAAAAACAACATATTGCACTTAGTAGACAAGAAATCACCACACAAGATAGCATCAAAACAATCATATTATGCAAGAATATGACTTTATTCAAGACATTTCATTATGAGATTGTTTTGTCGTTAGACTTAGACATTTAAGCATACTTGGATATACAATAATCTATATGATTAATTTGTAAGATAAAAAGGCTTCTAAAAGTTAGTCATACCAAAAGCACTTTGACAGATTATATGTGCACACGTAGCAAACAAATAGTGTGACAAGAAGCAAAAGAAACAAGATGAAAGATTCATGCAAGCCATGTTTAAGACATAACAATTTGGAGCATGTATCATTTGGATCGTACTACACATAGATGTAATGAATGCCAACTAATAGCTTTCAAACACAAATATATCATATCAAAACTTATCACGTATCAAAATGGCATATTATGAGTTCATAAGTAACATGTTAATCATGCTAAAATTAATTCAAAAGTAAGTATCATGCAAATAAAGTTTAGGTTTAAACGTTTAGTAGCATGAAACAAGAATACAAGCATTATAAAGATAAAACCGTACTAAGGTTTACACATTTGACTTGTTATCAATCACTAAGATAATGTCAAATCAACTTATCGTATTAAACAAGAACATGTAATCAACACATGTAAGTGCAATGCAAGTAGTTTTAAAAGAAAAGTCATATATACTACTTGTTTTATTAGTATTCCTAAGGCGAGGCAAATTATCAATGTTTTAACACTTACTTTAGGCAAGTATAGGAATACAAAATTTTCAAGTTGGAGAATGAATATGAGACTATTACTAGCGGTGCTCAATTAAGGCTAAACACGACCATTTTTACGGGTGATTCCACATACCCAACTTCTCTCCAGGAAGCAATTCAACCGTTAGGTCAAATTGAGTTTCTAGTGCAATAGGTTCTCCAGTAGTCATTCTCATGTTAGAAAGATGGGAACTCCTACTTTTGCATATTAAAGTGCATAAAAGATGATAGTTTACCAATACTTGGCTTAATGTGACTTAACTAATATGCAATATAACTAAGGTGATGAAGACGTCATGTTATACACATGATTTTTAACAATGGTGTGTTTGATAAACAATGTGTTTTAATCTTGTGTTTAGAATCTAAAGTTGTTCAAATTACACATCTAATTGTATGATCTAATGAATGACATCTTTTATGTTGAGTTGAAGTGTGTAATTTAAATGTGAATTGATCATCTAAGACTAGAGAATATGTTAAACTAAGAACGTTCTCAAGAAAGCTCTTTGGTATTTTATTTAACAATAATCTAAGTGAGGTTACCAACTTCAATAGATCTTGTGTATGCTCTAAAGATGTGTAGTTTTAACCTTGGATGTGCACTCGGTTTGAGCAAGGTTAGGTTATGATGTACGCTTGAAAGGAAATAGATACAAATAGTATCTTTCAACAAATGAGATTATCCCATGGGATAAAGTTATCATGCTTATGAAAACAAGTATGACAAGATGAATTGGATATGCTAGTTCATAGAACTTGTAGATGTTTGTTTCAAGATCATTTAGCCAATGAGGTGTAATGAAATCTCTTGTAACACAACTATTTATGTCGCAAGAATGATGCATAGGATATACAATATCCTTTTAACAAGATGAAATCTTAACGCATGAATCTTAGTCATAATGTTCTTCAAAACATCATGTTTTCCTAAATGAAGATATGAAGCCAAAGTGTTTGAATCGGATAGTCCCATCTAAATAAACTTGGTCTCAAGATTATATTCACTAGATGATGACAAGAGGAATTCACTTGAGTTTCTTATGTATACTCCTCAAAAGTCATTGTTGCTTGGGGTGTATGATTTTGGCTTTGAGATTGCATTTTAACATATGTTGTTAAAATGTTGATTTGAGGTTTAACGAAATTTATGCAGAAGTTTAACGACGAAGTATTACTAATACTTTGATAATTTGTGAAGGTAGTACTACTTATACCTAGTGGAAATTGACAACAATTACCAAGAGCACCATGTTTATTTGATAGTTGAGGTTCTAGCCATAATGAATTATCTAAGTCCTTATATGTTGGAAAGGATGTTTGAGTTTGTTCAAACATGCATTTGATTCAGTACAAGTGTTGGACACAAGGGCTTTTTGAGCAATACACTCAATGAATTCAAATGATGGTAAGGATGGTGGATTGGTTGATCTAGGTGGTAGGTCTTCTAGTGTCTAAATAACGATGTGGTGATGTAGGGGTTTGTTGTGCTATGGGAGTACTTAGGTTTAATATTTGTCCATAGATGTTGAACACAAAAAATACGGATACTAATTCTTATGGTTCATTGGTTGCTACAACTAGTGGGTGAAGTGCTTGAAGTTTTGGTCATGTCTATGAAGCTTAGGGGCTGAGTTATAGGTTCATCTTGAAAGGGCACGTTTGGTTTAAAGGATGCTCTTGGAAGTTCATGAGCAACACGCTTAATGGTGCCAAAAGATGGAAGAGGGATAGTAGGTGTCAAAGAGGGATAAGTGGCACAGTGGGTTGTTTGTTTTGGATAAGTGTTTGATTCATTTTAGGATTAGTGTTTTAACATGTGTTGTTAAAATACTTGGGTGTTAATTTTTCGGATATGACTTTTAATGACTACAATCGTAAGTCGCATATACTTGAATATTTCGGATGAAATACTTAAGTTGTCAATCCTACCTTGTTGATACTATGGAGCTTAGATTGCACTCGAGGATAGCAAGACTCTTTAACATACATGTGAGTTATGACTCGATGTAAATGCTTATCGTCTTGGAGGATGACACATTATTTTCATGTTAACTAGGTGAGGCAAACATGTAGATACAAAACAATATCTATAGTCATATATTAGACTTGTGTATGATATCTTTGCAAATAATGAGTCCAGGTTTATTAGTCTCGGTAAGTCATCTAAGTCATCCGCAAACGGGTGAGGAGATGTTGGTGGTGTTGCACAAAGTTTGATAGGTACAAGCTTTGGAGACTTTGGTAGTGAAGTTGTTTTGGATGATGGTGGGTGATTTTGGTGGTGGAGTTGGAGTACTAAAGTTTAGAAAGTTCACATCTTGAATGGGTGATGAGATGTTGAGAGGTAATGAGTCTGAGGATGAAGAGCTCAAGTTAATGAAGCAACAAGATCGAATGCTAATCCTAGTGGTTTTCTTAAGTGGCTTATTTGAGGTTAAGGATTTAGTCATTTTGACTTTGCTTTAAGAAATGCTAAGCTTGGGGAAAAGTAACAGTGAAGGTGTGAAAATGATCATCTTGAATGTGTCGATTTATGGAACTAAGGATTCATGGATTTGATGTTAATCCATACAAAGATGGTAGTTTCTAATGAGATGGAAGTGTCTAAAATCATGTCAAACATCCTAAGTTAATCCATTGAGGATGTGTTGAGTGAGGTATGAAAGATATGTATTAACAACTATTCTAGAAACGAAGTTTGGTAAATTAGATTGCGGGTTTTAGTAAAATTCAATAACTTACCTGTAGGATCCACGGCACCAAAATCATACACGCACGGTACCCTAAAAAGGGTGCCGTCTGGTCCGCCTGTACAGGTACGGCGGTACCAAAATACATAAAGGACGGTACCAAAATTATGGTGCCGTCTGATCCGTGGAGTGCAGAAATATGGACAGAGTACGTTTTTAGGTGTCGGGGACATTTCCGAAACCTGAAATTCTCAAAAGCTGTTATACTAAACATTTCTAGTTGGGAAAAGCAAATAACACATGTATAAACATAGTGGAGCATAAATTTTTAGCAAGGCTTTTTGATTTCCACAATATAGTGAAAATGGGTAAAATTTGATAGCACACTTGTGCTATCCACCTGCATAAACCGGTTAGCATACAACATTGTTTTAAGTCATATTATCATCCTACAAAGTAAAAACAAATAAATTACATCATACAACATTGTTTTTGTCCTTGTACCAAACACTCTCTTAAAACCTCTATTTTTCAAAGTACTTGACTAACTTACTTAGTACTTATTGCTAAGCGAGTTATGACATTTCATAAGTTATGCGAGATGTTAGTATAACCTATGCAAAGGAAGTGATCTAAGTCTATAAGTGATGGTAAAACAATTTTCCAACTAAGTGCACAAAATCTAGCAAATGTCCTATTGTGCATAAATAAGAAATCGTCAAGCAAGCGAATAAATAACATGGCAAGATTGACATTATATTATGCAAACAAACAAGTGTAAACAACAATTTGAAAATAAGCAAGCAACATATATGTAAACAACATAAACAAGTGGTCATTTAGCATAGCATAACAAAAAACACTTTTCGTCATTTTGCGTTTAAGAATGACGATGTATACCAAGCTTAATTAGTTTCCTTTAAACATATTACCAAATTATATAGTTTCAAAAGAAATTGTATCCAAGTTTCAAGAATACCAACTTAAATTACTTGATTCAAAAAATTTGAGTTTTTATGTTAAAGCGAAACATAATATCTTAGATATACGGTAGTATTTGGTCTATTTCACCTATTTAAAATTTGACTCATGCCATGAGAGTATTTTTAAATGAAAGTAGACTCAATTCCCTTTAAAATGATAGGTGGTTCGACTCCTACGGACTTACGGTTAATAAGTTATGAATTTTTTAAGTTGGCCTAAAAACTGCGTACTGTGCAGACCAAGGAACCAAAAGTTTACAAGCAAGGAGCCCTTTTTTTGGTTCCGCCCAGTCCGTGGTCTTCACAGAAAGTTGAAAAATGTACTTACTCATGGCGAAAAAGTGTAGGACTTACTAGATTTGATAGAAAAAATATAATACACATATTTTGTTTATTATTTTTACTAATGTGACTTATCTAAACATTTAACAACAAAATTTCTAAGTATAATTAGCAAAACATTTTTCATATTATATTTCGCTTCAATGGTAATTTGATACATGGATCGTGCTCCATTTTAAAAACCATTTGTTTTGAAAATAAGAGCTACGAGGCTCTGGTACCAATTGTGAAAACGTAGAGGGGGGGTGAATACGTTACCGTTTAAAATCGTTAGATCTTTTGTATCAAATCACTTATGAAGCTTGTTATTATATGAAAGTATCAATTATTGTTTATGACTAATATAAAACATAGTAAACCAAGTTGTCACACAAGCATCATCATCAAACCACATCATAAGCAATTATAAAGGTAAAGAGATAAAGAAAGGAAAGTGCAAACCGAACACGAGGATTTATAGTGGTTCGGTCACGGATCTCCTCTCCGCCCTACTCCACTCCCCGAGTACCCAACTCGAGAGTTACTTCACTAAATCAACAAGCTCCCTTCTCGGCGGAGAAAACCTTACAATCGTCGCTTACACTTTTTCCGGTACAAAGCTAAATACCGGGTTCTAGTTCGAGGTAGAACCAACCTAACATCGCCTATACAATATTTCCGACACTAAGCTAGATGTCGAGTTCTTTTCAAGGGTACAACCACTCCCACTATGTTTTATGGCCCAACATAACAAACCTTGTGTTTTATGGTACAAACACATAAACCATCTAATCTAGTTTGGTGAAAGTGTTGTGATGATGCAATGATGTTTACAATGATGATCCATGACATAAATGTCTAATGGATATGAATGACTAATCTAAATGATCTTCTTAAATAAGAAGTCTTCAATCAATGAGGATATCAAGAGATCTTGAATCTTCATATGTTGATATGCTTTGGTGAATGAGGATGGCTAGATCTCCAAGCTTTCCTTGGTTGATCAAAATGTAAAGTATGCTTACAACAAAGATGAATGTTAGAAGCATTATGATCATGTGATGATGAGGGTGATTAATGTATGTTACTACATGGTTATCTATAGATCTAAAAGATGAAAGAAAGATAGAAAGAATGTGTGTTGAAAGGGATGATTGAAATGAGAAGACAATGAGCTCTATTTATAGCCAAAAATGTAATCTAAAAAATAATACTTTATTAGATTTGATATCTTAGAATATCTTTCAAGATCTTGCAAATCTAACCAAATATTGACCAAATCTTCCAAAGATATGATGATGCATGAAGTGATGTAAAATTGTATTTACATTTAGATTAAAATGTTCATGAAAATAAACTTGTAAAATGTATTATGTAACTAGTTTATAAAAAGTCTAATTGCCTTTTATAAAATAAAATATCTAGTTAGGTGCTTGACAAAATAATATATATTTTGTCAAGTGTAAGTAAACTTTAGTATTTGTATTAATATTATAGTTGGTTTACTTGTACAAATAAAAGTATATATTTGTTAGACATTTTACAAAATACTTGTGAATGCAAAATGTAAAATGAGGTTCGAAATAGAATGATTAACCTATTAAAATACTTAGTGACTCTAAACGTATTTTAAACATTCTAAATGATTTGTTAATGGGTTTGATCATAATGCCACATAACAAACATGTACGAACCTGTGTTGTAACATACGAGGACTTGAGACATCGAGAGGTGTTGAATGTATGTTGAGACAAATGTAATTACAAGTAACTTGTACATTTTACGTTATGTATTACAAGTTACATGTTTGTCATCAATCAAAACAAACGAGACTGTATAGATTAAATATCGTAATATTTGCACTAACAAAATCTTTGACCAATTTTGACTAAAGATAACCCCGAAATTAAATCCCCAAATTTTATCAAAGTCAGCAGCAATGAAAAGTCAAACAGCTGAAACCAAGCAGTCATTCGGAGGAAACCAATTAACTTTTGTCCGTAGTAACAAATCAAAGCTATCAGCAGAATCCACAGAGCATCAGAGGAATTCAATACAATATCAGTGGCAATGAGAAGAGAATCAAATCAAATCTTTGACCTATAACAGTGCCGAAACTGTCTCCATACAGAACTTTTAGCGATCCAAATTCCAACCATCAATATTTACCATATCTTTTACTAACCAAAGATTCCAAAAACTCCTATAAAACCAACCCCTTACAGCAGAAACATATACACAAACCTCATAACTCTAAGCATAAATACCCAAACAAATAATCATGAGCAGTTCTCCCAATCACCCAATTGAACTATCATCATCAGATAGTGAACCCCACTGGTTGAACTATTTCCCACCTGGTGCTTCCAACAGTATCACCTACATCTCAAGACCATCTCCTTACCAATCCCCCTTCTACCATACTTCTTTAGAGGAAGAAGTTCCAAACCCTCCTCAGAATGAGGTTGAGGTGTCAAGTACTGAGCTCAGGGATATGCAGGAAGACTCTGACGATGAAGTGAATGATCCAACCTACAGGCCTCGCAACACTAGATCCATGACAGTTTCTCCTCTTGCTGTGCTACCACCAAGTGCTCCAATTCCTGACCCCCAACCCTCCACATCCAATCCCACCAGAAGAGCCACTGTCATGGGTCTTGCTGCATGCCTAGTGTGGGAATGGATGGATAGGAGGGGAAGAGAACATCGCAGGATTCCACAGTGGGGAAACATAAGGCCAGAGAGGAGGCCTTGAAGAGAGAAGCATTGGTCTGTTGAGGGGTTCAAGAGATGAAGGGATTTAGAGTCATGGTCTTGTTTGTCATGTTCAGTGTCTGTAATGATGTCCCTGCATTTGAGAATGCAGTTTGTTTAAATGAATAAAAGCTTCTTCCTCCTGTCTTAGACATCTGATTCCCATGATTGTGTGTTTGAAACTTGATCTGCAAAAAGGTTAGTAGAACACAAAGTATGCAAAACAATATATACAAATATATACAGAAAATCAAGAAAAAATATATACATCAAAACAAACATTATATACAAATATATACAAGAAATATACATCAAAGAGACCTCCCCTTAAACCAGAATCCTCCCCTTAGGCCACAATCCTCCCCTCAAACATAACAATCAGGGGTTGATCATGCCTATATTGACAATCAAATATTGAAATCTGGGTCCATCAAAAGCTTTTGTCAATAAATCAGCAACATTTTCATCTGTATGAACTTTAACCACTTGAATAAGGTGTTTTTCATTAGCATCTCTGATAAAGTGGTGTCGTATTTCTATATGCTTAGTTCTTTGATGAAAAACAGGATTTTTGACAATACAAATAGTACTTTGGTTATCTATAAAGATTTTAGTGTTCATAAAATTGAACCCGTAATCTAATAATTGGTTTTGAATCCAAAGTACCTGACCACAACAACTAGTAGCAACAACATATTCAGCTTCAGTAGAAGATGTAGCCATTATGGTTTGCTTCTTACATTGCCAAGAAATCAATCTCCTACCCAAGAACTGACAACCCCCAGTAGTAGACTTGCGATCAAAATTAGCACCAGCATAGTCACTGATTGTACAATAATTCGTACGACCAGGCCTTCGATGGTGATCGAAGGGTATGAGGGGTGATATGCTTGCGCCAAACTTGTAGTCAATCTGCAATAAGAAATAATAGACACTTCGTTAAGTGATTGCGCAGGGGTTGGGCCCTGCGAACCACCTCCGGCGTGTGAATAAGTATGTGATATGAGTTATGGATAATATGATGTATGTGAAATACTGTGTTGAGTGAACATACCATTGAAATGACTCGTCCAACCTATTTATAGGTGATAAAAATAGCTTGGAGAGTGTTAGCACACGTTTAGGAGATCATGGGGGCGTCCCCTGATTTATGGTAACTGCTAGGGCTTCATCCCCACTATCTCGGACTTGGCGGGGAAGCTAAGGACATAGTGGGAACGTGGGGGAAGACTAAGTCAAGGTTCTTATTTGTCTTGGCATCTTCAAGGGAAGACACCGAAGGGCATAGGCCTTCGGCTGGCGGATTCCCAACTGGTAACCATGTCAATGATGAATGGTTTTACGCCACCAATGACTTATGAAGAAAGACTTGGGTCTTCGTAATGTAATTTCAACTGAGGCCGAAGGGGGGTCCTTTGACCTGATCGGAGGGTACGTCATCAAGCCCCCAGTCGAAAGTGATATGTACGAACAAGAAATATTGCTTACGACTCAGAAGTAAAAACGAAACCTCCCCTTCGTCACAAAAACGAACGAAGATGAAAAGTCTTGTTTATATTGAGCGCACTAAATGCATGATTAATCCTAACTACCCCTGTTTCCTCGGTAAAAGTAAACATCCTTTCAAAATTTTAAAAAGGTTTGAAATCCGATAGAAAAGGGATAGGTCCGGACACGTGTAGGGCTGAGATGCAACATTTGTAGGGTATATAAAATGCAAAAAACAGTAAAACCCTAACAAAGTAACTCTCGCCCAAAGTTATTCACCTACTAAAACTTCTTCCGATCAAGCCTTCGACCAAACAAGGTAAAGCGCTCCTTCTTCTCTGTATTTCAAATACATTTTATACCATGAGGATGGGTGTTTCGGCAGGTGTGGTATCTTTCCCCAACTGTGTGTCGGAGGTTTTGTCTTTACCTCTTTTTATTCCCTTCACCAAATGTCCCAATTGGCCGGACTTTACGGCCTCTTCTATCTGCTTCTTGAGTTCTCTGCAGTTGTTGGTGTCATGTCCGTAATCGTCATGGAAGTAGCAAAATTTGGAAGTATCTCTGGGCCTTCCGTTGTTTGCCAAGCGAGGAGGAGGATCAAAGGCCTTCGCAGGCTTTTCCGTAGCAAGTATCTCCCTTGGAGATTTGGACAGACTAGCCAAGAGCCCATGGTTGATGTTTTTGTGGTACGGTGTGAACCTGTCCTTATTTTTGTGCTTGTTCCTCGACCCTTCCCACGAAGGATGCTTCGGGGCTTTGCTGTGATTTTCTTTATTTTCGACCGGAGTCCCATTGGTAGATACTTCTTTTGCTTCGATCCAGGTGTAAGCCTTCTCCACCAAGCCTTTGTAGGTTGCAGGGAGGTCGGTGGAGAGGAATTCGACCAGACTTCTGTTTCGTAAGCCATGCACAAAACCTGAAATGCGCTGGCCTTCGTGCAAGCCCATTATTTGTAATGTGTCGTCAGTGTATCTGGTAATGAAAGCCCTGGTGCTCTCATTCTCCCTCTGCTTGATGTTGTGTACTGTCAGGTGTGTCCTTGTGAACTTTTTCTGTTGGCTAAAATGTAATCTGAACTTGGCCTTGAGATCATCCAAATTCACAATGCTACCCGGTTTTTTCCCGTTCCACCATATTCGAGCGGAGTCTCGTAGGGTGTATGTAAACATATGACAAGCGACAGGCATAACCCACTTCTGCATTCATGAGGAGGAAGATTTCCTCCCCCATTCATTTGAGGTGGATCGCCTTCTACGCCGGATGCGTGAGAAAGCTGTAGTGGAACCCCCGCTTCAGTTCTTCCCAGATAAGCCGCCAAGAGTGGTGGAAGATTAACCTCCGTAGCCTCCCTTCGGTGGCTCCTTCCATTGGAGCCTTCTATCATGCCTTCCTGCCTAGTCGAAGCCCTCCCAGGAACGTCTTCGAAAAAAACCGACCTTCTGCTAGGCCTTCGACTGCTCGGAGACCCTATCCTTAGCACTGAGCGAGTAGTCCCAGGAGCCAAGGGCCTAGTCTCCATTTCCAACTCTTCGTCATACTCATCGCTTGAGTATTCTAACTCCCTTTGCATCTCCACGTTTCGAGCTTGCCTCCATCGAGCTCTTAGTAAAGATTCTAATGCTTCGATGTTAGCTTCAAAAAATGCCGAACTAATTACCGGTTCAGGGTTAGTTGAGGTTGAAGCATGGTTGTTGGGGGTTATTTCAGGGTGAGATCGTATGGTAAAAGTGGATGCGGTTATGTTGGGAAGGTTGTTAGGATCGTTGACTGGAATTGGTGTCAAGGTCGAGAAACCCGGTGGAGGTGTATCTTCTCTTCCTTGAGTCATGCCGTAAAACTAGTGAGAGTGATTGACTGGGTGTAAGTTTGGAATAACGAGACCAATAGTAGCGGGTCCCACGGATGGCGCCACTGATTGTACAATAATTCGTACGACCAGGCCTTCGATGGTGATCGAAGGGTATGAGGGGCGATATGCTTGCGCCAAACTTGTAGTCAATCTGCAATAAGAAATAATAGACACTTCGTTAAGTGATTGCCCAGGGGTTGGGCCCTGCGAACCACCTTCGGCGTGTGAATAAGTATGTGATATGAGTTATGGATAATATGATGTATGTGAAATACTGTGTTGAGTGAACATACCATTGAAATGACTCGTCCAACCTATTTATAGGTGATAAAAATAGCTTGGAGAGTGTTAGCACACGTTTAGGAGATCGTGGGGGGCGTCCCCTGATTTATGGTAACCGCTAGGGCTTCATCCCCACTATCTCGGACTTGGCGGGGAAGCTAAGGACATAGTGGGAATGTGGGGGAAGACCAAGTCAAGGTTCTTATTTGTCTTGGCATCTTCAAGGGAAGACACCGAAGGGCATAGGCCTTCGGCTGGCGGATTCCCAACTGGTAACCATGTCAATGATGAATGGTTTTACGCCACCAATGACTTATGAAGAAAGATTTGGGTCTTCGTAATGTAATTTCGACTGAGGCCGAAGGGGGGTCCTTCGACCTGATCGGAGGGTACGTCATCAGTCACTATCACTATAAGCTTCCAAATCAAATGGAGATTCTCTAGGATACCAAAGACCCAATTTTGGTTGGCCCTTTAGATACTTGAAAATCTTCTTGACTGCAGTCAAATGGGAAGTCAAAGGTGTGACTTGATGCCTAGAACAAGCACTGACTGCAAACATGATGTCAGGCCTAGAGGCAGTCAAATACATGAGAGACCCAATCATTGATCTGTAGAGATGCACATTAATAGCAGGATCTGGGTCATTGTTTGACTTAGCCTTAGGAGCCTCATATGGTGTAGTAGCAGTCCTAACAAGTTCCATATCAAACTTCTTGAGGATATCATGCACATACTTCTCTTGATGAATGAAAATGCCATCTGATTTCTGCTGCACTTGTAAGCCCAAAAAGAAAGTAAGCTCACCCATGGCACTCATCTCAAACTCACTTTTCATCAAATCTTCAAATTCTCTGCACCATGCTTCTTTGGTAGAACCAAAGATAATGTCATCCACATATACTTGCACAAGAATGATATCCTTGGTGCTCTTCTTGATAAAGAGAGTCTTATCAATAGCACCTCTTCTATAACCATGTTTCAGTAGGAATGAAGAAAGCCTAGCATACCAAGCCCTAGGTGCCTGAGTAATCCATATAGTGCCTTGACCACCTTGTAGACCATATCTGGATGATGAGCGTCCATAAATCCTTTAGGCTGAATGACATACACTTCTTCCTCAATCTCACCATACAAAAATGCACTCTTCACATCCATCTGATAGACCATAAAACCCATGTAGGAGGCAAAGGCCAAGAAAAGTCTTATGGCTTCTACTATAGCAACAGGAGCAAAAACCTCATCATAATCAATACCCTCCTCTTGTCTGTGACCCTGAGCAACTAACCTAGCCTTGTTCCTAACCACAATACCCCTAGCATCCCTTTTACATTTAAGAATCCACTTAGTTCCAATAGCATATTTACCAGGAGGCAAATCAACAAGTTCCCATACATTTTGATTAAAAAATTGTTACATTTCCTCCTGCATAGCAGCTACCCAATCCTCATCACCTAATGCATGTGAAATACTGGTAGGTTCAACCTGAGATAAGAAACAAGCAAATAGACAATGTTGGTAGTCTATATGATTGGTCCTATGTTGAACCCTTATGTATCTGAGAAAAGCAGATTCACCATATGATGTCTTCATGACCTTGCCTCTAGTTTGAACAACGGAAGTAGGATCACCAATAATAAGGGATTGTGGATGAACTGTGTTAATCCTTTTTGTGACATTAGGACTAACATCTACAGTTGAGTCCAGATTATTAAGTGTTGCTCCAAAGTCATCATCATAAGAGGAAGAGTCAAAAATGCCAGTTCTTGACTGATGATGAATGCCATCCAATTCAGAGGTAGAGTGTTGTGAATTGGCTAAATCAGATGGAGTGGCAAATCTTGTGGGAGTATCTTCAAATCACAAACTATCAGAAGATGGAGTAACAACAGGGACAGTTGCACGAACACTATCAGCAGGAACAGCAGCAACAGGAACGCTATCAGCAGCAACCGCATCAGAGGCAACCTTTCCTTTATCAGCAGGACTCATCACACTACCAGCAACATCATAGTTCCTGCGAGCTTCATCAGTTTCCTGCTTAAGAAGTTCCTCTGTGTCCTTGGAGAATTCATAACCAAACTTTTCAGCATCTTCTTTAGCTGCAAATTCTTGGCGTTGGAGCTTCACTAGCTCTTCTGCATATCCCGCATCACTGGAAGCCACATCATGACCAGCTGAGATCTTGGTACCTGAAAAGTAGTTAGAGGGAAAAGAGGGAACAAGGATAACTTGTTCATCACATTCTGAATATGACTCATCATCTGAAGAACCTGCAATGTTAGTAGAAGGTTCTTGTGGTTCTGCACAAATGTTAGATTTATACCGATTTAACCCAAATGATCAGTTAGATAATCCAAATCAAAGTACCATAGTTGACCGACACCTTGAACATTTGGCTTGTCCTCCATAAATCTGAGATTCAGAGTCTCTTCAACCCTTTTTGTGGAGAGATTATATACTCTCTAAGCTTTACTATGAGCTGAATAGCCTACTACATATCCTTCATCAGCTTTCCCATCAAACTTGCCCAACTGATCACTAGTATTGAGGATGGTGGCATGACACCCAAAAGGCTTAAGATGACTAATGGTAGGAATCTTGCCAGACAAAAGTTCATAAGGTGTTCTTTTGTGAGGATTTGTGATTGAGACCCTGTTCAAGACATAACAAGCAGTGCTAACTACTTCAGTCCAAAACATGGTAGGCAGCTTTGTGTTGGAATCACTCCTAAACCATAATCAAGTGTTAGTAATTAATATGTAATAGTTAGTTTTATTATGGCCTTTATGTTTGTTATTAGCCTTAAGCTTATGTAGAAGGCCCATGAGCTTAGGCCCAAGCCCATTAAAGAAAGGATGGAAACTAGGAGTGTTGCCCTAGCTTTCCTCCTATAAATACCTTATGTAAACCCTCACTTGAGGGTTGGTTGTTCAAGTTATTTTCTCTCATACACTCTACGCCTAAACCGTCTTTTACATCGTGTGTGTGTGTGAATCTTGTTCAATCGCCTTATCTCTTTCTATACTACTTGTGTTTGTAAAACTAGTGACCTAACAGTGGTATCAATCGCCTAATAGTTGAGTGAACGTATTGTTTGAAGTGAGTTTTGGTCTCACGCATAACTTGCGTATCCCTACTTTTGGCTTGATCAAAAACGTATTTTTTTCACTTTTTAATCCAAGATTCTTGTCCTTTCAACGTTATAAGGTGTTAAACTTACTGTTTTTGGCAAAAAGTTTGGAACTTTATGTGTGTATCATTGTTTTTCTACTAGTTTTTGAACGAGGGTTCAGTCCTACGCATAACTGTTTTAAGCGCTTTGGATCATCAAGTTTCACACTTTTGTGTCTTTTGGTGTTATTGGAGCTATTTTATCACACAAAAACTGGTTTAGAAACATCTTTGGGCAATATCAAATTTACGAGTAAACCTACGCGTAGTGAAACCCTAAAACTACGCGTAAGTATTTCCTTGGTTTGATCTTCGTTTTCGTGGTTTACTCCGTGTTTTCTTGCTTGGATAAGCCTGAAAATACGTCGACTTTGGATATGTTTTGCACTGTGAAGTGTAAAAGATCACTTGGGATAAAACCCTAAAATTACGCATAAGCATAAGCTTACGTGTAGAAATCCTACGCATAAGATTTTTCTTACGCCTAAGCCTAGTCTTACGCATAAGATAATCCTACGCCTAACTTTCTACGCCTAACTTTTGTCTACGCATAACTTTAGCGTCTTTTCCTTACTTACGCGTAAGCTAAATTCTACGCGTAACTTTGGTGTTTTTATGCATAAGTGCTACTTGGATAATTGTGATTTCTACGCCTAAGGACACTTCTTCAACAAAGGTTCATTCGACTACAAAGATCCATTTTTACCAACACAAGTTTTTAACATGTCTCAACCACCATACTCTAACTATTTCCCTTACACTTATCCTCAACGACAACAACAACTAAGTCCACAACATCAACAATGGAATCAACAACAAGCAACTTATCAACAACAATTTAATCAACAACATACTCCACAACTTGGAGCAATTCCTCCACCACAAATGGTTCAAACACCGCCAAGTCTTCAAGTTCAACCCTACACAAATGACTTCAATCAACATCCATCAAGGAACACTATGAAGGAACCCACTTGGTTTGCAAAGATGTGTGAAGCTTTAAGCAGCCAACAATCAATTCATGAGGCTGGATCACTTGATAGACCTCCAATGCTCACTCCAGGAAACTACGATCAATGGGTGATAAGGTTCTTTAGATTTTGTGATCTGAAGAAGCCACATGGAAAGTTCTTAAAGAAGGTTATCTTGGAAGGTCCATTTGAGATGCATACTGTCATTGTACCCGGAGATCCAAATGCCATTCCACCAAGAGATGAACAAACGAACATTGCTACTGTTACAGACTTGAATCCTCAAGAACTTCTACACTATGAAGCAGATGAACTTGCAATGGAATATATCCTCTTAGGATTACCAAACCCAATTCTTCGTAGTGTTGATGCTCAAAAGACTGCACAGAAAATGTGGGATCATATTCGTCTTCTTATGGAAGGATCGGTACTCAATCAGGAGGATTTGGAATCCAAAATTTACTTGGCTTATGAACACTTCATGATTGAACCTGGAGAGACACTAGAGTCCTATCATCATCGTTTTTCAGACATCATCAATGATTTGGATAAAAACAACATCATCATGCCAAGAATTGCAGTGAATACTAAGTTCTTGAGTAGTCTTGGTCCTGAATGGGAGAAGTATGTCATTTTTCTCCGTCAAGCGAAGAATATGCATCATTCTACATATGGATTGTTGTACGATTACTTGAAGCCTCATGAAAAGGAAGTTGATCGAGAAAGGATTCTCCGTGCTCAAATTGCTCCACCTACACATCCGGAAAATCAACAACTTGCTATATATGCTCAACAAAGTTATCCTCCTCAACAAGCAACTCAACCAACTGCCTCAGTCACACCAAACGATCAATCACAGCAACCTCAACAAAATCAATTGGTTCCTTACAACAACAACAATGATCAAGCACTTCATAGTCAAACTAATGAGGAATCCGATCCGTTCGAAGCATTGCAACAGGGATTTGTTATGATTGCTAATGCTTTTAGCCGTTATACCAACAAATCCAACAATCGTATTCGTTCCTCATCCAATACACGAAATCAGGCTGTTGTGAACAATGGATGAGTTGAAGTTCAGAATCGTGGTTATGATCGTCAAATGGGAGGTGGTCAAGGGTTTAATGCTATGGGTAGGAATAACAACAGAGCTCCAGTGGTGGAACAGGGAAATGCTCAGAATGGGTTGAATGGTCTTCGATGCTACAACTGCAATGAGAAGGGACACCTTGCTAATGCATGCCCAAAGCCAAGGACTAGGGGCAGTGCTTATTTCAAAGAGGCTCTTCTTTTGGCTCTTAAGGATGAAGCTGGTGGATCTCTCACAAACAAAGAACAGAGCTTTATGGCAGATGCAGACTCAGATGATGATATGGAGGACTTGCAGGCCAATGCAGCTGTTATGTTGATGGCTAATATGCATGAGTTACACATGAGTGAAACAGGCCCAGTGTATGACACTGATGGCTTGTCTCAGGTACCCGAACAAACCATCATCATATCTGAACTAATATCTCCGCCAATATCTGAATCCGGCACGGCTCAGACTGTTCAAAATGAGTCATCTACATCTCATTCTGACGATTTTCAAATAAACCCTGTAGTTACATTTGACGATCAAGATGACCTTATGGTTTCCTTTGATAATCAAATTGACTCCGTGGTTGTACTTGAGGATCTAAATAATCATCATGTTGTGACTCACGTTGAACAAGCCGAACTGTTGCCTCATCCAGATTTTTCTCATTTAATTCAAGACCATCAAATCAAAATGGAGGAATGTTATGCATTAAATAAGGACTTAAAAAGCAAAAATGCACTGTTAACAAAGGATTTTGAATGCTTACAAATGCAAATCAACTTTTTCAAAACTCAAGGAAACCGTGAAAAAGGTTTTGAAGCCGCTTTTGCTAAATCTCATCAAAACGAAAAATATTTAGAGAGACAGATGCGTGATCTAGCCGCTTCGAAGAATGCTTTGTTGTCTGAAATAGAACAACTGAAACATGAACATAAAAAGCAAATTAATGCTCTCACCTTGGAAATTCAAAAAGCTAAGGCTGAGTTGTTAACTTGTCAAAAACAGTTCTCCGCATACAAAAAGCATTCAACGAATCGGGTAGATGACCTTCTTGAAGAAATTATCGGCTTGCAAAACAAAATTAAAGAGTTTAAAACTGTTGTTTACAAACATGGTGAATCAGTAACAGCTATTGAAAAGTTTACTTTAAAACCCAATCCAAAAGGATATGGACCAAATCTAGCTGATTACAAACCAAAGCTTTCACTAAAAACATTCAAACCAAATCCTGAAGTTTCCAGTGCAGAATATAAAATTAATGATACTGTTATAAGTGTTGTTGAATATCATCGTCAAGAGGATTAGATGCAGAAGATGAGAGTCGATCAAAATTAAAAACTGTTGTTTACAACAAACCTTTTAATTATTCAAAACCGGTCACTTTCGTCACACCAACGGATTCTTCTAACACACCAAGGGTTATCATCAAAACACCTGAGTCTTCTAATGTTAATCCCCAACCAGATTATGCACAAACTTATGGTCCTTTACCTTCCATCAGTGAAGTAAACTTAAAACCTGAAAATCAAAAAATTCTTAGATATTTTGACATTTTCATGGCTGACCTCAAAATTTTACAACATGAGATAGAATATCGTTCTGAAATCAAAATTGATCATTTTCAATCACCTCTGGCGCGAGAACAAAGAGACATTTTTCAGAAAAATCTTTTACCTAACGTTAAAAATTTGAAAAGTTGTGCATTAGCTTGGGAAAAGGATTTTCATAAGGAACTTGGAGTGATGAAGGTCGTTTTCGAGAAAACTGAAACATCTATTTCTAATACTAAACGTAAAAAGAAACTGTTGAGAAAAGATGTTGATCGACTCTTGAAAGATGTTATCTGTGCTGATATCCATAATGTTGTGTTATTCTATTCTTTGTCACATGCATCTGATTATATCTCTGCTGATAATGTTGACTCTGTGGTAACTGTTGAGAATACTGATAAGGTGCTTCAAATCGAGTCTTTAAAAGCTGAAAATGAACGATTCTTAATGAACTTTCCTATGCAAAACGTCGTCTTAATTGGTGTGAAAAAGATATTCACAATCAACAACTTGGGTTTCAAAATAAAATCGCTCAGTTGCATGAAAAATCTTTTGATCCTAAATTTACGCAACTGGATGATCAAAACGTGTCTTATAAAAGTCAAATCTCAAAATATGAACAAGAACTTGTAAAAGTTAATCTGGAATATGGTGTCATATTTGATTTACTCAATAAGACTCGTCATGAAGCATCAAACGAACTTGATCACTATCTTGCTCACACTAGAGAAGTCATGAATTTTGCTGGTAACATTCGTTCTGAAAATCAAGATTTGATTCACACTATCTCTAAGTTAAGAGAAATGTTAGGAAAGTATGAACAACTTCCGCCAACCATCATTAAGAGATTAGCACCTGTAACACTTAGTAATCGTGCACCTAGAATCCCTACTGCCAAATCACTAGTTGCTAACGTGCTTCCTTCTACTGAAAGAGGAATAGTTGCGTCTTTTCCAAACGTCCGCACTTCACAACCTAGGAGCACTCAATCGAAGAATAGGAAGTTGTGACCTAAGAAAAGATCAATAAGGAATGCTAAAGTAGAAGAACACCCTAGGACTATGAATAAGACTCACGTTGCTTCCACTATAGATGTTGCGTCTGGCAAATGTAATAGAAATAGTGATGTAACGAATGCTAAACCTTTAAGCACTTTTGATATTCAGTCTGATGCACCTTGTGTTATTTGTCTTAAAAGTATGATTTCTGATTGTCATGACAAATGTGTTGCTAAAGCTATAATCTCTCGTTTACGGAATCCTAAGAATCGGAATACCTCTAGGCCCACTAATAATTCTAAGTCTGTGCTTGGTAGACCGCCTTCTTTAGATTCTAAGGCTAACATTGTTGTCCCTGTAGCTCCAGTTTCACCTCCTAAGAATGTAGTACCACCTAGTGCATTCACTAAGACTAAAGCAAAGAGTAGTTATAGATGGCATAAATGGATATATAACACACTAGGATTTAAATGGATGCCTAAAATCATTAATGTGTGCATGTCTCATATACCTGCTTCGGAACCCTCTAACATTTCGGGTTCCACATCTACTTCTATTCCATCTGTGTCGTCTGTGTGTAATGCAGGTGATACAGATCATTCTCTGGATTGTTGATAGCGGATGTTCCCAACACATGACAGGCAACCTTAAACTGTTATCAAACTTTATTGCAAAGTTCATTGGCACTATCAGGTTCGGTAATGATCACTTCGCAGCTATCATGGGCTACGGAGATTATGTCAATGGGAACATCGAAATCAACAGGGTTTACTATGTGGAAGGCCTCGGTCATAATCTGTTCTCAGTAGGTCAGTTTTGTGATGGAGATTTGGAGGTTGCTTTCTGGGAGAAAACTTGTTTCATTCGTGATCTACAAGGAAATGACCTTATGTCTGGCTCGCGTAATTCTAGTCTCTACACTATCCCTATGCAAGACATGGTCGCTTCATCTCTCGTCTGCTTACTTTCAAAGGCAACATCAACAAAATCCTGGCTATGGCACCGTCGTCTCTCACATCTAAACTTTCAAACCATCACCAACCTTGCTCGACACAAACTAGTTGAAGGTCTCCCACGATTTCGGTATTCAAAAGATCATCTTTGCTCAGCATGTGAACAAGGAAAAAGCACTCGTGCTCACTTTCCTTCAAAGGTGGAACACAGCTCTCAGCATGTGCTTCATCTTCTTCACATGGATTTGTGTGGCCCGATGCGCGTGCAAACGATCAATGGCAAACGCTACATCTTAGTAATTGTTGATGACTACTCACGATGGACTTGGGTCTACTTTCTTCGAAGCAAAGACCAAGCTCCACAAATGATCATCACCTTTCTCACGAAAATACAGGTTCAGCTCCGCAACACCGTCAGGCTAATCAGAACAGACAAAGGAACTGAATTTGTTAACCAAACCCTTCGTAAATTCTATGAGAAAGTGGGAATTCAGCATCAAACATCTATTGCACGTACACCCGAACAAAATGGAGTTGTTGAAAGACGAAACCGAACGTTAGTGGAAGCTGCAAGAACCATGTTAATAAATGCTAAACTTCCAGATTACTTATGGGCAGAAGCTGTATCTACTGCATGCTATACTCAAAACCGTTCTATGATCACAAAACGCCACAACAAAACACCTTTCGAGCTTGTCCACAACCATAAACCGAATCTCAAACACTTTCATGTATTTGGATCTCTTTGCTATCCGAATAATGATCGTGATGATTTTGGAAAGCTCAAAGCCAAAGCCGACATTGGAGTCTTTATTGGATATTGTGAGAATTCTAAAGGTTACCGGATCTGGAATCGCCGTACAAAACAGGTGATGGAAACGGTTCATGCTCATTTTGATGAACTCACGGAAATGGCTTCTGAGTATAACAGCTTAGAACCCAGTCACAACCGTTTAAACTTTCCTCAACCCCCATCATCAGCTGAACAAAGCCCCCAGCTAACTCGTCAACAAATGGAAAGGTTATTTGCTCCTCTGTTCAGTGACGATATTGATGAACGTGCTCCAGGTGCATCCGCTGTTTCTGCTGCTCAACCTGATAATATTCCTATACCTGATACACCTGCTACAACAACTAATGTTGAAGATGCACCTACACCAGTTGACTCCAACACAACAGTTGAATACACCGCTTCCAACAATGATGAACCGGCTGATGATATTCTGAATAAAGTACCCCCACCTGCAGATTTTGATCCAAATGCGTTCTTTAACCCGTTTGCTAATGAGACTGCTGCACCAGATGTCGCGGAATCTTCAACAAACCATTTGAATCCTCAGAATCTGCACAATGTATACCAACATCAACCCTCTACACATCGATGGACAAAATACCATCCTCTAGCTAATATTATTGGCAATCCGAATCAACCAGTCGTTACGAGACAACGTCTTCACACAGATGGTGAACATTGCATTTATGCACTCACTGTCTGCCAATCTGAGCCTAAAAACATTAAAGACGCAATGACAAAAGACAACTGGATTGAATCCATGCAAGAAGAACTCAACCAATTCAAACGTCTTGAAGTATGGGAACTGGTTGAAAGACCAACAGGGGTCTACGTCATTGGTCTCAAATGGATTTGGAAAAACAAATTGGATGATGAAGGGAACGTAATCCGAAACAAGTCACGTCTAGTTGCTAAGGGTTATCGTCAGGAAGAGGGAATATACTTTGAAGAATCTTTTGCTCCGGTTGCTCGTCTTGAGGCTGTTCGGATATTCCTCGCGTTCGCGGCTCATATGAATATGACGGTCTTTCAAATGGATGTCAAAACTGCGTTTCTCAACGGACAACTGAAAGAAACGGTTTATGTCAGCCAACCCGAAGGATTCGTTGATCTAGAGTTCCCAAACCATGTTTACAAACTGAACAAAGCTCTTTATGGTCTCAAACAAGCCCCTCGGGCATGGTACGATAAGCTATCATCTTTCCTCATTGCTAATAATTTCACCAAAGGTTTGGTTGACCCAACTCTTTTTATACAATATCACGGGGCACATATCTTAATTGTTCAAATTTACGTGGATGACATCATTTTTGGGTCTACACATAAAAATTTTTCAATCGCTTTTGCAAAACTAATGAAGAAAAATTTTGAAATGTCCATGATGGGTGAACTTACATTCTTTCCAGGATTACAAGTTCATCAATCACCCCGTGGTATTTTCTTGAGTCAGTCCAAATATGCCCTTGAATTGTTAAACAAATTTGGAATGAAAACCTGTGATACTTATGCCACACCAATGACTCATACCTAGAAGCTAGACGCTGATTTACATGGGAAATTAGTTGACCCTACCAAATACCGAAGTATTATTGGGTCTCTCATGTATCTAACAGCTAGCAGACCTGATATTGTCTTTGCCGTTTATCTATGCTCCCGTTATCAGTCGCGACCAACTGAAACCCACCTCTCTGAGGCTAAAAGAATCCTCCGATACATCAAGGGAACCATTAACTTGGGGATCTGGTATCCGAAGGATTCTGGTTTTGAACTAATCGCTTTTTCAGACGCTGACCACGCAGGATGCTTAGACTCAAGGAAAAGTACTTCAGGAGCTCTACAATTTCTTGGTGATAAACTGGTGTCTTGGCAATCAAAGAAGCAGGATTGTACATCGCTGTCATCAACCGAAGCAGAATATGTAGCCATGTCCGCATGTTGTGCTCAAGTCATATGGATGAGAACACAACTCAAAGACTATGGTTACGTATTTGACAGAATCCCGATGTACTGCGACAATCGGAGTGCCATAGCGATCTCGTGCAACTCAGTTCAGCACTCGAAATCAAAGCACATCGATCTTCGCTATCATTTCATCAAGGACCACGTGGAACAGGGTACCGTTGAATTATACTTTGTGGGTACAGAATACCAATTGGAAGATCTTCTCACCAAAGCCTTGCCTCCCTCTAGGTTTAATGAATTGGTCCACCGGATTGGTATGAGGTGTTTGACTCAAGAGGAATTGGATGACCTCCTAAAACAGTCTTAAAAACCTGTCAAACACCAAAATATCTTTTGTAAATAAATTTTCAAAAACAAAATACAAAAATATAAAATCTTTTAATAACAACAAAAATATTCTTCTAATCTACTTCTCTTTCAACATGGCAAGTACATTTCTTCCATCAACACTATAATCTCTCAAAAATTCAGTATTTTTCCGATCAAGTGTTGAGGGGGAGAAAATTATCACTTAACTGTTTCAAAACATCTGTGTACTTGCATGTTATAATATCCCGGTTGTTTCTTTTATCAATGGTGGTAAACTTTTCTGGTTAAATGACACTCCTCAGACTAAAATTTATAACCTTTCATTATTTCTTAAGTCGAGGGGGAGTGTCGTCAAGTTTCTTTCTTAAAATCTTTGTTTGGTAACCAAAATGGAAGTTAAATGGCTTTGGTTGAAAAAGGAAAAGGTGGAGGGACCAAAAATGTCAAAATCTTAAAGTTATTTTAAATAAAAACACCTCCCACCTACCTTTATCTTCACATTTATTACTCTTAACCTAAAACATCCTACGCATAGAATTCGTTCAAGAAATCCGTACTTTAGATCATCATTTTGTAAGTGTTTTCATGATCTTAACGATAATACAAGCTAAAGTTTTGAATTTCAAGCAAATCCTACGGCTAAAACGTTAGTTATGCGTGATCATGTGTTCTACGCATAAGCGTTTGAACACACAATCAATGTGAGTGTGTTTTTGGTTGGAAAGAAAGTGTCAAAACGTGTTTTTAACAACAAGGATACTATTTTTACCCTCTAAATCCACCCAGAAACACGAATTGATGGTTTTTGAATATTAGGGTTTATGAGTCGATTTGGATGTTTACAAATGTGAAGAGTTTTGTTCAAAAAGATTGTTGTGTAATGTTTATATGATGATGAATTGATGATTTCCAAGCTCTATCACCACCCAGAAACTCTAAATGATTAAAAATTTGGAATTAGGGTTTAAAGTTCATAAGTTTGAGCATCTTTGATTCTCCACGATTTAGATGTTATAACTTGGTTTATAGACTCTCACAACATCTTAGAACTACCTAAAATTGTTTGGTTCAAATCCCATGGCTAGAAATTATACGCGTAATTCATAACCCTTAGGGTTTTGACCTACGCGTATGACTTTCTACTCATAACTGTTTATCGAATGTTCATGCCATGATTTGTTGTTAAAATGAATTTTTGTGTTAATATTGATGATTTGATGAATTTATTTCAGGCTTGCTGCGCTTAAAATTCAGAATCAAGGTCATTTGAATCTCTACGCATAAGGATTACCCTACGCGTAGTCAAGTTATGCGTAAGAATAAATCCTACGCATAACTATTACGCATAAGGTTTTACAATGGGACTACGCGTATCCTGTGAAGGATATGCGTAAACAGTGACCTCTACGCATAAGGTCTACTCTTACGAGTAAGCCTTACGCGTAAGGTTTATATACGCCTACGCGTAAGCTCTACGCATAAGGCCCCCTTTTCCTACGCGTAACATTTCTTACGCGTAAGTTAGGATCCTACGCATAAGCTTTCGTCTACGCGTATGTCATTACTGTTTACGCTTAACTTTGCCAAAACTACGCCTAAGCCTTGATTGACCTTCATTATGAATTGTTACGTGTACAAACTTGTAAATAAACTAATCATAACGTCACGAATCCAATAATGTCACTAATAAACTTAATCGTTTGATATGTTGTGAACAATAAGTGATAACATAAACTTTAAAACTTAAAGTTAACTAACTCACGAAACATTTCACGACGTCATTGGACTATTGGACAAACAAGTGACTTAGGACTCGTAACAATCATTATCACTGTACATTCAATAACTAGACAATAAGACCTTCTGTTGACTAACATTATGTCTTTCGATATGTTGGTTCTTTTGGCTAATGTTATTTCAGATCACGACATGGCCGCTCAAATGAATGTGGATGCACATGAGGTTCTCACTATTGCTGATATCTTCCCCAATGGCTATCCTAGAAAGATTGGAAAGAACAACCTTAGGGTTGACTTTGAAACCCTCACATGCTTAGAATCTTCTTGTCTCATTGCTGTGGATATTCTAAGGAATCATCCCTACCAGAACATGCTCTCACACTCTGCTACTGTACCGGAAATCTACATTCAGCAATTCTGGAATTCTATGCAGAGGATCACAGGTCAAAGTGCAGTGACAGTGACACTTAACCCCAAACAAGTCACCATTACTCATGCAGACTTACGGGCTGTTCTTCTCATTCCTGAAATCGAGCCAACTGACTTCTTTGCCACACCTACCGAAGATACAGTTCTACAATTTCTTCTTGACATTGCCTATGATGAAGCTTCGGGGATTGTTACTAAGCATTCTCACGTGGAGCTTAAGAACATTCCTCAACCATGGAGAACACTCTACATCATCATTACCAAGTCTGTTTCTGGTCGTGACAGTGGTTATGAGCATCCAAAGCTCATGGAACTGCAAATCTTCTGGTCTTTGATCAATAAGAAGGACATCGAAATCGAAGCACTGATATGGGAGGACATGATGCTATCTCATAAGAAGCTTGGCTCAAAGATTCCTTATGTCAGATACACACAGCTTTTGATCCAGAGAGCACTTGGACTTAATCCTGATATCCCCATGAGGCTGAATGACCCCGACAATCACGACTTGTTGTCCGAACCTATCCTTTCTATCAGAATCAAGGAATCGAAAACTAAGAAGCAGGGTGCCGTGCTGCCTGGTCACCTTCTATCTAAAGAACTCAAGAAGCTTGAAACGTACAAAAGGTATCTAGTAGCAGTAAAAGAAGGCAAAGTTGGTCATCTTGATGAAAAACCTTCAGGAACTCCTACTCGGAGAACCAGAAGAGGAAGTGCTGGAAGTGCAGTAAGTTCTGAAAGTTATAGGAAGCTTCCCAAAAGGAATCCTCCTCGTAAAAGGATTGTTCCCGTAAAGGAAGCTGAACCTATTCCCACACCTGAACCGCAAAGAAAGCTTGTGGACGAGGACTCTGAAGGTACTGAATCAGAAGAAGAGATTACATACTCTGAAACTGCAAAGGATGACATTCCATTAGTACCAAAACCTCCCAGTCCTCCAGCTGACCTAGGAAAAGGAAAGACTCCTGTACTTGTACCATATGAAGAAAGCTCAGAAAGTGAGCAACTGGATAAATCATACAGGAAGAAGTTTAAAATCTTCAGACACCTTCAAAAAGCTGAAGAATTTGCAAAAGACCAAATGGGTGGCCCAGGAGGATCAAGTGGTGCTGCCCACTCTTCACCAGATCCTGATGCGGTTAATCGACCCGATAAGGGATCTGGTGCCACCACTCTTGTGCAACAACAAAAGCTTGTGGAGGATACTATCGAATATGAGTTTGAGAAACATGAAACTGAGAAGTCTGAGAAAGATAAAGATGCTGATTATGACAATCTGATTCTGGAAAGTCCTACACGTTCACAGAAGGAAACTTCTGAACCGCCCAAGGACCCCGAGTCTCCTCATGTCTCCTCCTCATCAGATTCTTCATCTCACTCCTCACCACCACCATCAAAGAAATCAACCAAATCTACATCCAAATCTGTGAAGAAACCACCTCGATCTTGGATTTCTCAGACTCATGAAAGAATTGTGAAAGCTGTCCAACAAGTCAGAAAGAAGGACATGCTCTACAGAAAACTAAATTGGTTTCCTGACCAAATACAGTACTTAAATGATGAGAATGACAAGATGCAGAAAGAAAGGGAATTCGTTCAGTAGTTCATGAAAAGTCATCGTCAAGAGGAACTGAACGAAATGATCGAAGGTTACACTAACAAGTACCTTCTGGATATCGTTCCAAAAGTCACAAAGGAGATGTTTACCAAACAACTATATCCGAATCTTATGCAGATAGCCAAGCAAACTATAAGATCCACACCTTTAACCGTCACAATCAATCCATCTGATCCTGTAGTTTTCTCGGATAATGAATTGGTGGCCAAACTTGTCACACAAATGTCTAAACGTTTTGGGACATTTACTTCTGATGAAGGAAAGCTGTTTCAAGCATTGCTGGACTACCAACTCAAAGAAGCATGTAGATTCGAAGCAGAAAGGCCTAAACGTCCTAGAGACGATGAAGATAAGGATCAGGATAAGCATGATAAAGCTAAACGTCAGAAGAAGTCTGGTGAATCATCTTCTATGTTACCTCCTCTCCAACGGACTTCTACTCAACAAAGGTCCCCTCCTCGTTCTTCTACAGATAAACCTCAGGACGATTCCGAGTTACCACCCCTAACTCAGAAAACCGGTGATCACCTTGAGTATATGGGTGGTGACGATGAAGAGGTCCTAGAGCCCTTACAACAACCCACCTCTCCCAAACAAGTTAAGAAACCAGAATCATCATCTAGGCCAAAACAAAAGAAGAAGAAGGCGCCCATGGCTGACGTCGTATCATGGCTAGATGAAGATACAACACAGGAATTTGAATGGTTCTCTACACTTGTCAATTCCACTCCCTACCCTGAAGAAGGTCAAGATCTGGTAGACGGTAATACTTTGGAGCATGCTAAGATTCTGCGAGAAAAGTTCCAGGTGAAGAAGATGACGAAATCCGAGTTGAGGCGAATCAAGAATGAAGCTTTTCAACTGTGGAAAGATAGCTCAGAAAGTGCCATCGAGGTCGAATATCACCTTGAAAACATTGCTCGAGCTATGTCTAACAACATGGATTGGCTCAACCCAGAAGCAAACATCGACTTCACCAAACGGGACAACCCTCCATACTACACCGACTGGTCAAAACCTCTACCAACAAATGGCCAACCAGATGAACCGAGGATTCCATTCAGATATTTCTTCAACAAAGACCTGGAATTTCTTCTACATGGTGGCGATGGTTCAAGGAAATACGCTACATCGTTGACACTTCCATTCCCAGCAGCTATATACTCGAACTTCATAGCCATCGAGGAACGTGCCAATCACTTGTTCTCTGACAAAGTGGAAGCATACGATCGAGATGCAATGTACGGGATTCATCACTGGCCGGAACGCCGAAGAATCTACTACAGAAGCTGTCAGGTTCAGAAGTCTCAACATGCGGTGTTCAGTACTAAGGATATCGTTGCCATCAAACATGTTGTTCTGTCATCTAAGTGGGACTACACCTTCCTTAAGAATATCGTGGTCAAACGACAAGATGAAAGGGATTATGCATTCTCTGAAGCTGACTTTGAGAATTTGTCTATCAACGACATCGAAGACATGTACCTTGCCAAAGTACAAGGTCGCATGAGACAATTTTCAACCGAAGTACAACGTGAATTCATCAAGTCATTGCTCATCTTCATCAGACGCATAGTCATCAAGGAACGTGTAGAAGATCTTCAGCTGGCAGTTGAATCTTATCAGACCCGTGTCAACTTCACTCCACCTCAGCTAGATCTTCCCGACCTCAACCAGCTCTCACAATATACACTCATCAGCAAACCTTTCGGCGTCGTTTACCGTAGTGAACTACAAAGAAATTGCTTAATGGCGTGTAGTGAACTTCACAAGTTTGGGGATCACACTTTGAAGATGGTTAGGGACGGATTGGCCTATAGGTTGAAGGACATACGTCACAAGATTGGGTCTCCTAAGCGATGGAATTCTCAGGATCGAAGGGATGTGCGGAGGATCATCAGAATGATTGATGAAAGGTTGTTTCGAAGGGATCAGTTCAGAACGTTGGAAAGCTTTGTTGGTGGTCGACCCAGGATTAACATCACCGGCTATCAACGCCCTGTTCGCACTCCTGGCGACATCACTGCACTTCCTGGTACCCCTTGAATTGTTTCCTTTATTATTACATTTGGATGTCTAATTATATATGTGGGTGGCTTGTGCACACATAACAGTGTACAACCCGTTCTTGTCAAGAAAGGACCCTGTGGTACGCTTCAGTGCCACAATCCTTATAAAAGGAGAGAAAGCTTCTTATTTTTGAGTAAAACCTATCAAACCTTTCATTTTTCAAGGTTTTGCTCAAAAGGACAAGTACTTCCCCATATGATTTTCAAAACCTCAACCGTTTATATCACTAGTTGAGGGGGAGTATTTGAATTAATACTTTGTTCACAAATTGTTCATAGTGGTCATCTTCCCGCAACACTCGAAATGGTCATATTTATTCTCAACTTTTCAAAAATAACATTTTATATGCCATTTTTGAGGGGGAGAAAATTATGTGATAAGAAATATGTTGTGTAAATGGAAATGAGTCTTTGTGTAATAGACTTAACCAACGAATTGACGGTACTAAACTGTTAGTAACTCGAAAAGACTTGTCCTGGACGGGTAATAATTTCAAGCTAGTAAGCTAGTAATGTAAACGTGTCTCGCAAAGGACTTGTTCGAGTAGAATGTACCATTCGAGAAACTCTTGGTAGACATGAACTCTGACGGGTATGACAACCTTTCGAGGCTTGTCTACACCTTCAAGGTAGTTATTAGAGCTAGTTGTCACCTAAAAGCTGACAATGTAACTCTTTAACTATGCAACGTAACCGTGTCTCGCGGGGGATTGTCTATCTTGAGTTGATCAATTCTAAAATGCGCGATCTTCCCACACTGTGCATATTTCTGTCAAAACTCTAAAGCACATGTGGAGGGGGAGTATTTCTGCTAAAAGATAAAACTCTCACTGTGGTTCAAACATGTTTTTCATTTACAAACCCTTTGAGAGATTCTTCACAACAGTGGTTTTAATGGCAACATAGGTTAGTCATGGAGTTATAAGGTGACTAAGGTTAGGAATAACCGTCCTATGATCCGCCAGAGCCGGAGGGATCTACCCAAGGACATCACAAATAGTTAGTACTTAGAAGTCCTTAGGTACGATTATAAAAAAGGAGAAAATGAGAATCGGAGAAAGAAGGAGTTGAAGAATTAAAAAGAAATGCAAAGAAAAGGGTGAAAAGAAATAGCCCTCCAAATTATTCAACTTAGGGCAGACACCGGGTTCAATTCATATGCTACTGGTTGTCACTTAGTGACGCCGGTATTGAAGATTAAAAGTCGTCATGGACCCAGTGACGCATGCACTAAACCTTCTTAGCCACTCAAGTTTCTCTCAACAGAAGCTTGTTTCATTCTCACAGGGAACCCTACGTAAACTATTGGCTTTCTCTTAGAGATCGCTGGTATTGAAGAAGGAGACCCTCTCCCTAGTCTCCGTTCAGGAAAACCAAAACGCACTATTGAGTCTAGAGCCACGAGATTCATCAAAAGATCTCTTAGGAACACTTGACATTTCATCACTTGTTGATCACCAAATAAGATCATCAGTGGTTCATATCGAGTCCTTCACAGATCTTAGCAATCTGTCGAGAACATTTATGAGAGGTTCATAACTGTGATCCTCAGTGATTGAATGGAAACTCCTGCCAGGGTCAACATCAAACAGCCCTGACAGCAGGTCACTTCGGTAACTCCCCGTGGATTACGCGGAGTGTGTCTCAAACGGTCTACAGTCGTGAGGTGATGCTTCGGTGTACCTCAGCGACTCATCTGAACTGTAGATGTACTTCGGTACATCGCGTTATCTCACTTGTGGGATTCCAATTCAGGAATGGCCTTTGTGAGAACTAGAGTTGTGTTTTCACACTATGCTGTTAACACTCTCGAAGTTCAAACTTGTAAGTGCCGGAATCCGCTTATTTCTAACCATTTTAAATGTTTTCTTCTTATGGAAGCTCCGGAGTGGGATGATCGTGCAGATTCTTCTCATGCTCACGCCAACATCATCACTAATGGAAGTTCTATTCAGAAGCAACACAACAGTCAGAATGATTCTTCGTCAAACCAAAGAATCTACAAAGTTAAAGACTTAAAGAACTTCATCAGTATTAAATTCCAACGTCAAAGAGCGTGTGAGCATGTTGAAGAATGACGTGGAGACACTGGAGCAGCGAAGCAGACCTGAGGCAGACTTGATGCAGACTACAACATACTATCACTTTCATCACAAAGAACAATGATCTAAGAAAAAGTTAAAGATGACGTCAAAGCACAACTGTTCAAAGACAACTATCTCTCTACACTGGGGAGATTGTTTGAATCAAGGCAATTCTTCTCACAAGAAAGAAGAATGTCAGAAGACGTCAGAACTACTATTACATCAACGCCTTCACCGTTCATCACCAACACTTGAGGGGGAGATTGTTGGAATCACTCCTAAACCATAATCAAGTGTTAGTAATTAATATGTAATAGTTAGTTTTCTTATGGCCTTTATGTTTGTTATTAGCCTTAAGCTTATGTAGAAGGCCCATGAGCTTAGGCCCAAGCCCATTAAAAAAAGGATGGAAACTAGGAGTGTTGCCCTAACTTTCCTCCTATAAATACCTTATGTAAACCCTCACTTGAGGGTTGGTTGTTCAAGTTATTTTCTCTCATACACTCTACGCCTAAACCGTCTTTTACATCGTGTGTGTGTGTGAATCTTGTTCAATCGCCTTATCTCTTTCTATATTACTTGTGTTTGTAAAACTAGTGACCTAACACTTTGAATCAGCAAGCATGGATCTTGCTGCTTCAATGAGGGTCCTATTTTTCCTTTCAGCAACTCCATTTTGTTGTGGAGTCCTGGCAGTGCTATAGTCCCTTTTAATCCCCTTTGTAGCACAGAGTTCTATCAATTTAGCATTCTTAAACTCTGTCCCATTATCACACCTAATTGCTTTAACCTTCTTGTTCAACTGATTCTCCACCAGGGCAATAAAGTCTTGAATAAGCTGAAATGTTTCATCTTTAGTTCCCAAAAAGAATGCCCAGCTATATCGACTATAATCATCAGTCACCACCAAACAATAGTACTTATGATCAATGCTTCTGATAGATGTAGGACCGAAAAGATCCATATGTAGAAGCTGCAAAGGCTCAGTGATTGAACTGACAGCAATAATGGCCTTATAAGAAGCCTTGTGTTGCAGGCCACACAGTTGTGCTCATTAGTAAAGACTTTGGAAGGCAGTCCAATAACTAACCCAAATTTAGTAAGCTTGTTGATTGTTTTGAAGTTTACATGAGCCATCCTTCTATGCCATTTATTAGATTCATCCAAGGATGCTTTGGCCACCAAACAAGCTAAATCTCCAGCAGGCTGGACATCATTGAGATTGAATGTGTAGAGATTGTTTTTCCTTGGTACCTTCAGAACAACTTGGCTGTCTGTGGGTAGTTGGAAATCTTTAGAGAGAACTAAACATTCATTATCAGTGAAGAGCACAAAGTTTTTCTTGTCACAAATTTGAGACACAAAAAATAAGTTGAAGTTTCTCAATGCCTCCACATAATATACATTCTCAAAGTCCAGTTGAGTAGTTCTAATAGTACCCTTCCCTGTTATTTTACCATCTCCTCCACCAAAGGTTACTGTACCTCCTTGAATTCCTACAAAATCATGAAGCCTATCTCTGTTCCCTGTCATACTCCTAGAACAACCACTATCTACAATACCTATATCTTTATTGGAAAGAGGATCATCCTACACAGAAAGAAAATACAACAACATTAGTTTACATGGAGACCCAAGTCATCACTGACTTGGGCCTGCCTTGTGGATCTTATTTGATAAACCTATAGATTGAAGAGATCCACTATTGTTCTTGGACCTTTGCATAGATGGTCTTATGGGTCTCCAAGAACAACCTGTTGAGGGCTTAACAGCAGTGTCCCTCCATGCCCCCCTTGGATGTAAAAAGTCAGTGTTCACAGGCCTATAATCGTTTTGAAAATAAGAGCTTGTAGGTCTGTGCAAAGGTCTATTAACATTTCTTCTCCAATGAAAAGAAGATGGCTTATCAGCAGCAACTGGGTTACCAGCAGGAACTGGTCTACCAGGAGCAACTGGTCTACCTGCAGAATTGATTCTGCTAGTCCTCACATGTGTTCCATTGGGAACAAATGGAGGTATGTTGGCCACATCATTCCACACATTATTATATCTCTGTTGATGATTGCACACATTCATCTTTTTCTCATAATAATCACAATCTTTGATAAGATGAAAAACACTCCCACAAACAAAACATGATTTTTTCTTAAATTGTTTATTCAAAACAGGAACAGTCTTAGCACAACCAGAATTATTCAAACCAACATCAAAATCACAATTGTTTGTAACAAAATCAACAGAACATGAAATGTTTTTAGAAAAAGCTGTCTTAGGAAAATGATCTTTGACAGCAACACTTGGGGCTTTTGGAACTTTTAAAGGCTTTGGAAAGGTAAACTTTAAGGAATCTTCATTTGAATCACAGCTGGCATGTTCTTTAGTTTGAGTCTCTGCAGTCCTGGAAGAACAAGAGACAAATGTGTTAGACTCACTGCCAGTGTCTGATAAGTCATTGGACTTTTGACCATAAGACATATGTGATTCATCTGAGTCAGAGTCTGGATTGGGTGGCTTAACAATACCATTTATAGAAGAAGGAACATTATGCATTTCACCTTGTTTTAAAAATGTAACAGGTCTTCTATATTTCTCTTCTTCTTCATCAGTGACAGGATTAAAAACACTGTATTCATTGGGGTCATACACCTCATCTGGACTGATATAGTCCTTGAAGCCTAACCCCATTTTAGTTTTAACAGACATAGAGCTATTCCACAATTTATCTAAGTTTTTAGCCTGTTCTTGCCATTGTTTATGCCTAGCCACCTCTGAATCTAAATCAGTTTTAAGACTTTTGTTAGGTCACAAGTTTTACAAACACAAGTTATAGAGAAAGAGATGAAGGCGGATGAACAAGTTATAAGCGCACACACACACGAGAATATGACCGGTTATGCAAAGAGAGTGAATGAGAGAATAACTTGAAACAACCGAGATATGAAAACATGCAAGTACACTGATGTTTTGAAACAGTTAAGTGAAAATTTTCTCCCCCTCAACACTTGATCGTAAAAAATACTGAATTTTGAAGGATTATAGTGTTGAAGGAAGAAATGTACTTGCCATGTTGAAAGATTATAGATAAGAAGAATATTTTGTTGTTTTATAAGATTTTATATTTTTGTATTTTGTTTTTGAAAAATTTATTTA
The DNA here is from genome assembly GCA_019973895.1 of Chrysanthemum seticuspe. Taxonomy (NCBI): domain Eukaryota; kingdom Viridiplantae; phylum Streptophyta; class Magnoliopsida; order Asterales; family Asteraceae; genus Chrysanthemum; species Chrysanthemum seticuspe. The sequence goes on along the minus strand of BPTQ01000005.1, from coordinate 257,182,964 downwards.
CAAAAGATGTTTTGGTGTTTGACAGGTTTATAAGACTATTTTAAGAGGTCATCCAATTCCTCTTGAGTCAAACACCTCATACCAATCCGGTGGACCAACTCATTAAACCTAGCGGGAGGCAAGGCTTTGGTGAGAAGATCTGCCAATTGGTATTCAGTACCCACAAAGTATAATTCAACGGTACCCTGTTCCACGTGGTCCTTGATGAAATGATAGCGAAGATCGATGTGCTTTGATTTCGAGTGCTGGACTGAGTTGCACGAGATCGCAATGGCACTCCGATTGTCGCAGTACATCGGGATTCTGTCAAATACGTAACCATAGTCTTTAAGTTGTGTTCTCATCCAGATGACTTGAGCACAACATGCGGACATGGCTACATATTCTGCTTCGGTTGATGACAGTGATGTACAATCCTGCTTCTTTGATTGCCAAGACACCAGTTTATCACCAAGAAATTGTAGAGCTCCTGAAGTACTTTTCCTTGAGTCTAAGCATCCTGCGTGATCAGCGTCTGAAAAAGCGATTAGTTCAAAACCAGAATCCTTCGGATACCAGATCCCCAAGTTAATGGTTCCCTTGATGTATCGGAGGATTCTTTTAGCCTCAGAGAGGTGGGTTTCAGTTGGTCGCGACTGATAACGGGAGCATAGATAAACGGCAAAGACAATATCAGGCCTGTTAGCTGTTAGATACATGAGAGACCCAATAATACTTCGGTATTTGGTAGGGTCAACTAATTTCCCATGTAAATCAGCATCTAACTTCTTGGTATTTGCCATTGGTGTGGCATAAGTGTCACAGGTTGTCATTCCAAATTTGTTTAACAGTTCAAGGGCATATTTGGACTGACTCAAGAAAATACCACGGGGTGATTGATGAACTTGCAGTCCTAGAAAGAACGTAAGTTCACCCATCATGGACATTTCAAAAATTTTCTTCATTAGTTTTGCAAAAGCGGTTGAAAACTTTTTATGTGTCGACCCAAAAATGATGTCATCCACGTAAATTTGAACAATTAAGATATGTGCCCCGTGATATTGTATAAAAAGAGTTGGGTCAACCGAGCCTTTGGTGAAATTATTGGCAATGAGGAAAGATGATAGCTTATCGTACCATGCCCGAGGGGCTTGTTTGAGACCATAAAGAGCTTTGTTCAGTTTGTAGACATGGTTCGGGAACTCAGGATCAACGAATCCATCTGGTTGGCTGACATAGACCGTTTCTTTAAGTTGTCCATTGAGAAACGCCGTTTTGACATCCATCTGATAGACCGTCATATTCATATGAGCTGCGAACGCGAGAAATATCCGAACAGCCTCAAGACGAGCAACTGGAGCAAAAGATTCTTCAAAGTCTATTCCCTCTTCCTGACGATAACCCTTAGCAACTAGACGTGACTTGTTTCGGATGACGTTCCCTTCAGCATCCAATTTGTTTTTCCAAATCCATTTTAGACCAATGACGTAGACCCCTGTTGGTCTTTCAACCAGTTCCCATACTTCAAGACGTTTAAATTGGTTGAGTTCTTCCTGCATGGATTCAATCCAGTTGTCTTTTGTCATTGCATCTTTAATGTTTTTAGGCTCAGATTGGCAGACAATGAGTGCATAAATGCAATGTTCACCATCTGTGTGAAGACGTTGTCTCGTAACGACTGGTTGATTCGGGTTGCCAATAATGTTAGCCAGAGGATGGTCTTTTGTCCATCTATGTGTAGAGGGTTGATGTTGGTATACATTGTGCAGATTCTGAGGGTTCAAATGGTTTGTTGAAGATTCTGCGACATCTGGTGTAGCAGTCTCATTGGCAAACGGGTTGAAGAACGCATTTGGATCAAAATCTGCAGGTGGGGGTACTTCATTCAGAATATCATCAGCTGGTTCATCATTGGTGGAAGCGGTGTGTTCAACTGTTGTGTTGGAGTCAACTAGTGTAGGTGCATCTTCAACAGTAGTTGTTGTAGAAGGTGTATCAGGTATAAGAATATTATCAGGTTGTGCAGCGGAAACAACGGATATACCTGGAGCACGTTCATCAATTTCGTCACAGAACAGAGGAGCAAATAACCTTTCCATTTTTTGACGAGTTAGCTGAGGGCTTTCTTCAACTGATGATGGGGGTTGAGGGAAGTTTAAACGGTTGTGATCGGGTTCTAAGCTGTTATACTCAGAAGCCATTTCCGTGAGTTCATCAAAATGAGCATGAATCGTTTCCATTACCTCCTTAGTTCGACGATTCCATATTCGGAAACCTTTAGAATTGTCACAGTATCCAATAAAGACTCCAATATCAGCTTTGGCTTTGAGCTTTCCAAAATCATCACGATCATTATATGGATAGCAAAGGGATCCAAATACATGAAGGTGTTTGAGGTTCGGTTTATAGTTGTGGACAAGCTCGAAAGGTGTTTTGTTGTGGCGTTTTGTGATCATAGAACGGTTTTGAGTATAGCATGCAGTAGATACAGCTTCTGCCCATAAGTAATCTGGAAGTTTAGCATTGATTAACATTGTTCTTGCAGCTTCCACTAACGTACGGCTTCGTCTTTCAACAACTCCGTTTTGTTCAGGTGTACGTGCAATAGATGTTTGATGCTGAATTCCCACTTTCTCATAAAATTCACGAAGGGTTTTGTTAACAAATTCAGTTCCTTTGTCTGTTCTGATTATCCTGACGGTGTTGCAGAGCTGAACCTGTATTTTTGTGAGAAAGGTGATTATCATTTGTGGAGCTTGGTCTTTGCTACGAAGGAAGTAGACCCAAGTCCATCGTGAGTAGTCATCAACAATTACTAAGATGTAGCGTTTTCCATTGATCGTTTGCACGCGCATCGGGCCACACAAATCCATGTGAAGAAGATGAAGCACATGCTGAGAGCTGTGTTCCACCTTTGAAGGAAAATGAGCACGAGTGCTTTTCCCTTGTTCACAGGCTGAGCAAAGGTGATCTTTTGAATACCGGAATGGTGGGAGCCCTTCAACTAGTTTGTGTCTAGCAAGGTTGGTGATGGTTTGAAAGTTTAGATGTGAGAGACGACGGTGCCATAGCCAGGATTTTGTAGATGTTGCCTTTGAAAGTAAGCAAATGGGAGAGGAAGCAACCATGTCTTGCATAGAGATAGTGTAGAGACTAGAATTACGCGAGCCAGACATAAGGTCATTTCCTTGTAGTTCACGAATGAAACAAGTTTTCTCCCTGAAAGCAACATCCAAATCTCCATCACAAAATTGACCTACTGAAAACAGATTGTGACCGAGGCCTTCCACATAGTAAACCCTGCTGATTTCGATGTTCCCATTGACATAATCTCCGTAGCCCATGATAGCTGCGAAGTGATCGTTCCCGAACCTGACAGTGCCAATGAACTTTGCAATAAAGTTTGATAACAGTTTAAGATTGCCTGTCATGTGTCGGGAACATCCGCTATCAACAATCCAGAGAATGATCTGTATCACCTGCATTACACACAGACGACACAGATGGAATAGAAGTAGATGTGGAACCCGAAATGTTAGAGGGTTCTGAAGCAGGTATATTAGATATACACACATTAATAAGTTTAGGCATCCATTTAAATCCTTGTGTGTTATATATCCATTTCTGCCATCTATAACTACTCTTTGCTTTAGTCTTAGTGAATGCACTAGGTGGTACTACATTCTTAGGAGGTGAAGCGGGAGCTACTGTGATAGCAATGGTTGCCTTAGAATCTAAAGAAGGCGGTATACCAAGCACAGACTTAGAGTGATTAGTGGGCCTAGAGGTATTCCGATTCGTAGGATTCCGTAAACGAGAGATTATAGCTTTAGCAACACATTTGTCATGACAATCAGAATTCATACTCATCCGACAAATAACACAAGGTGCATCAGACTGAATATCAAAAGTACTTAACGGTTTAGCATTTGTTACATCACTATTTCTATTACATTTTCCAGACGTAATATCTATAGTGGAAGCATTCGTTACATCACTATTTCTATTACATTTGGAAAAGACGCAACAATTCCTGTTTCAGTAGAGGGAAACACATTAGCAACTTGTGATTTGGCAGTAGGGATTCTAGGTTCACGATTACTAAGTGTGACTGGTGCTAATCTCTTAATCACGGTAGGTGGAAGTTGTTCATACTTTCCTAACATTTCCCTTAACTTGGAGATAGTGTGAATCAAATCTTGATTTTCAGAACGAATATTACCAGCAAAATTCATGACTTCTCTAGTGTGAGCAAGATAGTGATCAAGTTCGTTAGATGCTTCATGACGAGTCTTATTGAGCAAATCAAATATGACACCATATTCCTGTTTAACTTTTGAAAGTTCTTGTTCATATTTTGAGATTTGACTTTTCAAAGACACGTTTTGATCATCCAGTTGCTCAATTTTAGGATCAGAAGATTTTGCACTCAACTGAGCGATTTTCTTTTGAAAACTAAGTTGATGATTGTGAATATCTTTTTCACACCAATGAAGACGACGTTTTGCATTGTAAATTTCATTGAGTAATCGTTTATTTTCAGCTTTTAAAGACTCGGTCTGATGCACATTATCGGTGTTCTCAACAGTTTCAACATTTTCAATAATATCAGCAGAGATATAATCAGATGCATATGGCAAAGAATAGAATAACACAACATTATGGATATCAGCACAGATAACATCTTCCAAGAGTCGATCAACATCTTTTCTCAAGAGTTTCTTTTTACGTTTAGTATTAGAAATAGATGTTTCTGTTTTCTCGAAAACGTTTTTCATTACCCCAAGTTCCTTATGAAAATCCTTTTCCCAGGCAATTGCACAACTTTTCAAGTTTTTAACATTAGGTAAAAGATTTTTCTGAAAAATGTCTCTTTGTTCTCGCGCCAGAGGCGATTGAAAATGTTCAACTTTGATTTCAGAGCGATATTCTATCTCATGTTGTAAAATTTTGAGGTCAGCCATGAAAATGTCAAAATATCGAAGAATTTTTCGATTTTCAGGTTTTGAGTTTACTTCACTAATGGAAGGTAAAGGACCATAAGTTTGTGCAAAATCTATTTTGGGATTAACATTAGAAGACTCAGGTGTTTTGATGATAACCCTTGGTGTGTTAGAAGAATCCGTTGGTGTGACGAAAGTGACCGCGTTTTTATAATTAAAAGGTTGGTTGTAAACAACATTTTTTAATTTTGATCGACTCTCGTCTTCTGCATCTAATTCCTCTTGACGATGATATTCAACAACACTCATGACAGTATTATCAATTTTGTATTCTGCACTAGAAACTTCAGGAGTTGGTTTGAATGTTTTTAGTGAAAGCTTTGGTTTGTAATCAGCTAGATTTCTTCCATATCCTTTTGGATTGGGTTTTAAGGTAAACTTTTCAATAGCTGTTACTGATTCACCATGTTTGTAAACAACAGTTTTAAACTCTTTAAGTTTGTTTTGCAAGCCGAGAATTTCTTCAAGGAGGTCATCTACCCGATTCGTTGAATGCTTTTTGTATGCGGAGAACTGTTTTTGACAATTTAACAACTCAGCCTTAGTTTTTTGATTTTCCAAGGTGAGAGCGTTAATTTGCTTTTTATGTTCGTGTTTCAGTTGTTCTAATTCAGAAAACAAAGCATTCTTCGAGGCGGATAGATCACGCATCTGTCTCTCTAAATATTTTTCGTTTTGATGAGATTTTGCAAAAGCGGCTTCAAAACCTTTTTCACGGTTTTCTTGAGTTTTGAAAAAGTTGAGTTGCATTTGTAAGCATTCAAAATCCTTGGTTAACAGTGCATTTTTACTTTTTAAGGACTGATTTAATGCAACACATTCAGCAATTTGGGATTGTTGGTCTTTAAGTAACAGAACAAGATCTGGATGAGGCAAAGGTTCATCGTGTTCATCGTGAGTCACAACATGATCATTATTTAGATCCTCAAGTATAACCACGGAGTCAATTTGATTATCAAGGGAAACCATAAGGTCATCTGGATCGTCAAATGTAACTACGGGGTTTATTTGAAAATCGTCAGAATGAGATGTAGATGACTCATTTTGAACATTCTGAGCCGTGCCGGATTCAGATATTGATGGAGATATTAGTTCAGATATGATGATGGTATGTTCGGGTACCTGAGACAAGCCATCAGTGTCATACACTGGGCCTGTTTCACTCATGTGTAACTCTTGCATATTAGCCATCAACATAACAGCTGCATTGGCCTGCAAGTCCTCCATATCATCATCCGAGTCTGCATCTGCCATAAAGCTCTGTTCTTTGTCTGTGAGAGATCCACCAGCTTCATCCTTAAGAGCCAAAAGTAAAGCGTCATTGAAATAGGCACTGCCCCTAGTCCTTGGCTTTGGGCATGCATTAGCCAGGTGTCCCTTCTCATTGCAGTTGTAGCATCTAAGACCATTTAACCGATTCTGAGCATTTCCCTGTTCCACCACTTGAGCTCTGTTGTTATTCCTACCTACAGCATTGAACCCTTGACCACCGCCCATCTGACGACCATAATCACGATTCTGAACTTCAACACGTCCATTGTTCACAACAGCTTGATTCCGTGTGTTAGAATAGGAACGAATACGATTGTTGGATTTGTTGGTGTAACGGCCAAAAGCATTAGCAATCATCACAAATCCTTGTTGCAATGCTTCGAATGGATCGATTTCCTCAGTCGCTTCACTGACATATGCGTGAGCATTGTTGCTGTATGGAACCAATTGATTTTGTTGAGGTTGTTGCTGTGAAGGTGTGTTTGAAGCAGTTGATTGAGTTGCTGGTTGAGAGGGATAATTCTGTTGAGCATACAAGGCAAGTTGTTGATTATCCGGATGTGACTGTTTAGCAATTTGAGCACGGAGAATCCTTTCCCGATCAACTTCCTTTTCATGAGGCTTCAAGTAATCGTACAACAATCCATAAGTAGAATGATGCATATTCTTCGCTTGACGGAGAAAGATGACATACTTCTCCCATTCAGGACCAAGACTACTCAGGAACTTAGTATTCACTGCAATTCTTGGCATGATGATGTTGTGTTTATCCAAATCATTGATGATGTCTGAAAATCGATGATGATAGGACTCTAGTGTCTCTCCAGGTTCAATCATGAAGTGTTCATAAGCCAAGTAAATTTTGGATTCCAAATCCTCCTGATTGAGTACAGATCCTTCCATAAGAAGACGAATATGATCCCACATTTTTTGTGCAGTCTTTTGAGCATCAACACTACGAATAATTGGGTTTGGTAATCCTAAGAGGATGTATTCCATTGCAAGTTCATCAGCTTCATAGTGTAGAAGTTCTGTAGCATTTAGATCTGCAACAGTAGCGATGTTGGTTTGTTCATCTCTTGGTGGAACAGCAGTTGGATCTCCGGGTACAATGACAGTAGGCATCTCAAATGGACCTTCCAAGATAACCTTCTTTAAGAACTTTCCATGTGGCTTCTTCAGATCACAAAATCTAAAGAACCTTATCACCCATAGATCGTAGTTTCCTGGAGTGAGCATTGGAGGTCTATCAAGTGATCCAGCTTCATGAATTGATTGTTGGCTGCTTAAAGCTTCACACATCTTTGCAAACCAAGTGGGTTCCTTCATAGTGTTCCTTGATGGATGTTGATTGAAATCGTTTGTGTAGGGTTGAACTTGAAGACTTGGCGGTGTTTGAACCATTTGTGGTGGTGGAATTGCACCAATTTGTGGAGTATGTTGCTGGTTAAATTGTTGTTGATAAATTGCTTGTTGTTGATTCCATTGTTGATGTTGTGGAGTTAATTGTTGTTATTGTTGATGGTTATAAGTGTGAGGGAAATAGTTAGAGTATGGTGGTTGAGACATGTTGATGAACTTGTGTAGTAAAAATGGATCTTTGTAGTCGAATGAACCTTTGTTGATGAAGTGTCCTTAGGCGTAGAAAATACAAGAAACCAAGTAGCACTTATGCGTAAAAACACCAAAAGTTACGCTTAACAATAAGGAGTTACGCGTAGGTTTTAGCTTACGCGTAAGTAGGAAAAACACTAAAGTTATGCGTAGACAAAAGTTAGGCGTAGAAAGGTAGGCGTAGGATTACCTTATGCGTAGACCTAAGTTTACGCGTAAAGTGAATCTTATGCGTAGGATTTCTACGCGTAAGTTTATGCTTATGCGTAAGTTTAGGGTTTTTGCCCAAATGATCTTTTACACTATCACAGTGCAAAAGATATCCAAAGTCGATGTATTTTCAGACTTATCCAAGTAAGAAAACACGGAATAAACCAGGAAAATGAAGATCAAACCAAGGAAAATCTTACGCGTAATTTTAGGGTTTCAGTACGCGTAGGATTACTCGTATTTTTGATTTTGCCCAAAGATGTTTCTAAACCAGTTTTTGTGTGATGAAATAGCTTCAATAACACCAAAATAACACAAAAGTGTGAAACTTGATGATCCAAAGCTCTCAAAACAGTTATGCGTAGAAAGACACCCACGAATAAAAACTAGTTCAAAAACAATGATCCACGCATAAAGTTTGAAACTTTTTGCCAAAAACAAGTATTTTAACACCTTAAAACGTTGAAAGTACAAGAATCTTGGATTAAAAAGTGTAAAAAACAAGTTTTTAATAGAGCAAAAGAATGCGTTATCTTTACGCGTAAGACCCAAAAACCAAAAACTTCAAAAACAAACGAGTACACCCAACTATTTGGCGATTGATACCACTGTTAGGTCACAAGTTTTACAAACACAAGTTATAGAGAAAGAGATGAAGGCGGATGAACAAGTTATAAGCACACACACACACGATAATATGACCGGTTATGCAAAGAGAGTGAATGAGAGAATAACTTGAAACAACCAACCCTCAAATGAGGGTTTACAAGGGTATTTATAGGAGGGAAGCTAGGGCAACACTCCTAGTTCCCATCCTTTCTTATATGGGCTTGGGCCTAAGCTTATGGGCCTTCTACATAAGCTAGACCTTAAACAAACATAAAGGCCATAATAAAGCTACCTATTACATATGAAATATAAATACTTGAAATACTGTTTAGGAGTGATTCCAACAACTTTCCTTTTCAGCAACAACCTTTACATATTCTTTCTTATTAAATTTTAATTTATTTGATGTGTTATCTAAATCTCTTTGCAAAACATTTATTTTCTCCTCAAGAGCCATTTGGTTTTGATCATACCAGGCCTTTTGTTTTTCTAATGCTTTAACTGTTTTCTTATAGGCCTGGACTTGTATAAAAAGCTCTTTATATTTATCATTAACATCATCAAACTCACACTTAAGAGCATCATATTGTGTACTGCAACCAAATATACAACTGTGTACCTGAGAATTGATGCCCATCATTGCAATTTCTCCAGCAGTGTCTGCAACCAGTCCAACTTGAGGCTCTTCATCCTCACCATCATTCACATGATCATCCCAGTCAACTCTGTTCTCCAATGACAGCATGGCTGTAGGCTTCACCTCCTCAGCTTCCTTGAGCTTGTATGCATTATATTTTCTTCTGTCACCTCCCTTCCTGTTAGGACATTCTCTGGCAAAGTGACCAATTTGGTTGCATTCAAAGCATCTGACCTTCTTCCTGTCAAACCTAGCTGATTCTCTTCCTTTGTATCCAAACTTCCTCCCAGAGCCCTCTTCAAACATTTTGACTTTCACAGCAAGCATGGCCATTTGCCACTTAAGATCCATCTCCTCCATATCCCATTTATCCACTTGTTCAAAGTCTTCATAGGTCAATTGTTGTTGATCTTCAGATTCAGCAACAAATGAGTAGAGCACATCTTCTATCACAGAATTAGACTTTGACTTTCTTGAAGAGGATTTGTGTGTTCTTGATGCTGCTGATGAAGAAGTGGGGATATCAGCATAAGTTATCATTGTGTTTCCACTGGTAGCACCAACAAAGGCAGAGTGTGATGGAGCTTGAGAAAAAGTAGAGTGACCCTTGATGTCAAGCTCAAGAGACTTCAGCTTAGTGTACAGATCATCAAAGCTTATGTAGTCAAGACCCCCTTTTGCCTTGAGAGTAAGGGACACCTGATTCCAAGAAGGAGGTAGAGCACGAAGGAACTTGAGATTACATTCCTCAGTATCAGGTTTAGATTTTAACTGATTAAGCTGGCTGAGGATCTTTTGAAACCTGTCATAGCCCATATGGACACCATCTTCTTCAGAGATAGAGAACTCCTGAAAGCTTTGTTTGAGCATGGACTTCCTCATTTTCTTGGATTCATCGTTTCCACCAAACCTTGCTTTTATTCCTCTCCAAATCTGTTTTGCATCATCCAGATGATAGAAATCACTCATGTGCTCATCTGGAAGAGCTTGTAACAAAGTAGTTCTTGCCTTGGCTTCCCTTTGGACTGCAATCTGTTCAGCAGTTGTTGTGGGTGGAAGAATTATAAGATTACCTTCAGTATCTCTTCGAGTAGCCTTCTTACTGTTTCCTTTAAGGATGATTTGCCAGAGATTGACATCCATGTTTGAGATATAGTTTTCCATCTTCATGGCCCATATCTCATATTCATCCTTTTTAAGGTAAGGGAATTTAGCATTATTGTTGGAATGGTGACCACTTGCTGAATGGAAGACTGGGTGTTAGACTGCTTGTTTGATGACTCAGACAGATCATCACTCTCAGCATCAGAATGTTTTGGTGATGACGTGATATGGTTTTTGAGAAGAAAAAGGCTGTCTTATTAGAAAGATTCTCACGAGGCTCTGATACCACTTGTTGGGTTCAGTCCCAGATAGATCTTAATGAGCCTTTAATGAAGATAGCTGCCTTGTGTAATCACAAAACAACTAAGGAGAACCTTTACTAGAATTGCACTTCTGCGAAAAATATATACAAAACTTTAAGAAGACAATAAACACAATAACTTGATCCTCTATGAATCTAAATTAATTCACTATTAATATTATCAAAGACGTGCATAAAACCCTAGCCACATGCTTCTTTTATAGCATAAAAACCCTAATGCAACTTGCTAAACACTCAAAAAATATGCTCTATATATTCCTATTTTAACTCAAGCATATCACAACTAATAAGCTAAGAAAACGGAAACTACATATCCGTAGAAACATATTAACTATCATAGGAAACTGCACACTATTAGCAGAAACCTTTCTATCAGCGGAAATAACATAACTATCAGTAGGAACCACATCAGCGGGAACCAACTGTTTACATAACTCCTAACACAAATGAATTCATAATAGTACCTAACTCGACGTAGAACCATAGCACATAATCAATAGTACATGACTCAATGTATCAGTAGTCAACTGATATAGCACATTATTCGACATAGAACTATAGCACGCAAACAAGAACAATTGATATAGTAAAACATTCGGTTTTGAAACAATGGTGATCATGATAGAAGTTATCCTTAAAAATCTAAAGTACTTGTGAAAAATAGTTAAGCATGTATCTCCCCCAAAATAGTTCAAAACATACAAAAGTAGGGGCTATGAAACTCACTTGGTACAATGATGTGATGGCAAACGTGAGTACACTGAAATGCGGCGCAAATCTCTAACGACGACCTATAATGAATGATATGATCTATTATAAGTCATGATGTTATGTTATGCATGCAACTCGTATGATATCTATACCACTTGTGAATTTTTGAAAAAATAAAGTTTATCGTCGAAAAGTAATCTTATAATGTCTTGACAATTTATAAACTACCTTACAAGTATTTTCGTTGAAATGATATCCTACGATAATCATTTAGTGATTTATTATGAAATTATAGCTTTTCGTCGTAAAACAATGTCATTTGACAATTCATGAAAGTGACTAAATGGCCTCGAAAAGCTAGTCGTAAAATGGTGCATATCGAGTGTTAGGAAACAAACTCAACGGTTTTGGAAAGCTTGTAGAATTATCTCAAAGTTTTAGCTTTTAAATTTTCATCATAGAAGTCTCGATCATGGAGAAAAACATAGGTAAAGTAGGGTACTTGTACCAAAAATATTGTTTAAGGGTAGTTTTCGGCAAAGTTTGAGTGACCGTATTTTATTCGTTACAACTCCGTTTGACGAACGGTTGGACATTTTAGAAAATAGGCTAGGTGAACTTACTTTTACTAGAAGACATCGTTTTCTAAAAAGTACTCCATCGATGTTAAAAAAGACCCTCAACATGGTCACTCGCGACTATAATTTTTGGCTATTAGAAAATATATATAAGTTCTACTTGTGAAAATAGTTACGTCATCCTTATTTAAACGCGTGTAATTTAATCGTTATAAGTCCGTTTTCTACGTTTTATATATCCGTAGCTTCGTGTTAAAGTGTACTAATATATTTTTGATAAATCGGCTCATTTAGATAATGCTTAAGACTCATTTTTGACCCGTAAAAATCTGGACAGCATGCTGATTTTTCCGGAAAATATAGTTTTCGTCGTTAAACTTGAAAATAGCATAACTTCTTCGTTATAATTTCGTTTTAACCCGTTCAAGCGACCATGTTTTCGTTTTAAAGTATATTTTCTGAATATCTAGCCCAAAGTATTTTACAAACTGTCAAAATTTCCAGACTTAGCAAAATTGATCAGACCTTATATTATAGTTGTCGAAATTGATTTTTCTCGCGTAATACTTATTCTAACCACTTCAAATCAACACCAAAGCTATTTTAAACCTACCATACACCTTTTTAGGGTGTCATGGGTTCCTAGACATCATCAAAAATGATATGTTTCAAGGGATTAATTATAGGATGATATATATTCATTATAAGTACTAAAAACAAATAAAGTGGTATAGATACTCATATAACTTGCATGTTTTCCTCAAGCATGATAAAAATAACCAAAGTATGAATATGGAAGAATAAAAATGATCATGAAATGCTTACTAGTATAGTGATGAGGTTTTTAGAACAATGTTTCCTAAATACTCTAGTGTTTTTATTTCAAAACCCTTAAAGAGAGTATACTAGAGTGTATAATTTAGCTTGATCTTGCAAAAACTCTTGAGTTTCTTCCTTGTTTTGTCTTGGCCGGTCTTCAAGTGAGATGGGAGGGAGAGTGTTATTTTTTTTACACCTTAAGATAAGTGCTAGTATGTGTTAAATGAGTATATAATTAAAATACTACAAGCGTAGGTCTAGTTTTTGTATATGTGTAGTCTAGGGTAAAGATATTTGTATCAAAATTTGTTGTGTCGTGTATTATTGTCGACAAGGAGGCAAAAGAAAGAATGAGGTGATGTATTTTATTAGTAAATGTACATAAATGTGTAAAATTAGTTTTTAAGTTGTAAGTATAATTAAATATTTAGGGTAGCGTTAGCTAGAAATAATTTTTAACGGAACAAAATAAAATATATCGATGTCACAAAAATTATAAAAATACAATTCTTACAAAAATTTAGTGAAATAATAATTATCGAGTAGTATTTACGAAAACCGTCGTAAATATATATATATATATATATATATATATATATATAACAATTTATATACAAAATAAATTTAAAACACCGGGTAAACTAATATTATAATTTTTATAGTATTAAAATGAATATAAAAATATATCAAGATAATTTTTGGAAGTGCCGGATCAAATGTTCAAAATAAATGATTACGCGATAGCGTTTACTTAATAGGAAATTATACGTTTAATGAAAAATGCAAATCCATGCATGAACTAATATAATGATGATGTTACTAATGATATGTAGACTAAATCTAGTCTATATGAAATGTCTTCAATGATTGTTCATGAATTCGCAGCTAAACCCTTACGGTTACGCGAATTTGATACTCGTAAACCTAGTTTACGATAAATGATGAATAGTGAAGCATGAATAGTGATTTTTTTCCGGAATGAATAGTGTTTCATGAATAGTAAAATTTTGAAATACGTTCTCAAAATATCAGATCGACTTTCAAAAACGATGAATAGTAAAATGATGAATAGTAACCGATGAATAGTAAATTCCCGAGATGAATAGTGAAATTTTCAAAGTTTGTAAAATGACCTGAAATTACGAGTTGTCACATTTGCCCATCCAAAAAGAAATTCAGTCCCTGAATTCAGTTCGTGTTGGTCTTTCAGATTTAGGGTTTGTGATGAATAACGAGGAGAGAAGACATGAGGAAGTGTCGTTACGGTTATCGATGATTAAGAGTGTATAAACACCGCGACAGAAAAATATTGGAAGTATCTCCCATGAGTAACACTTTGACTTTTTGGAATATGTGAAAAATTTTGCTTGCACTAAGATCTATAAATAACTGCTCCGAACATAACATGATCCCTCCAGAATTAGACATAGTTAGCTAGGCTATGTATAATTAAGGAACGATAATGTGACGTGCGGTTTAGTTGTTATAACTCTCAATGTTTACAAAGATTTAAACCATGTCGTTAAAATAGCAGTTAAAGTAAAAAGGAAGTAAAATTCTCGTAAGTGATAACAAATCGGAAAGAAAATAAAGTACGATAGATGAGAATATTTTACAACGAGTGGTTTATCAAACAGTAATACATCTTGAGTAATAAAGATCCGAATACGATGGAAGACATAAACTTAGTACGACATAGTACATAAGGAAATAAGACTGTTAGTTTCTAAACTTCTTCAGTCTGCGGCGTTGTTGAGATCCTGTTGAACTTCTCCTCCTTCTAACATGTATGCTCTCTCATGAGCACCCTCAATTTGTTGACCTTGGTTTTGGGGACATTGATTCCGATAGTGTCCTTGCTCCCCATATCCGAAACATGTAATTATGGCCTTGCCCTTGCAGTCCTTAGAAAGGTGTCCCACTTTGTGACAGCTAAAGCATATACCACATGGACCATCATGATGTAACGTGCATTGGTGGCACCGTGGTAAGTTTCCGGCATAAGCTCTTCCCTTTGTTGGTGCAGCAACATAAACCCTGGCGACTTCTTGTCTTCTATTCTGTTGTTGATGATGGTTAGTATTACAGTTTTGGTTGTCATAATTATAACCTCCCTGGTCATTTTCCCATTTCCTTTTGTTATTGCTAGTTTGGTTGTTGTTGTTGTTGTTGTTGTTGATAATGTTTTCCCTTTTCACAACTTGAGCCATGAGTTTTTGAGTTATCCTGATAGTCTCTTCAATTGTTTGTGGATCGGAAGAAGTTACATCTCCTTGAATACATTGTGGAAGTCCTCCAATGAAATTTTCCAGTAGTTTCTTATTGTCCGAAACCATCGATGAACATAGTGCAGCCAACTCTTGAAACCTCCTGATGTAGGTCTCGATGTCATAACCAACAGTCACTAACTCATAAAATTCCGTTTCTAATTTCTTCACCTCCATGCGTGGACAATACTTCTTAGTTACTAGATTCTTGAATTCATCCCACGTGAGCTTGTAAACATTTTCGATACCAATAGGCTGCGCATATGAATTCCACCAAGACATTGCGCCATCTAGGAGTGTACCAGTGGCAAACTTCACCTTGTAGTCATCTGGGCAATTGCATAGAAGAAATACAGACTCCATCTTCTCAAACCAATGGATCATAGCAGTGGCTCCTTCGGTGCCTTTGAACTTTGTGGGATCACAGTTCTTAAATTCCTTGTATGTACAATTTCGAACTCCAGACCCTCCTGCAGCTCCTGTAGCAGCAGCAAGTCTAGCAGCTTCAGCAGCAGCCGCGGCCTCGGCAGCAGCAGCTACCGTTGCTCTCTCTTTCCTTAGTGCCTCAGATATACTATCCTCTACATACTTTTGGATAGCAGCTGGTGTCATATCTGGTGCAGCTTTCTTTGGCGCCATAACTCTTCAAAATAAGAGGAAGGGTGAGACGTAGCAAAGTCCTATGTTAATAATAAGCGCTCTAAAGAGATGTGATATGAGGTAATAAGTTTGAGGTTATTTTTCAAAATGAGTTACGGTTTAGTGACTTAATGTGTAAATAGCGTGTAGCTCGACATGTTAATGGTGAAACATAGGAGTGAGAGCGACTTCACCCTCCTTGAAGGTTTCGTCTCGGCATCCGATGATATCGGTGATGAGTCAACTGATGTTAAAAGTTTGATAGGGAATGACAAGGCATTCTCCACATTGGAGTCTAAAGAAAGGATAATGGAATGGGTATCTGAGGGCATCTATGTGACAATCGGTTTGAAATGAAAGTAAATAACTCGCAAAATGTATGTATAAACCGCATGTAAAGTGAATATGCACTTATGATGAAATGATGAGATGCTATGATGATGTAGTTATAGTCTAGGGTCAAAGATGCAACCTAGTTCTCTATAACCGAAGCTCTGATGCCAATCTGTCACACCCCCAAAATACCTGTTTTGCAGCGGAATGGAATACCTGGGGGATGACTGCCATAGCATCACAGTTACAGTTATATTGAACGACCTAAAGTGTCGTTTGGAAAATACATCGTTTGATTGAGTAAAATACTCAGAGTTTACAAAGTATAGGTCCCAAATGATAGTCAACATGTACGGAAATAAGTTTGATACAAACCAAACGATGTTTTTAAAGTGCATAAATCCCATGTGAGACGCGTCGTTACTACGACTCTATGATAAGTTCACATGCATGCCATGAAGTGTATGCCTTAGATACCTGAGATAAAACATGCTAAAAGTGTCAACACAAAGGTTGAGTGAGTTCATAGAGTTTGTGTTTTCATGAAGAAAACCTTTAAAGAATGTTCATGCAGCAAAGGCATTGCAAATCCACTCAATTCCAAGTTCCGCCCATACAAAACTTGCAACTTGTGTGTTTACAACCCACTGCCAAAATGTGTATAGTTTATGTTCAAGCACATGATGTCAAATGAATTCACAATAGTACCTAACTCGACGTAGAACCATAGCACATAATCAATAGTACATGACTCAATGTATCAGTAGTCAACTGATATAGCACATTATTCGACGTAGAACTATAGCACGTAAACAAGAACAATTGATATAGTACAAAATTCGGTTTTGAAACAATGGTGATCATGATAGAAGTTATCCTTAAAAATCTAAAGTACTTGTGAAAAATAGTTAAGCATGTATCTCCCCCAAAATAGTTCAAAACATACAAAAGTAGGGGCTATGAAACTCACTTGGTACAATGATGTGATGGCAAAAGTGAGTACACTGAAATGCGGCGCAAATCTCTAAATTCGACCTATTATGAATGATATGATCTATTATAATTCATGATGTTATGTTATGCATGCAACTCGTATGATATCTATACCACTTGTGAATTTTTGAAAAAATAAAGTTTATCGTCGAAAAGTAATCTTATAACGTCTTGAAAATTTATAAATTACCTTACAAGTATTTTCGTTGAAATGATATCCTACGATAATCATTTAGTGATTTATTATGAAATTATAGCTTTTCGTCATAAAACAATGTCATTTGACAATTCATGAAAGTGACTAAATGGCCTCGAAAAGCTAGTCGTAAAATGGTGCATATCGAGTATTAGGAACTAAACTCAACGGTTTTAGAAAGCTTGTAGCATTATCTCAAAGTTTTAGCTTTTAAACTTTCATCATAGAGGTCTCGATCATGGAGAAAAACATAGGTAAAGTAGGGTACTTGTACCAAAAATATTGTTTAAGGGTAGTTTTCGGCAAAGTTTGAGTGACCGTATTTTATTCGTTACAAATCCGTTTGATGAACGGTTGGACATTTTGGAAAATAGGCTAGGTGAACTTACTTTTACTAGAAGACATCGTTTTCTAAAAAGTAATCCATCGATGTTAAAAACGACCCTCAACATGGTCACTCGCGACTATAATTTTTGGCTATTAGAAAATATATATAAGTTCTACTTGTGAAAATAGTTACGTCATCCTTATTTAAACGCGTGTAATTTAATCGTTATAAGTCCGTTTTCTACGTTTTATATGTCCGTAGCTTCGTGTTAAAGTATACTAATATATTTTTGATAAATCGGCTCATTTAGATAACGCTTAAGACTCATTTTTTACCCGTAAAAATCTGGACAGCATGCTGATTTTTCCAGAAAATATAGTTTTCGTCGTTAAACTTGAAAATAGCATAACTTCTTCGTTATAACTCCGTTTTAACCCGTTCAAGCGACCACGTTTTCGTTTTAAAGTATATTTTCTGAATATCTAGCCCAAAATATTTTACAAACTTTCGAAATTTCCAGACTTAGCAAAATTGATCAGACCTTATATTATAGTTGTCGAAATTGATTTTTCTCGCGTAATATTTATTCTAACCACTTCAAATCAACACCAAAGCTATTCTAAACCTACCATACACCTTCTTAGGGTGTCATGAGTTCCTAGACATCATCAAAAATGATATGTTTCAAGGGATTAATTATAGGATGATATATATTCATTATAAGTACCAAAAACAAATAAAGTGGTATAGATACTCATATAAGTTGCATGTTTTCCTCAAGCATGATAAAAATAACCAACGTATGAATATGGAAGAATAAAAATGATCATGAAATGCTTACTAGTATAGTGATGAGGTTTTTAGAACAATGTTTCCTAAATACTCTAGTGTTTTTATTTCAAAACCCTTAAAGAGAGTATACTAGAGTGTATAATTTAGCTTGATCTTGCAAAAACTCTTGAGTTTCTTCCTTGTTTTGTCTTGGCCGGTCTTCAAGTGAGATGGGAGGGAGAGTGTTATTTTTTTTTTACACCTTAAGATAAGTGCTAGTATGTGTTAAATGAGTATATAATTAAAATACTACAAGTGTAGGTCTAGTTTTTGTATATGTGTAGTCTAGAGTAAAGATATTTGTATCAAAATTTGTTGTGTCATGTATTATTGTCGACAAGGAGGCAAAAGAAAGAATGAGGTGATGTATTTTATTAGTAAATGTATATAAATGTGTAAAATTAGTTTGTAAGTTGTAAGTATAATTAAATATTTAGGGTAGCGTTAGCTAGAAATAAATTTTAACGGAACAAAATAAAATATATCGATGTCATAAAAATTATGAAAATACAATTCTTACAAAAATTTAGTGAAATAATAATTATCGAGTAGTATTTACGAAAACCGTCATAAATATATATATATATATATAACAATTTATATATAAAATAAATTTAAAACACCGGGTAAACTAATATTATAATTTTTATAGTATTAAAAGGAATATAAAAATCTATCAAGATAATTTTTGGAAGTGTCGGATCAAATGTTCAAAATAAATGATTACGCGATAGCGTTTACTTAATAGGAAATTATACGTTTATTGAAAAATGCAAATCCATGCATGAACTAATATGATGATGATGTTACTAATGATATGTAGACTAAATCTAGTCTATATATGAAATGTCTTCAATGATTATTCATGAATTCGCAGCTAAACCCTTACGGTTAAGCGAATTTGATACTCGTAAACCTAGTTTACGATAAATGATGAATAGTGAAGCATGAATAGTGATTTTTTTCCGGAATGAATAGTGTTTCATGAATAGTAAAATTTTGAAATACGTTCTCAAAATATCAGATCGACTTTCAAAAACGATGAATAGTAAAATGATGAATAGTAACCGATGAATAGTAAATTCCCGAGATGAATAGTGAAATTTTCAAAGTTTGTAAAATGACCTGAAATTACGAGTTGTCACATTTGCCCATCCAAAAAGAAATTCAGTCCCTGAATTCAGTTCGTGTTGGTCTTTCAGATTTAGGGTTTGTGATGAATAACGAGGAGAGAAGACATGAGGAAGTGTCGTTACGGTTATCGATGATTAAGAGTGTATAAACACCGCGACAGAAAAATATTGGAAGTATCTCCCATGAGTAACACTTTGACTTTTTGGAATATGTGAAAAATTTTGCTTGCACTAAGATCTATAAATAACTGCTCCGAACATAACATGATCCCTCCAGAATTAGACATAGTTAGCTAGGCTATGTATAATTAAGGAACGATAATGTGACGTGCGGTTTAGTTGTTATAACTCTCAATGTTTACAAAGATTTAAACCATGTCGTTAAAATAGCAGTTAAAGTAAAAAGGAAGTAAAATTCTCGTAAGTGATAACAAATCGGAAAGAAAATAAAGTACGATAGATGAGAATATTTTACAACGAGTGGTTTATCAAACAGTAATACATCTTGAGTAATAAAGATCCGAATACGATGGAAGACATAAACTTAGTACGACATAGTACATAAGGAAATAAGACTGTTAGTTTCTAAACTTCTTCAGTCTGCGGCGTTGTTGAGATCCTGTTGAACTTCTCCTCCTTCTAACATGTATGCTCTCTCATGAGCACCCTCAATTTGTTGACCTTGGTTTTGGGGACATTGATTCCGATAGTGTCCTTGCTCCCCATATCCGAAACATGTAATTATGGCCTTGCCCTTGCAGTCCTTAGAAAGGTGTCCCACTTTGTGACAGCTAAAGCATATACCACATGGACCATCATGATGTAACGTGCATTGGTGGCACCGTGGTAAGTTTCCGGCATAAGCTCTTCCCTTTGTTGGTGCAGCAACATAAACCCTGGCGACTTCTTGTCTTCTATTCTGTTGTTGATGATGGTTAGTATTACAGTTTTGGTTGTCATAATTATAACCTCCCTGGTCATTTTCCCATTTCCTTTTGTTATTGCTAGTTTGGTTGTTGTTGTTGTTGTTGTTGTTGATAATGTTTTCCCTTTTCACAACTTGAGCCATGAGTTTTTGAGTTATCCTGATAGTCTCTTCAATTGTTTGTGGATCGGAAGAAGTTACATCTCCTTGAATACATTGTGGAAGTCCTCCAATGAAATTTTCCAGTAGTTTCTTATTGTCCGAAACCATCGATGAACATAGTGCAGCCAACTCTTGAAACCTCCTGATGTAGGTCTCGATGTCATAACCAACAGTCACTAACTCATAAAATTCCGTTTCTAATTTCTTCACCTCCATGCGTGGACAATACTTCTTAGTTACTAGATTCTTGAATTCATCCCACGTGAGCTTGTAAACATTTTCGATACCAATAGGCTGCGCATATGAATTCCACCAAGACATTGCGCCATCTAGGAGTGTACCAGTGGCAAACTTCACCTTGTAGTCATCTGGGCAATTGCATAGAAGAAATACAGACTCCATCTTCTCAAACCAATGGATCATAGCAGTGGCTCCTTCGGTGCCTTTGAACTTTGTGGGATCACAGTTCTTAAATTCCTTGTATGTACAATTTCGAACTCCAGACCCTCCTGCAGCTCCTGTAGCAGCAGCAAGTCTAGCAGCTTCAGCAGCAGCCGCGGCCTCGGCAGCAGCAGCTACCGTTGCTCTCTCTTTCCTTAGTGCCTCAGATATACTATCCTCTACATACTTTTGGATAGCAGCTGGTGTCATATCTGGTGCAGCTTTCTTTGGCGCCATAACTCTTCAAAATAAGAGGAAGGGTGAGACGTAGCAAAGTCCTATGTTAATAATAAGCGCTCTAAAGAGATGTGATATGAGGTAATAAGTTTGAGGTTATTTTTCAAAATGAGTTACGGTTTAGTGACTTAATGTGTAAATAGCGTGTAGCTCGACATGTTAATGGTGAAACATAGGAGTGAGAGCGACTTCACCCTCCTTGAAGGTTTCGTCTCGGCATCCGATGATATCGGTGATGAGTCAACTGATGTTAAAAGTTTGATAGGGAATGACAAGGCATTCTCCACATTGGAGTCTAAAGAAAGGATAATGGAATGGGTATCTGAGGGCATCTATGTGACAATCGGTTTGAAATGAAAGTAAATAACTCGCAAAATGTATGTATAAACCGCATGTAAAGTGAATATGCACTTATGATGAAATGATGAGATGCTATGATGATGTAGTTATAGTCTAGGGTCAAAGATGCAACCTAGTTCTCTATAACCGAAGCTCTGATGCCAATCTGTCACACCCCCAAAATACCTGTTTTGCAGCGGAATGGAATACCTGGGGGATGACTGCCATAGCATCACAGTTACAGTTATATTGAACGACCTAAAGTGTCGTTTGGAAAATACATCGTTTGATTGAGTAAAATACTCAGAGTTTACAAAGTATAGGTCCCAAATGATAGTCAACATGTACGGAAATAAGTTTGATACAAACCAAACGATGTTTTTAAAGTGCATAAATCCCATGTGAGACGCGTCGTTACTACGACTCTATGATAAGTTCACATGCATGCCATGAAGTGTATGCCTTAGATACCTGAGATAAAACATGCTAAAAGTGTCAACACAAAGGTTGAGTGAGTTCATAGAGTTTGTGTTTTCATGAAGAAAACCTTTAAAGAATGTTCATGCAGCAAAGGCATTGCAAATCCACTCAATTCCAAGTTCCGCCCATACAAAACTTGCAACTTGTGTGTTTACAACCCACTGCCAAAATGTGTATAGTTTATGTTCAAGCACATGATGTCAAATGAATTCACAATAGTACCTAACTCGACGTAGAACCATAGCACATAATCAATAGTACATGACTCAATGTATCAGTAGTCAACTGATATAGCACATTATTCGACGTAGAACTATAGCACGTAAACAAGAACAATTGATATAGTACAAAATTCGGTTTTGAAACAATGGTGATCATGATAGAAGTTATCCTTAAAAATCTAAAGTACTTGTGAAAAATAGTTAAGCATGTATCTCCCCCAAAATAGTTCAAAACATACAAAAGTAGGGGCTATGAAACTCACTTGGTACAATGATGTGATGGCAAAAGTGAGTACACTGAAATGCGGCGCAAATCTCTAAATTCGACCTATTATGAATGATATGATCTATTATAATTCATGATGTTATGTTATGCATGCAACTCGTATGATATCTATACCACTTGTGAATTTTTGAAAAAATAAAGTTTATCGTCGAAAAGTAATCTTATAACGTCTTGAAAATTTATAAATTACCTTACAAGTATTTTCGTTGAAATGATATCCTACGATAATCATTTAGTGATTTATTATGAAATTATAGCTTTTCGTCATAAAACAATGTCATTTGACAATTCATGAAAGTGACTAAATGGCCTCGAAAAGCTAGTCGTAAAATGGTGCATATCGAGTATTAGGAACTAAACTCAACGGTTTTAGAAAGCTTGTAGCATTATCTCAAAGTTTTAGCTTTTAAACTTTCATCATAGAGGTCTCGATCATGGAGAAAAACATAGGTAAAGTAGGGTACTTGTACCAAAAATATTGTTTAAGGGTAGTTTTCGGCAAAGTTTGAGTGACCGTATTTTATTCGTTACAAATCCGTTTGATGAACGGTTGGACATTTTGGAAAATAGGCTAGGTGAACTTACTTTTACTAGAAGACATCGTTTTCTAAAAAGTAATCCATCGATGTTAAAAACGACCCTCAACATGGTCACTCGCGACTATAATTTTTGGCTATTAGAAAATATATATAAGTTCTACTTGTGAAAATAGTTACGTCATCCTTATTTAAACGCGTGTAATTTAATCGTTATAAGTCCGTTTTCTACGTTTTATATGTCCGTAGCTTCGTGTTAAAGTATACTAATATATTTTTGATAAATCGGCTCATTTAGATAACGCTTAAGACTCATTTTTTACCCGTAAAAATCTGGACAGCATGCTGATTTTTCCAGAAAATATAGTTTTCGTCGTTAAACTTGAAAATAGCATAACTTCTTCGTTATAACTCCGTTTTAACCCGTTCAAGCGACCACGTTTTCGTTTTAAAGTATATTTTCTGAATATCTAGCCCAAAATATTTTACAAACTTTCGAAATTTCCAGACTTAGCAAAATTGATCAGACCTTATATTATAGTTGTCGAAATTGATTTTTCTCGCGTAATATTTATTCTAACCACTTCAAATCAACACCAAAGCTATTCTAAACCTACCATACACCTTCTTAGGGTGTCATGAGTTCCTAGACATCATCAAAAATGATATGTTTCAAGGGATTAATTATAGGATGATATATATTCATTATAAGTACCAAAAACAAATAAAGTGGTATAGATACTCATATAAGTTGCATGTTTTCCTCAAGCATGATAAAAATAACCAACGTATGAATATGGAAGAATAAAAATGATCATGAAATGCTTACTAGTATAGTGATGAGGTTTTTAGAACAATGTTTCCTAAATACTCTAGTGTTTTTATTTCAAAACCCTTAAAGAGAGTATACTAGAGTGTATAATTTAGCTTGATCTTGCAAAAACTCTTGAGTTTCTTCCTTGTTTTGTCTTGGCCGGTCTTCAAGTGAGATGGGAGGGAGAGTGTTATTTTTTTTTTTACACCTTAAGATAAGTGCTAGTATGTGTTAAATGAGTATATAATTAAAATACTACAAGTGTAGGTCTAGTTTTTGTATATGTGTAGTCTAGAGTAAAGATATTTGTATCAAAATTTGTTGTGTCATGTATTATTGTCGACAAGGAGGCAAAAGAAAGAATGAGGTGATGTATTTTATTAGTAAATGTATATAAATGTGTAAAATTAGTTTGTAAGTTGTAAGTATAATTAAATATTTAGGGTAGCGTTAGCTAGAAATAAATTTTAACGGAACAAAATAAAATATATCGATGTCATAAAAATTATGAAAATACAATTCTTACAAAAATTTAGTGAAATAATAATTATCGAGTAGTATTTACGAAAACCGTCATAAATATATATATATATATATAACAATTTATATATAAAATAAATTTAAAACACCGGGTAAACTAATATTATAATTTTTATAGTATTAAAAGGAATATAAAAATCTATCAAGATAATTTTTGGAAGTGTCGGATCAAATGTTCAAAATAAATGATTACGCGATAGCGTTTACTTAATAGGAAATTATACGTTTATTGAAAAATGCAAATCCATGCATGAACTAATATGATGATGATGTTACTAATGATATGTAGACTAAATCTAGTCTATATATGAAATGTCTTCAATGATTATTCATGAATTCGCAGCTAAACCCTTACGGTTAAGCGAATTTGATACTCGTAAACCTAGTTTACGATAAATGATGAATAGTGAAGCATGAATAGTGTCTCGTGAATAGTAAAATTTTGAAATACGTTCTCAGAATATCAGATCGACTTCAAAAACGATGAATAGTAACCGATGAATAGTAAATTCCCGAGATGAATAGTGAAATTTTTAAAGTTTATAAAATGACCTGAAATTACGAGTTGTCACATCACTCCTAAACTATATTTCAAATGTTTGTAATTAACATGTAATAGGTTGCTTAATTAGGCTTTTATGTTTGTATTAAAGGCAAGGCTTATGTAGAAAGCCCATAAGCCTTGGCCCATATCCAATAAAAAAAGGAAGTGTAACATAAGGCTGCTCATCGGTCGAAAACCGGACCGGACCGAGAAAAACCGGACCGGATCGAGATCGAATTTCACAAAAACCCTAGACCGAGACCGAGACCGAATGTGGTCGGTCCGGTCCGGTCTCGGTCGATCCGTCGGTCCGTCCGGTCCAACAAGGGTAAATTTCGGGTTTGTGGTCCGGACCGGACCGAGACCGAATCCGGAAAAAACCCTAGACCGAGAACGGACCACCGGTCCATCGGTCCGGTCGGTTTCGGTTCGGTCCGGTCGGTCCGGTCCATCCGGTCCGTTTGCTCACCCCTATTGTAACATATTGGATTTCATAAACACATCACATCACAATATATGGTTCGAATATACAAGAGTTTTAGAGAGAGAAAGTGGAAGATGTGAGCCTTTCTAGAGAGAGAAAGTAAATAAAAGGGAAAATGTTAGATTAGAGTAAAAGGTCCAACCCTCTACCTTGGGAGGTAGAGGGTATTTATAGTTACATACTACACGTAATCCTTCGGACTGTGGATCAGACATACAGTGGGTAAAGACCCTTCCTTCCTCCACGCTGTTACTTAAACTAATAACTACTAAATAACGTAAAGTCTACGAGCTATGATATGCTAAACAATAATTGGGGTGACCGGCACTTCCTTATGGAATTTCCAATTCCTAGCAATCTCCCCCTAAGGGAGGTCACCCAATGATTTACATTTTGAATCCAAGCAATCTATCTTTGTCTTTATGCTCAAGCTCGTAGACTTCAATTCTTCAATGTCCGCAGTCTTTGTGCATTAGCAGTGATTCTTCAAAGTCCGACTGCTTTGTACTTTAAGTGGAGGTCTTTGAACTGATCCACATCTTTGATGATCTTCGAGCTTTATTTGAGATCATCAACCACAGTAAATCTCTGGATCACCCTTTGTAGTGTTGCCTTCATGTGATGTTGTGACTTTGGACCGACATGCTCACACTTTATGGATCATGACATCTTTTCATCAGAGTAGCGGAAGCTTTTACTGGTTCATGATATTTGCAGCACCGTAGCAGAAGCATAGTATAAAAATATCAGAGCCAGATTATGTAGATATGCACAAGTCATGATTTCTTCAATTAAGTGTGGATGATGTGAGCATGCGGCTTTGGATTGACATCTCAATTCTGATCAGCTGCAACCGTCCAAATGTACCTGCAAACAACAATTAGCAATAAATCACACGAAAGTGTCTTTGATCACTTTCGGTGAATTGAGGTACACGGCCAACGGTTCCCCGTTGATCAGTACAAGTACTGCCTATGATCAGGTAGGATTCCTAAGAATCTCCTTGACAGGGTTTCGCAGCTGTTCTAGCCGTTCTCAAACTGGAACGTCTCAAAGAAGACAACACGGAGTGAGTGAACCAGCGAATTGAGATTCATTGATTGATGAAACATTGATTTGAAAACAATCGCGTATTGCTTAGAAGAAAGAGTTTTGCAATACGACGAAGGTTTTATGAGAAAGATCAATTTTCAATCAGAGATACTTTTTGAGTTTGAAATATGAATACACATTCGATGTGCTAGAGAAAATAAGATTGCACATCGAACGGTTTTTCCAAAGGTATTCGTCAATTCATTTCCTAGACCAAGGTTGATTCAAGAATGAATCGCCCCATCGTTTCTATCCCGTTGTCACAAGCTTGATCTTTTGTAAGATCTCACATGTCACCCACCAAGAGCTTGTTTGATGTTGGCTCTAGAAGGATTTCCATCTTCATTGTGAATACTTTACATATCACTCGGATGTTCTGGCAATACCACAAGGATAATGCGTAGGACTCTCAATATATACTTACTTTTCACATTGTGTGAAACAACAAGTCTTAATTAATTTTGTGTCCTAATGAGATTTTGTGGATGATCTCATGGCTCTAGACTCAATTGTGCACATTTGGTTCCTATGCCGGAGACTAGGGAGAGGGTCTCCTTCTTCAATATCAACCATCTCTAAGAGAAAGTCGATAGATAATGTAGGTTCCCCGTGAGAATGAAACAAGTCCTTTTAAGAGGAACTTGAGTAGCTTGGGAAGATGTAGTGCAGTTGCTTCACAGCCAGTAGCATATGAATTGAACCCGGTTTCTACCCTAAGGTTGAAATAATGGAGGGCTATTTCTTTTCACCCTTTTCACATTTATTTTTTTTTCATTCTTCAACCCCTTCAGTGCTTACCGAGACTTCATTACTAGAACCTTGTTGGGTTTATTTCAATTCTAGCTCTATCTCAGTCCGCACTCTTCCCATATCTCACTTTTCTCCTTTTTTTCATCATACCTAAGGAGTCTACACTATCTAGTGGATTGTCCCTGGGTAGATCCCTCCGGCTCTGGCGGGATCATGGGAACGAATACCTAACCTAACCAACCTTATATCACCATACATAAAGTAAATTTGGTTGGTCTTTTTGGTATTGTTCATCAGCCATTGGAACCAATTGAAAACCATTTGAAAATCAATCCAGGTACTTGTGATATATTATCAAAGCATTTTGTACCTGAATTGTTTTTAATATTTTAGAAAAAGGCTCCCCCTCAACATGTGCATCATATGTTTGAAATCATTTTGGCACATGGAGGCGAGAGGAAGAATTCACTTCTTTGATCAATATTTTCTAAAAATATCGACATCACTTTCCTGATCAAAATCAGTGTTTCACATACAGTTAAAGATATTTTTAGGAAAGGATGTGGTTTTCTAAAAGTTGCTCCCCCTCAATATGTGCATCGAGATTCGAAAGTGTTTTGCACATATTAGGGAGAACCTGCACATAGAGACAAATCAATCACGTTTCAATCCTTTTGGTTTGATATAGATGCTCCCCCTTAACATGTGCATGGAAAATTTGAAATCGTTAGGCACATGTAGGGAGGAGAGCTTGTTATAATAATTCTAAACCATTTATCGAATTATCAGTTTATATCTAATTTAAGTCACAAATTCTCCCCCGATCATAATTTTCAAATCCTTTGAGATTTGTGATCTCTATTGATTTAAATTAAATTTTGAAAACTTTTGAGGATACTTGTGACTTGCTTTTGAAAAACATTTTAACTGATAATGATCAGATTTTGAGACTTTAAACTCCAATGTTCAAGCATGCTTAAGTATCTTATGAAAATATAACATTAGCCAAGGTCTGAACCAATTGTATAAGACATTGCAATTGTTTGACAAATAACCTTTTTGATTTAATTGAAATCATTCTCCCCCTCAATCAATGACATAAGTTGTTGATTGAGAGATAGAGATTTTGACAAATGACAAGTCCAGATGATTTTCAAAAAGTGAGGCCGAGTTATTTATCAAAGCTATTTAGTTTTCATTAGATGACAAATATTTTTCAGAAGAATTTCTAGAAGGAAAAAATATTTGTGAAGGAAACATTTGTCCTTTTTTGTGACAAACATTTGTTTTTAGAATCAGAGCATGAGATTTAAAAAAATTAAGCATGGCTCTGTTCTTTCTTTTAAAACGGGTTACTGCCTGAAATGACAATAAACCACAATTTTTCTCCGTCTCAATTTTTTTTTTTTTTTTTTTTTTTTTTTTTTAACAATTTATGTACATTCGAACTTCATCTAAAGACCCGTGTCACTCTTTGAATGACAACACAAAGACCGTAGATGAAATCAAATAAAAGAGAAGATGGGAAAAATATTTTTAGCTTTTTCAAAGATTTTCTGATTTTTATGGATTTTTTTGAAATTTAATATTTTTCTATTTTCTTTTGTGGGTTTTATAATTTTGTATTTTGCTTTTTGAAAAAATATTTACAAGAAAGATAATTTTAAGAAGAAAAAGGATAATTTGGTTTAAGAGGATGATGAAATGAGTACCGAGATAAAGATATCGTACAGCACGTTGTAGAAGAAAGAAATCAGCATCCCTTAAACTTTCACCACCAAAGCATTCGAGGCTTCTAAGAAAATCGTCTGAACATAATCCTTCTTAATGTGAATCTTTGGTAGCTTCCCCCCAAACAGACAATCTTGGAATTAAGACCACTTCCCCCCATAAGTAGAAATGAAGAAAAACGGTCTCATAGAATGAAGCTCAACACCCCGAAGAACACAAGAACACCAAAGTAACAAGTTGAAACATTAATCATCTCTGCGGTTATCAAACCCGGAATTAATGATTAAGCCCGATCACATGAACCTGTTGTGCGTCCCCGATGTACACATTACTCTTTGGTTTAGAGTAGTTGTCAGTTCGGGAGAACAATATATCAACATCTTCATTTCACCAAGTGCATTCCAGTTATCTAACATATAACCAATTAGCCCATTATGTACACATGTACCCAACAAGATTAGAGATGATGACATACAAGTAACATGTTTAGTCACTGATCATTTCTGCGAGTGTCAACTCCGGAATAACTGAATAAGCTCGATCATGTGAACATGTTGTGCGTCCCTGATACACATATCTCTCCCCTGATGGTTGTGATTTCATCGGAATGATCATTACATTGTGTACATGAAGCACTAACCGGAAGCACTTTATCATAACCCATATCGAAGATGTCGATAAGCAATATCATCTCACACTCCAAATATTCTTCTAATATTTCTTGCTACTGAAAGCTGAGTTAACACATACCAAAAGTATCCAGAGACCACTTCCCCGAAATAGTTGGAATAATACATCCTTCCCCCCAATAGCTGGAATGATACATCATTCCCCCAAATAGTTGTAATAATAACACCAAACGCCATGAACAAAGACACTGAGTTTCTCTGCGGTTATGACATTCGTCTTCCCGGAATGACTTCAATTAAGCAGAAGTATTAAGTTCATCACGTGTACTTGTTGAGCGTTTAGATGTATGTCTCCTCTTGCTGGTTTTGATACCTCAAAATCAGCAAAACATAATACTCACATATACTTGAAATAGAGAAGAACACAATTAGCTCAAATGAATATTGTGAGAATCAACTGCTACAGAAACTCTCCTTGACTATCTTAACCAAACCAGATGTAGACAATTTGAAGTGACCACTGATGAAGCAAACCCGATATACCAAACTTGAAGCTGAAGTAGAATTCCCCGCATTTGTAACTTATGCTTGCACTAATGTTGGAAGAACGGTGTAGAGAATTCATGCTTCATGAAAATTTCTAAGTACTCAATACCCAATGAAAGTATGAGACATTAACACCTCTTGCGATTATCCATACCGTCATCTCCATGTGACACTGAGTAAAACAACGTAACTCCTAATAGTGATAGTTAACCAGGTCTTCAACCATCCACCCGACTGCTGGTAACTAGATAAACCAAGTCTTCAACTCAAATTCTTAAACCCGAGCAAGTTATCCAATAAGAACACGCCTTTGTGAAAGTCAACTTCAATCTCAAATAAGTGATAAATGATTAACTCCGAAGTAATTAACTTGTGTCAAATGCCCAACACGTGAATAAACATACAATCGGATGTACATTGACCCACTGAATGAACCGGAACAAATGATTCCTCAACATCAATGCATTCTTCCTAAAGGTATACATGTAGAGACTGATCTGTAAGATTCACCAATAATGTCTTCGAGCGGATGAGGTAGTCATTTTCCTTAATGTTCTTGCGGTTGATTTATAGCGTGCACAATGAGAGGAACAATAATCCGTGAAGATTTGGCAAAAGAATACCAAATAGCGGATCATTATTCAATAGTGCAACTACAATACTACGATAGTCATTATCAATGCCTTGAGGAATAACTGGAGATTGGGTTTCTAGATTAGTCTGAGTAGTACTTCTTAGATGGAGAACCAGTTGAGTCAGAAGTAACCGGAGCAGGAGCTTCAGGAACTAGATGATCAACATTCGTTGAAGGTTGGAAGTATTCATCAAACATAGGTTGAAACACTAAATCCCAAACAATAGATCCCAGTTAACATTAGGCGTTGGAGGAGCGTTGTATGACCATAATTCAAGCATCCATCAACATGTAGTATATGCACTCTTCTCCCCCTCAAAAATTGCATCCGAAGTTGCCATTTGTGATTTAAACAAGTGAATAAGAATATACACCAATGAACGTAGATCCACTTGAGGGTTGACAGAGCGTGGGAAAACATGAAGCTTGTTGATGAAGAATGTTGATGATAATGGTCATAAACATGAAGATTTCTCGTCTTTTGAAGATAAAGCGCACTGAAGCGTACACCTTTCTTTTCTTTGAGGAATGGGGCCTGAAGTGTTATCTGCAGACGCCATTATGTTGAAGAGCGAGGCCTGAACAGATGTGAACAGACGTCATAGTGGATTGAATATCAAGGTTGAGTTACTTGAACCCGTGAGTTATGAGATATCAATCCATTTGTTATCCATACTTTAAGCCAGTCCATGTAGTGAAGGATCGAAGTATCTACAACTGAGTAAGGACTACCTGCACTAACATTACAAGCTTGATTCCATATATATTGGTTAGTTACATTAGTATCCAAACCCTTTGGGGTTTCACGGTCAACCATGATTTTACCATCAGTAAACAGCTTTCCGGTAGGTATCCACTTAAAGCTAGATCTAGGTTTGTTAGGCTTCTTATGCATAGTGGAAGACTTATCGCTATTCCTAGTTTCCAAAGATTTAGCAGTTGGTAACCATCTAGGAAAAGTTTTCGGTTTGTTTTGCTTCATATGCACTGAACATGACTTAGTGTAAATTCTAAACTTAACAGGTTGAACCTTTGCACGAGCATTTACATTATTCAGGGATTTTGTGAGACAATTATCATGATTTGCATTAAAGATACATTTCAGACACTTCGAACAAACAGCTTGTTTGGATTCAAAAATAGATCTAGATTTCTTAGAGTGATCTACTATGGGAATAGCTTTAATTGAAACGCAACTAATCTTAGATCCAAGCCAATCCCTAGTCATTAGTGTAGTGTTCCTAGGTAATGGTTTAGTACTACTAGCAGTGCCTTGAAATCTCGAAGAATTCATCACCCTAGGTCTTGCACCTAAAATTTCGTCTTTGCGAATCTGTGCCTTCTTTCTAGCCATTTCTAGATAAGAGTTCTTATACAAGTCATCCATATAATTTTTCCTAGGCAACTAAGGTGAAGTGACTGGTTTTGTCAAAACATGTTTCGCATCAACTTGGGAGGCAAACCGCGTTTTTGAAAATTTTGGTCGTTCAGATCTAAATGCATTCGGTTGTCTAATAACTGGTTTCCCCAAGATTGATGGTTTTTCAAACTTAGTGTTCACACTATTCCCTATTGTTTTTCTGAGCTCATTTTTTAAAGCAACAATAACGAAACTCTTTTCCTGAAGTTGAGCTTTGAGATCATCAATTTTTGCTATTAAAGAGTTTGTTTGTTCTATTGACTTAGTTCTAGCTTCTTTGACAGAGTCACTTAGTTCTATGTGATGCTTTCTCAAAGACTCATTTTCCTTTAGTAATTTGGCCACACAAACCGCTAATTCATCATTTCTCATTTGAATATCATCAATAGTATTAACATCAGAATTACTTGTAACCAAATTACTTTTCACATGCATACTAGAAATATGTTTATTCAAATTGTTGATAGTTGACTCTTTGTCTTGAAGCTGAGCTTTCAAAGTGTTAATTTCAAAAAGTTCACGGAATTCAGAAAGTTCCGGATTTTTACATGGTTTGTTAAGTTGAAAACTTTCTTCTTTACTCTGTATCTCAATTTCTAGTGAAATGCAATGTTTTTCAAGTTTTGAGAATTTGTTTGAAAGTTCATCAAAAGCCTTTTTATCAACCATATCATTTGTTTTGAAATTATTAGACTCAGCCTCAACCAAGGAACATTTATCAGAATCATGTTCAGCATTAAGATCAGTATGTTTTGGTATATTAGCAAATGCACTAGGTTGAACAGTTAAGGGTACCTCATCACATGACACCTGTTCATTTATCGGTATGATATCTGCATCCACATCATGTGTAACAGGAGTTACTGAGCAGCTGGTTACATCATTCTTTGATGTCTCTGACATTCTGCATTTAGCAACACCTGATCTTTCAACTGATACATTACTTGATTCATCACAACAATCTCTTAACTGCACCCAACAGTCATCCACATGTTCATCATTCCATGTAACTTCCTAAATATACTTCTCCACATTATCCATGAGTTGGATTAATGTCTCTCTGAACACATTAGATTCCATCCCAGTGTGATTCTTAAAGCACATTTCAGTCACCAGATAATCATAATCTGAAGTGTATTCCCTTTTGATGAATGACTGAAGTTGTTTGTTGATCACATGAAGTGCAGCTTTAGAACTGGATTCTTGAACCTTTTTCCTATTAAGTTGTTGTTCTAATTGTTCCAAGTTCAAGAACAATGTGCCAGTAATCGATGATAATTCTTGACGGAAGAGTGTAACACATGATCGTACAATTCCCATTGTGTATTTGTCATCAATTCTAAGTAACATGATGTGTGAATGAAGTTGTCGATAAGGTTCAATGCAACTTTCCTTACCTTTAGCAAGAGCATTATGTAACCTTGACTGGTGCATTTCTCTCTCTTTAGATTCTAAACACGGAGATTTCACATCCTCATTGATTGATTCCATCATTTTTAACCGTTCAGTATAGCTAATATTCTCAGGGTTGTCTACAGCATCATACAGTTTAAATAGTTCTGAAATCACAGAATCAGAAGCGTAAGACATGATGTTGCTGTGTACACGGGATTTTACAGGTCTGTGATTTAAACCGAGAAATAAAATCTTTCACGGGATTTTACTAAAATCAAGACCAAACCGTTAAGCAATGACCAATGGAATGTGTTAAGATGACTGATGGATCGACACAATGAAAGACAATTGTGTGTTAGGACATATGATTGTTTGTAGGATTAGCAGAGATGTTGTTTGGTTGAGATTTGGATTGGTTTATGCCCGTTTTTACGGAGAAATTTAGGTCTAAAAACATAAAAACCTCAATAACTTCTGTTCGGAGTGGATTTAGGCCTTGAAGGTTGACCCCAATGAACTTTAGTTGATTTGGCGTGCCATTCTCCTCGTTCTCACGGTCGTTTTGATAGGTAGAACGCTGAAAACGGAGTTACGGATCAAAAGTTTTGGCCGTTTGAAGTTTTGACGTAAAAAGTCAACTTTGGTTAAACCGCTTCTTTTAGACAAATCGCTTCTTTAGACAAGTCGCTAGACAGAACAAGTCGCTAGTGACACAAGTCGCTAGGAAGATAAATCGCTAGTGACAAATCGCTAGACACACAAGTCGCTAGATGGACAAGTCGCTATGATGACAAGTCGCTATTCAAAACAGTACGACCACTACTTTGTACTATTTGTCGCTTTGTCTCAAAAGACAAATCGCTAGAGCACAAGTCGCTTCCCACAACAAAGTCAAGTCGCTGAATAACGTAAAGACAAGTCGCTAGCCAAAATGGTACAACCACTACTTTGTACTATTTGTCGCTTTGTCTCAAAAGACAAGTCGCTACCACAACAACGACAAGTCGCTGAATAATATAGATACAAGTCGCTAGCAAGAGAAGTTCAAAAACAACACTTTTCAATCCAAAATTAACCCAACCACACTGATTCAAGCCTTCCAAATCAAAACCCAAGCACTTATAATGATTCTAAACACGAAAGTACAATCAAAATTCAAACTTTAACACTAGAAATGATCCAAATGATGCAAATACCACTAAACCTTTTCAAACTCAAAAACCATTTAAAACCACTTGAAATCCAAGAACATGTAAGAGAGATGATCAAACCATGGCTCTTGATACCATTTGTAACATATTGGATTTCATAAACACATCACATAACAATATATGGTTCGAATATACAAGAGTTTTAGAGAGAGAAAGTGGAAGATGGGAGCCTTTCTAGAGAGAGAAAGTAAACAAAAGAGAAAATGTTAGATTAGAGTGAAAGGTCCAACCCTCTACCTTGGGAGGTAGAGGGTATTTATAGTTACATACTACACGTCATCCTTCGGACTGTGGATCAAGCATACAGTGGGTAAAGACCCGTCCTTCCTCCACGGTGTTACTTAAACTAATAACTAACTAATAACTACTAAATAACGTAAAGTCTACGAGCTAAGATATGCTAAACAATAATTGGGGTGACCGACACTTCCTTATGGAATTTCCAATTCCTAACAGGAAGGGAACTTGTGTGTTGCCCTAGTTCCTTTCCCTATATAAGCACTTGTAAACCTTCACTTGAAGGTTGGTTGTTCACATTTCACTAATACCTACGCATAACTTTCTTTCATTCTTATTCGTGTATATTGTGTTTGTGTTCATCCGATCTTTCCTTTGTCTCTTTCTTACATATTGATGCTTGTGTTATAATATGGTGACCTAACATAGTTTGATTGAGATGACACTCAATAATGGTCATGGTAGGATTTCATCTTTGCTGACAACCATGTGGACTAGATGTGCTCTGCCAAGACCATATTTGCATTATACATTAAAGAATAAGAATGCTTTACACTTTTAGAAGTTGGTAAAAGATGTTTGTCTCAAATAGGTGTTTGCTGGTGTCACACACCTTATCGAATATAGTGTGTCAATATCGAGATACTTGTATGCATACGTACAGACAGTCATCATATATGTTCGAGAACTTCACTAATTGAATTCTTGAAATAAGTATTCTCCAAATTTTAGAAGATCAAAACCAGTTGAATTTATTGAAATCTATGCCTTGTCAACAAGTATGATCATCATATCTTGAGGCTCGATTCTTCAATTAGGATTATCATGCATTGATAAATTTAGTATTTAGATAAGGGATGTTTAACAATTTTTATTTATAATGAATTAATATACGTGGTACATGTTATTTTTTAATATTAATTGTATCCTATATTTGCATGTTTAAATCCGTGAATAATTTATATTCTTCTAAATTGTCTATTGTCGATCAACAATACGGGAGTATAGTTGAATTAAAATAAATCTAAGTGATTGGTAATATTCTTGTAATATGAAAGGATGTGCGCCAAACTCACATAATGTTCACAAGTTTGCATATTGGACTACCCCAACTTACAATATATTCACTTTATAGATCGGCATCATCAAGTGAATCTTGTAAGTGATTTTATTTGCTTATCCTTAGACTTGAGATGAAAGCATGTCTTGTATACGTGGATCCCATTTCTTGATATAGTTTCATTATGTCCGTAACAAGTAGTTATAAGGGCTATTTTCATAAATGTTGTGAAGTACATGAATGACACGAGAAGTCAATACATAATTTTTTCCTTCAAATAGCTATTGAAGAATGATGCTACTGGCCTCCTCGTGGGGTTAATCAGATGTTTGTATAGCCACAACCAAAGGAGATCTGGATATGTCCCGATAAATTTGGTAATCTTGATCAATCGTTGAGACGAGAAACATAAGCGTTCAATTATAGAATGACCTAGATCCATATCCATATCCATATTTAACACGACATCAAAAACAAAGGATAGTAAATGCTTAAATCATTTAACTAAGATTTTACGAAACTACACTAAGGTATTTCTGGGATGATTGGCGTGTTGCTAGACACTCACCAATGTTATTACAATTATTCGAGACATGTCCAAATGGGAGCTGTTGGGATATTCCATATCAAGATTAAACGTATGTCCGAAAATTACATGAGCCTCTGAGCCACGCGCGTTAATACGTAAAAACAATTAATGTAATTAATATATTAAAGGATTTTTAATTATATTTAACGTATATAAGTCTAACGGTAGTTAACTAACTAGTTACTTAATGGTATTTTACTAACGGTCGTATAATGTTAAATATAAGAACCCGGTTGTAATATATGGGAAAGGAAAGATCTAGAACCCCCCCCCCCCCACCCTCCATGAGGCCAGCCCCTAGATGGTTTTAGAAGAGAATTAGAAAAGCTTGCAACTTAGCTTGTTCCCTAATTTTTGATTAGCATAGATAATGAACCATTAGGATTCATTATTCACTAATTTTGAAAACCCTAAGCAAGCTTTTCTTCTCTTCTTTCTCATCTCCTAGCAGATCAAACACCCCCTCTTGAGCAAGGGTTTCAGTTTTGGTCTAAGATTACTACCATACTAATTGTTTTGCTATAAACGTATTGTGTGTGAGACCATGGAGGATTCAACTCTTTGGATCTTGTTTGGTTTTCGTGTGGTTTCATACAAACCTTAGATCCGTGTTCTTCAATCCGTTCCTTGATCAATCCGTTATAACTAAACGAACACAAAGTAATTAGTTATGTTGATTAATGTGCAATATACATGGTTTTTATTCCACTGCGTACTCGTGTATTTTTATATGTTATATTAATTGTTAATATGCTTACATTCAAATAACGATAACGATGACACGGTTGTTAAATGTATTTTGACAGTGACAATAAAAGGACAATGACTGTTCTTTTATAGTTGTTTAGATTAAGATTTTGAAAAAGGCAATGTTGTTGATAAAATGGATTTACCGAAAAAAAAATGGGTAGCACATGAGAATGTGGTGAAAGAAATTGATGCAAATTCTTTTAGCACATTCTTTTTTGTCAATTTTATTACCTACATCGCCTTTTACATTATCTTCATCTGAACTGATATAAAAAATAAACAATCTCTCTTCGTTCTCAAAACCGAAATACATTGACCATTACCATCATCACTATCACATCTTTAAATTTGATCTGAAACATGTTTTCTTTTTAGCAAGATATTTTCACTTGATCACAGTCAGCGTGATCATTGTCGTCATCATCATCATTTATCTCAATGATCTCTTGAACCTTGAGAGCTTACTATGTTTGTGAGCACGACAGATGTGTCTATGATTTTGCCAATATATATGCGGCATTGTACTTACAGATATATGGCTTGTGATTGATTGTATTTTGTAACTACGCTTATGCTTGCTGATTTTCATAGTATTCGCGAGCTAATAACTTTTTCAACTGTCTTTAAATGTTTTGAGAGCTACGGCCTATTGATGCTTATATTTTGTGTTTATATTATCAAATTGTCCAAGATGTAGCAAATATTATTCAAATTAGCCTATTTAGCTATCACTGTTCCTAAGCCGGCTAAAATATGTTGGCTTTTGATGAGAGAATTACATTAAAAGAAAAAAAGAAGAAGAAGATGATGATGAGTTGTGGCTTGACTCACAACAAATCTGATCTTACTTTAGAAAAAATAATCTTCTAGCTAATACAATACTATCATATACAAATACTCTGCCGCAACACGCAGGTTAAAACCCTCGTTTAAACTGAATAACAATTATAACACAACTAGAAAATTATGATTGCATGACAAGTTGCTTGAATAACAACAAATAATTTGCAATCCAAATCAGTATCTAAAAACAATAAATAAATAAGAATACATATACATAAGATTTTTTATTTTTTATCCGGCAAGTAAGAGCATCCACTATGATAAACCTTTTATAAAGGTTTATACATTAATATATCAATCAATTTTAGACCTTTTGATTTTATAAACCTATATTCACTATAGTATAAACCTTTGCAAGTTCATAAAATGTCTTTTTTAACAAATGCATTAAATGTATTAAATTTATAAAAAGGTTCAAGAATTAGGACTTCTTCATGCCACATAAATATGAAATGAGTGTCCACTATGGTTGAAATAAACATAAACCTTTTCATTTTTCTTAAATCTTTTCATAAACTCACTATAGTGGATGCCCTAAAAACATTTTAATCACTTTAGTCAACTAGAAATACATAATTAAATTTTTTATTAATACTATTTGTAATCAGCAGAAGCACGAGATTATAATTAACAACAGGAAAACATGACTTATAAATACACATTAAACAAATATAGTTGAAATGTAATTCGTATTAAGTTATGCTTGTTATCTATACTACTTATAATGCACGAAGGCATCTCACTCTTAATTTTAAGACGTACAAGAAATTAAGCATGATTTACAACACTTTAATGCACCAAATTTTTAAAATTACAACAAAGTAAGTATATTGTACAACAAATAAAGCGTGGTGTCATTTTAAAACCAAAATGCTATCAACCAACATTAATGCTATTAAAAACACTCATTCACCAAAAATTACAAATATTTAAGCACAATATACAATAGCTGCAACCATTTTCAGATTTACAACAAAATAAGCATAGTGTACAACAAAATAATCATGATGTAATTTTCAGACTTACAACATTAATGCTATTAAAGTGGTCAATGTTATTAAGGACTATAATGACTACTACTTACAAGAAAAGAAACATAGTGTACAACACTTTTATGCACATAATTTTCATAAATACAAGACAAGAAGCATAGTGTACAACAAAACACCACATTAATACTATTTAATGTAGTCAATTATTTAACTGGTCAATAAATACAATTAATACAGATATTAAAACACCCGTTACATAAGAAAATACAAATTATCAAACATATTTTACAACCAAATTAAACACAATTTCAGCATTAAATTTCACTACTATAAATAATAAAGCACATTATACAAATATTCAAGCCCGAACGGGCAAGGGGCTAAATGAGCTTGAGCCCGAACGGGCGCGGACCAAACGGGCTCAAGCCCGAGCAGACACGGGCCAACGGGTTCGAGCCCGAACGGGCACGGGCTATACGAAATTGTTGATATCCGTAAATTTATTGTTAAAAAGAACATAATAAACTAAAATACATTATTCATCGAAATTTTTTATTTCAAGGTACCCGCCGCTGCAACGCGCTGGTACCCTGCTATACTTATAGTATGAACTTCGTGGTTGTATAAAAATTTTAACTAGTTTTACCTGTAACATGATCGTATAAAACATATCCGCATCATGCTCTAAGTACGAATTATAATAAAAGCCTAAAAGGTATGAGATCAGTTAATTCTGGACCCAATATGAACATTTAGGCCATAGGGTTGCTCAAGTAACGAACTAACGATAGATCAATAAATTCATGATCGGATATGAGCTTTTGGGATGTAGGTTCTTAAAGCAACACGTATCCTAAGTTCCAAACCTACCATATATATCCTTACTCCCTAGCGTGATGTCGGCATTAGAAGTTGAGAGTTGATTAATCAGCCATCTTACTAAGAACATTATATAGGTCCACTGCCTATTGATTTTTTTCTCATTTTTCGGATCCAATCAAAACAATTGAGAAGCAAGAAACTTTCACTATTCATATCATAACAGGCAAAACATCTACATATGTCATAAAACATGAATAATGAAACATGAGGAAGAATGTACTCTCCCGTGACATAGCAATTATGTTAATCGACTACTTATCATATTGAAGTATTGA
Organism: Chrysanthemum seticuspe; assembly: GCA_019973895.1. Taxonomy (NCBI): domain Eukaryota; kingdom Viridiplantae; phylum Streptophyta; class Magnoliopsida; order Asterales; family Asteraceae; genus Chrysanthemum; species Chrysanthemum seticuspe. Next base: position 257,142,341 of record BPTQ01000005.1, on the reverse strand, counting down.
ACGTCCAAAACTTTTTTTTCTTCTTCTCAAATTTAAAGCGATGAATAACTTTTTTTGTCTTGATTGCTACACAATTAGAGGTCTAATCAGAATATTATCTTTCATGATCAGTTTTACATATCAATAATCAAGTTATAACAAATACTATGTTTTAACCAACTCTAGCTTTTGAACGACGAATATACTATTCTATTAAGCAATGGATGATTATAAACCTGTGTATTTGGATCCTTTGCATATATAAAAAAAGAAAGAGGTGTAAAAGACTTAAAGAGGTCAATAATTAAAGCCCCTTTGATGATGGATGTATCCCACATTCCCACCAATCATGGGTAGATTTCCTGGCAGGACTATATTGAGGCCGTATTAATCGCTATAAAATATGCATGTAATTTTTTTTAACTGTGAGGTTATTTGAACCGATTAATTTTGAAGTGACATATAGCTTTACTTGAAAAGTTGAAAATTTAAGCCATAAATACAGTATCCATATTACAGTGGACGATTACTCGGGCATAATGATGACGATGTATATTAGCGTTATTTATTTGTTCAAACAAATTTTTATATTTGTATGGATTAAATGAAAATAAACAAAATTAGTGATTTAAATTATATTAAGTATCATATATATTTTTTCTTTGTATATGTGGTATAGATATCAAATAATTAAAAATAAAAACAGTGTCTAATTGATCATGCATGAAATGAGCAATCTAAATCAAAGGCCAATGACGTTAACCCAACTAATTTCTTCTTTACTTCACATCCTCCAAACGTGACTTTATGAAAAGTCCAACTTTATATTCCATATGTCATGTTTCCTCAACCTGCATTGGATATGTTTGTCGGTAGCAAATCAATAGCGTAAAATATATTTAATCAGTCGCTTATGTCAATATACACTACTATACTACATACAAGGGAGCAAAACTTCTTCTAAAGAATTAATGTTCATTGTTAGGATGAGCAGTTTGCCCGACTTAGCTAGGGAAGCTTTATATAAACTAGTGAACGAACCCCCTAAAGCCTATACGTCGGGTAGCACGGGCGGACCTAATATCTTCGGGATGGTTTCTTCTTTTTGCATCACTGCACCAAATAAAGAAACTAGCACACAAATATTATCAAGAGTTGCACGTATCTAAAAACGACACCCGGCATCTAAGTGACTTCGTGCGACACCCGGCATCTAAGTGACTTCGTCCATGGGGTAGTATAAGTAAACCAATGACCGCAACATAAGTGTATATTACTATACTAGACGAGTATCCATGCATAGCGACAAGATTTTATAGCGGCAAATAGTTGTATTTGTAATACGGGTGCATAAGTGTTTTGTGTAATACAATGTAAAATGATCAAAATTTGATTGAAAAATGTTGTAACATACAATAATACAACTTAAGATTTGGATTTGGAATGAGATGATATTAGGATTAGGAATGAGATGAATATATGATTTAACAGAAAAGAAATATGATCGAATCGATAGTTGAACACAAAACGGAACGAAAAAAATACTACAATTACCTTGATTTCATCTTGGTTAGAAGGTTTTACAGCAATGATATCAATTTTAATTGGGTTACTCGTTTTCAAAAAACTCACACAACCACACAATATGAAAAATGATGGAAGATGAATATGTTGTATAGTGAGATTGTGAAGCATAAATGGTACTGATCATTGAATGAAAATAAAAGTTGTACATAGTTGTAAAACATTAACCCATCGAATTTAAAAGTTCAAACTTGTAACTTGTAAATGGGTAATGTAGGAGTTTTAAAAGATTAAAGGCCTTTGATTAGTTGGGTTAACGTCATTGGCCTTTCATTTAGATTGCTCATTTCATGCATGATCAATTAGACACTGTTTTTATTTTTAATTATTTGAGGATGAATTTGAAAGTATAGTACCTACAAAGTAAAAAAATTTGTTCGGTACTCACAAAAGCAAATAATGGCAAGTATAATATTTTTTTTATCATTTGCCCAAAATTAAATAAGTCATCATGGAATTTTAAGGACAGACATATAAAGTAAGATGGACATTTTTTGTAAGATGTATGAAGCAATAATTTCTAGAAATTAAGTTGCATCTGTTTACAAACTTTGGTACCCATGTCAAAATTATGAGTTTTGAAAGATGATCAAACAATAGTTACAATCCGTACTTAAATATAAAACTGTAAAAATACGTAATATATTTAGCAATCTATTTAAAGTTGGTTGCTACAAACTACTCCGAAAAGGAAATGTTATAAAGTTGGTTTTCATTTTGTACGTTTTGCTCCCATGTACAATAGAGTATTGAAATTCATTTTGCTCCAGCTTTTATTCACACACACCTTTTTCTCACTTCATTCTTCTTTCTATATTTGCTCTTCACTTTACAGCTACAAACACGTATTGCTCCAAATCATACAATAAACAATCAAAACATGAACCACTCACATTATGCATGATGCATGTGTTTTAGTATTTTGCTTATATTCAGTAAGCACATAATGCAAATGAGTTCCCTATTTGATTCTGTTCGAGTTCAAACGTTAAACCATCCCGTCAAAATGAACCGTGGAAGTAGACGACGTTGGCCTTCATGGAACAACCTCAAAAAACGGCTCGGTTTAAACCGGATCAATATCATGGGATTCTGCGGATCCTCAAAGTGGTTTCTCGACGCCGATATAGGCGAAGAGCCTTTGATCATTAGAGGTGATCAGTCTCCGACAACTTTTGAAATCATTGTCCAAGAATCTTGCATTGGTCAAATGTCACCTGAGCATGGTACTATTACTATGAACCTTGCAACTGCATTGGCTGCAGATCGTAAGAGAATAAATGTTGGACAAAATGGTGGGAATAAGGTGAAGCCTTTGAAGTCGATTTTTAGATTGTACGAAGATATTGATCAAGGTCGAGATTTTAAGGTGGCGGATGAAGACGGAGGGATTGCTAATGTGTGCTCCTTGTGCACGGAGAGGAATAAAGGGGCCGCGTTGATCCCATGTGGGCATACCTATTGTAGGGTGTGTTCTAGAGCGATGTGGTCAAAGAAAGGTTCATGTCCCCTTTGTAATCGTTTGATCACAGAGATCCTTGAAATCTTGTAGAATTACTTCGTTTAGTATGATATAAGCAGGCTACTGAGTTGGTCTAAATCGTGTCTTTAACATGTCGTCTATGGAGCTTATAATGTAGACCAATGGAAGTTGCTGGTTGAGAAGAAATTATGACTTAAGAGGATGGAAATAGACATCGAATATCTTGTGCGGGTTGTTAGTAGATGTCAAAACATTCTTGTTGGTCTACATGTTCTTTGAGTAAGTATTAATTCTTCACTTTAATTTTTCACAATAATTATGATGATTCTTAAATAGTGTGATATGTTTACTAAGTAAAGTGATAAAGCACGCTTATAAATTCTTTCAAGCTGAGATATGATAGATCGGAGACTACATTTTATTGATATGTTCCATTACAAGAATACAAGTAAAACAAATGTGACTTCAAAACCAAGCTGGCAATATATTTTTAAAAAAAAGTATCAAATCTTCATTCAATGGTCAACAAATTGAAAGGATTACTAATGAGCTACCGATCGAGTTATTCAAGTTAATAAAGGGACACTTAATTAATTTGCTCAAGTAAACATTATCGTGTTTAATTACATGAGATGAGTTTGAAACTAGGGAATGGCAACGAGTCGAATCGAGCTCAAGTCTGGCAAAGCTCAGCCTCAGCTCGTGTATAGTAAAAACGTTGGGGCTCGAGCTTAGGCTCATTTCAAAGTTGTTTATTAAATGAGCCTCAAACAACACTCGAGCTCATTTAAGCTCGGCTTATCTCGTGCTTTTACCGAGTCTATCTCTAGCAGCCTATGAGCGAATTGATTATTTTACACCCCTCTATTTGAAACATATAACCAGTTACGCTTGAGCTTTTGAGAACTCGTGTCAAGTTCTTATCGGCCTAAATTTTAGGATTTTTGTTTTTCTTTTTGAAATAATTATTTTCCAGCATGTATGATTTCAAAAGATAAGGTGCACATATGTTTTTTTTATATAAGGTAAATTTACATAAATTTTTATTGTTTAATTGCTTAGACCTTTAATGTGTTTTGGTAAAAAATATTTACACGAGTGAATTGAATGACAAACATAAATATTTTAGATATATCATATACATTTCAAAACAAAAACATTATACACAAAATTAAAAATCATATCACATATGATTCAAATACAAATTCTAAATGTAAAGAATAAATGAAAGTTTTGTTGATGTATAGTTGTGTCTACTAATCTTCTCGGAACTTTATGCACTTGTTTCTTTATTCTTTACTTCTTTATCATAACTATTTTTTCGCTAGATAGTATGTACAAAACACATGTACACTCTTGACATCGCTCATTATACTCGTACCTGTAACCACAACCAATTAATAAACGAGTTTGTTAATCATAACATCTAACAAAACACATATACACAATGTATTTCTGACTTGTTTACAATAGACCATTTTGAGAAATTACTACAACCTTAAAACACAAAACACAAGTGCACTCTTAAATCATAACTAAACAAAAAAACATCCTTATATCATAAATAAAAACATATATGCAATTACAATACATTTAAACTTAAAAACTGTAAAACATATATGCACAGAAGACATTAAATTCACCAAAAACTATGAAAACACATATGCACTCTCAATAACACATATGCACCCTCAATAACACATGTGCACGCTACTTTTATTGATATTGTATCAGCCCTAAAAACACATATGCACACCCTTTCATTAACTTTTTATAGGCCATAAAACACATATACGAACCATTTTCATTGATTTTTTTTACCAGCCATAAAATACACATGCACTCTAAACTTTAAACATATATGCACATAATTCAATTATTTTATAATGACGAAAAAGAAAGACAAAACATAATAACAAATACACTTTTACATGCAAGTATAACATCATATCAACAAGAATCATATCAATTATTAAAATCAATTAACAAAACATATACTAGTATGTAGTAACAACTTTATGTGCACCGGTAACATATTCGCCAATATTCTCTATGGCTTTAGCAATAAAAAAATTCAACCCCTAAGTACAGGATTACTTCTTCAACCATCCATCAATGTATAAACCATATTTTATAATCAAAACACGTCAAATGTGCCAATAATTTTAGCCATGTACCTAACACGTCAAATATATACACATATTTTAATTAAAACACCAAAATGTGCCAAATAACTCATATATTATTATCCTTTCTCAAAGGCAACACAAATGCCCCTAAACTACGATCAAACATTTCTGCAAAGTAATAGTTTGTTTCAGTATACCAAATTCTGGATACAATGATAAAAAAGAAGAATATATAATGCATGTGACTCTAAAATATTTATATGATACTGACCTGGCAACTTGTGGTCAGCAAAGAAAAAAACCAAATTAATCGTGTACCTAGAATAAAATATTGAGTTTGTTAAGTTTCATAAGGTAATAATTGCAAGTGCGCTCAAACTGTATGGAAGCTGTGAGGAGGCATTATTTTATCAGGCCACAATTACATCAACTGTGTAATGTTTACGCGATGCAATAACTAACAAACTTTGAACCGCATCAAAACCAAGCACGCTGCTTGATAAATATGCAAGGAAAAAAAATGGAAAGGTGCTACAAATTAGGAACAATCAAAGCTAGGTTAAGTTCAGAACATTACCTCTTAGTACCATACTTTTAATATGTCCGAACAAATACTAGAGAAAAGATCATGTGAGATGAGAATATCAAATCACCACAACCATAAAGAACACCTCAAGGAACTGCAAGTTCAGTTAATAACATGAATAATTGATGGAAGTGTGTCATAGATACAAATGAAAGATGGAAAAAAGAATAAAGCTTACTGATTAGAAAAAAATCAAGAAGATTATCAGGACGAGGGTGCGTTGCAAGCCTTGACCCCTGCAATCATGAATAAGATGTCAAACATACGAGTAAAAAAGCGCCTCGATTTTAATATATGAAGATTTTGCTGCTTACAGAGTAAAAGATATCAACATATACAAAACAAGTATACATACCTCACGATAATGGTAATACATAAAAGGGAAAAGAAGAGGAGTTCTGTGACTGCACACACGATAAAGAAGGAGGCGTATTTGTTTAAGGGTGTGATTTTACGCTCTGTTCTCAAGTTTAAAATTTAAAGAATGTAAGGGGATGGGATGGGAAGGGCAAAGTACGGGATGGGATGGGAAGAAAGTTGTTATTTATTTTTGTGTTCTTGAGTTTTTTTTAAAGTAGCAAGGAAAGGAAATGAAGCTACAAAAATTACCAATATACCCTCGTATTACCAATATACTACTTCACAAAGACAAGAAGCTAATACATATACTTATATTTAATCCAACGAATCTGCACAACAAATCTTATGCTTATATTCATAATGTGTAATCAGATTTTACAAACAATATTAATATCGAATGACAAAGTCAATATAATAATCCGAATGACAAACACCAGTTACATCAAATTATCTCACCAGTTAATTAGACTTGAAGAAAGTCGAGATGTGAAGCAATACAGTTTAAGATTCTCACTGTGTTTTTACTTCTCATAAGTCAAATTCTATTTTACCACCACTTTTGGTTGAATCACATAGCATCATAGCACCATCAAACAATTGATAAAGAAAATAGCATAAGGCACTCTTCATTCAATATCTATCATAGCAGATGAAACAATATTAGTAATTCTACTGAGTGCAACCTTAGTGTGAAGGTTTTTTTAACTGTGAATTGTACAAGATTGAACTAGTGCTTTTAGTAACGTGTATGTGTGAAAGAGTGGCAAAGTGTTACAATTTTGTATAAGCAGACTACATTGATTCTCTAACTGCATATCTGGTTTTTTCTTTATTGTTGTGTGTACCCATAGATATTCAAATACAAGCCCTTTAAGAAGGAATCAGTCGTTATTCTCATTACAAATATATTTATATATATATTTGTCTGTAAGCTAATACACGATATCAATGATAAAGGTAACTAGTAACGATCAAAATTAGGTTAATATTGTAATTTTACAAAGGCATGTAATGTTTAATATTCGTTTCCCTTCCCAATCCGCACAAAATTGGACGGAACAAAATAACACTCAAAAGCCCATCCCTTCCCTCCGTCCCACCTTCCCGTCCCTTACCTTTCCATCTTAAAAAACTCAAGAACGCCCATTTTTTTGATTTCCCTTCCCCTCCCCTTCCATTACTTAAAAAAAACTAGAGAACAGAGCATAGGGTTTCAAAATGGAGAGATAAGGGAGGCTAGGTTTTGTTTGAGAAGAGATGGAGGTAGGTTTTGTTTGTGGGTGAGATCCAAATTTCAAAATAATCATGGACGGTTTATGTTACACCCGTATCCCGACAATGTATTATTATATATAGGTATTAGTCCTTTATGTTATATTGATATTGTAAAGTTATTTATAAGTTATAATAACGTATATATGGTAGAAACTTAAGTGGCAAATGCATAAAACCAGAAAATAGGGGGACTAGAATTTCCAATAGGGCAAAGTAAATTTAATAAAAATGAAAAAAAAAAAAAAAAAAAAAAAAAGAGTGAGTGCTGGAGGATTTATCCAGAAAAGTTGAGAGAAGCTTGGAGAAAAAGTGTGTGAAGTGAAGGAGAAGAAGAAGAAAACCATAAACCATCAATTGTGTCTAATTTAACTTTGTTGTGGTGATTATTAAGGCTATTAGGCTCTTAACTTCATTCCCCTAAATCAAGTAAGTGCTTTCCCTAATCTTTATGATGAGGGCTTTGATTTTTAGAATTGAAAGTAGTAATAGAAGATTTCCAATTCATGGGATTACTAGTTGTATTCTTTAATTAAGACTAATTATTGTATAGGAAGCTTAAGGGAGCTTGTGACAATCTTTATAGAAAACCTATTGTGGAATTGAGGTAAGTATAGTGAGTTTATGTATTGTTATGTTTAATTATGAATTATTAATTGTATGTTATAGTTTTTGTTGGAGCTTGTAATAGTAGCTTTGGATCCATAGCTTTTAATTGTCAAAGTAGTTTAATTATGCAATTGAGGTATGTCTTCATGTTATAGATGCTCCAAGAACTTTGTTGTATTGTTAAAGTTTCATTATGCATATAACCCATTTACTTACTAAGCGTTTCGCTTACGTCATAGTTGATGATGTTTTGTAGGTTATAGTAAGGAGAATAAGGGTAAGAATCAAGTGTAAGATGGATTACACTTAAGCCGTTAGTTGTTGAAGTCTTTTGGACCAAAGGTGTTGAATTTGGAAGCCCCGAAGAGTCAAGTTTCATTTTGGTATATTTCAGGTCGTATGGTTGTTTCTTCACTTTTGGTTTTGTGGTTATGTTCTTAACATAGTCTAAATGTGTTCATTTGATAGTTTCAAACTCTTGTAGTTAACGGGTCAAATTGTAGTAGAATGATGTTTGGCAATGTCGTTGATTTGTTTTATATGGTATGGGTCAAAAAGGTTTAATGGTAAAAGTCCTTGTGGGTTATGTTGGATCATTTGGAATCCTTAGTGCAGTTCCTACAAGTTTTAGAAGTATAGTAATGTATTTTGTGCAGAAATTATGCACAAAAGTGCAGGTCTAGTCACCAGACGGCTTCACAAACTTTGTGACCCCGTCTGGTTATAAATTTTCTGAGCCGTCAGGTTAATTCCTGTTTCAGACAGCGTCCCAGTTAAAGGGTGACGACGTTTGGGGATGACCTGACTCCGTAGGGTGTTAAAACCCCTGAGCCGTCAGGCTTTAAAGTTTATTTGTGATCTGACACCCCTTTTTAAGGGAGGCGGCGTCGCGTAGTGTGGGCGACGGCGTCCACCCGTCAGAAGGGAATACTCAAGTATTTTCTAAATCATTTTAAAAAGAAAATTTCGGGTCCTCTCTCGTTCATTACTTTAAGTTCTGGTTTATTAACCAAAATGTCAAGGCAAGTCGGTCCAAATCTCGTCATTTTAAAAGTTCAAAATTTTCTATTTTGGGGGCGTAACAACTTGGTATCAGAGCCTTGGTCTAAGAGATTTAGGATTTCATCTTAGAACTTCCTAGACTTAGGCCGTGTGAAAATGCGTTAGTAATAGTTTTGCTACGCGTGCATTTCTTTGATAGTTTTAAGAACACATATGTTACATGTTTTTATAACTACGCTTGGCCGCCGCGGTTATAAGAAAATGGCACATATGTGTCGCTTAAAATCATTGAGGCTATACACGAGTGGCATGTTAGGGTGATATATGTAATTGTAATATAGTTATTGTATAGACTATAGGTAATTGTACTTGATAGAATGCTTTGTTTAAATTTCAGTAAAGAAGAAATGGATACTCCCCACCCAAAAGAAGTCGTAAAGGCTACTACTTCTAAGCGTGCAGAATCTTAGGAAAGTAATCCAGTCAAAAATGATAAAAGTCATGAGAGTTCTTCTTCCTCTAGTTCCGAGGGCCATGTTCTAGAAGGGTTTACGGAAGAGCAAGTGAAAGCCTTGGATGTTTTAATGAGGAGAAGAATAGGTAAGGCACTTGAGAGATCTATGCCATATTTCGTTAAAGAGACCACCCTCAATATTCAAGAAGTGATGCAAAGAGAGTTCGCGGAACTTAAAAGAGAAGAGGGTCATGGTAGGATCACTAGAAATGATAAGTCATCTTATGGTGACTTCACGGCTCGTGATGTACCTAAGTTCACGGGGACTCTTGACCGGATTGCTTGTAATAGGTGGCTTATTACCGTTGAAGGTGCTTTTCGCACAAGCGGGTGTGAAGAGACAAAGAAAGTTATTTACACTATCAATTACCTTCGCGATAGCGCTAGAACTTGGTGGGAAGGAAAGGTTCACGAAAAAGGGGAAGCTTGGTCGGAGTTGTATTCATGGAAAGAGTTCAAAAAATTATTCACTTCGGGATATGCACCGACAGAAGAGATTGATAAGATCCGTGAAGAATTTCAAACCCTTGTGCAAACTAACTAGACGGTGAATGAGTTATGGAAGAAGTTTAACGACGTGGTTCCATATTGTTTTGAGTATCACAATAATGAAAAGCTCAAGGTCGATAGATTCCAAAGAATGCTTAAGGATGAGATCTGTGAAGTAACCTCACCATTCAAATGTAATACTTTGGAAGATCTTCTAAGCTGGGCTCGTGTGAGGGAAGCGGACTTAATGAGGAAGAAGAGTAAGGAGGACAAGGATTTTAAGAGGAAACAAGTGTTTGGGGATAGAGAGGGTAAAAAGCCGAGGTTTGATCAAGGTAAGAAAGCCGGCGGAAGTCAAGGCAAGACGCAATGCAAAAAGTGCCATAAGCTTCATTATGGTGAATGTAGGTTTAACATGTCAGGATGTTACAAGTGTGGCTCTAAACCATATGAGTAAAGAATGTCCAAAGCTGATGGTTATATGTTATGGGTGTAATCAAGTTGGACATAAGTTGAATGAATGTCCAAGTCGAAAAACAAATGAAGCCAAGATTTTGAGGACGGTTAAGGAAGAAAAAGTTGAAGTTCCAAAACCTAAAGCACGAGTTTACCAAATGGGAGTAGAGGAAGCAAAGTCGGGACCCGATGTCATTACATGTATACTTCTTGTTAATTCCGTTCCCGCTCGAGTTCTATATGACTTGGGAGCTAGCGTGTCCTTTGTGTCTTTAGAGTTTAGCAAGCGATTAACCTCTCCATTATCTAAACTCTCTAAACCCCTTGAAGTTGAAATAGCTAATAGTAAAGTTGTGGTTGTAGTTAATGTATATCGTGATATAGATTTGGAAATAGATAATAGTATTTTTAAGATCGACTTAATCCCTATATTTCTTGGAGAGTTTGATGTCATTATAGGCATGGATTGGCTTAGCAATTATAATGCCGCCATTATGTGCAATCAGAAGATGGTGCGAGTTTTAATCCTAGCAGTCGTGAAACAATTATTTATGGAGACAAGAGGAAGGGTGAAGTTAGGTTATGCTCCGTAATGAAGGCTAGGTGATATTTATCACAGGGTTGTTGTGCCTTTTTGGCTCACGTGATAGATACAAGTATTGAAAAGACGAGTATTGATAATGTTCCAATTGTCAATGAATTATGGGACATTTTTCCGGAAGATTTACCGGGTATCCCACCCGAGAGGCAAGTTGAATTTCGTATTGAACTCGTTCCGGGTGCTAAGCCTATAGCAAAAACTCCTTACTGTTTGACCCCATCCAAAATGAAGGAATTGATGAGTCAACTTCAAGAATTGTTAGATAAAAGTTTTATCCGTCCTAGTAGTTCGCCATGGGGAGCACCGATTCTATTTGTTAAAAAGAAAGACGGTAGCATGTGAATGTGCATTGACTATTGTGAATTGAATAAAGTAACGGTGAAGAATGTGTACCCGTTGCCGAGAATCGATGATCTCTTTGATCAACTTCAAGGTGCTAAATGTTTTTCTAAAATCGATCTACGTTCGGGTTATCATCAATTAAAGGTCCAAGAAGAAGACATTCCTAAGACGGCTTTTAGAAATCGTTACGAACATTATGAATTCACGATTATGCCTTTTTTCCTTACAAATGCACCTGCGGTTTTTATGGATCTAATGAATAGGGTGTGTAGGTCGATGTTGGATAAGTATATCATCGTATTTATTGATAATATTCTCATCTACTCGAAGAACGAGGAAGAACATGCGGTCCATTTACGAGAGATTCTCGAAACCTTGAGAAAAGAAAGATTGTATGCTAAATTTTCGAAATGTGAATTTTGGTTACAAGAAGTCCAATTTCTTGGACATGTTGTTAATCCGGAGGGCATTAAGGTTGACTCGTCAAAGATAGAAGCAATAATGAATTGGCAAGATCCAAGAAATGTAGGAGAGATACGAAGTTTTCTGGGTTTGGGAAAGAGAGCGTATCACTTCTCATGTCCATCATTTTGAAGAAGATAGTTGAGGAATTAAGACGCGATATGGGAGAATTTACATTCCCTTTCATAGTGATGTCAAGATATTACTCTTGGATGAAGCACATAAGTCAAAGTACTCTATTCACCTAGGAGCTAACAAGATGTATCATGATTTAAGAAGAGATTATTGGTGGTCGGGCATAAAAAGTGATTGCGCGAAATATGTGGAGAAGTATCTGACTTGTTTGAAAGTTAAGGCCAAACACCAAAAACCATATGGCAAGGTGCAACCTCTAGAAGTACCAGTTTGGAAATGGGAAAAGATTACGATGGACTTTGTTACAAAGTTGCCTCAAATGACCAAAAAGCACGACGCAATATGGGTAATAGTAGATCGGTTGACGAAAATCGCTCACTTCATATCAATTAGAGAGAATACACCCGTCCATAAATTAGCAAAGATTTATGTTAAAGAAATAATTGCGCGGGATGGAGTACCTATTTCCATAATCTCTGATAGAGATGGAAGATTTACTTCTTCATTTTGGCAAAACTTCCAAGAAGAATTAGGTACAAGGTTACATATGAGTACGGATTTTCATCTGCAAACAGATGGGCAAAGTGAAAGAACGATTCAAACTCTTGAAGACATGTTAAGAGCTTGTATAATCGACTTTAGAGGAAATTGGGATGATCATTTACCTTTGGTTGAATTTGTCGATAACAATAGTTACCACGCTAGTATAGAGATGCCACCTTATGAAATTCTTTATGGTAGAAAATGTAGAACTTCGGTGTGTTGGGATGAAGTTGGAAAAAGAGAATTGGCTAGTATGGATGTAATACTAGCAACAACCGAGAAAATAGAGACGATTCGAGTAAGACTTAAGGCGGCTCAAGATAGATGGAAAAGCTATGCCGATAATCGAAGAAGATCAATTGAATTTGAAGTAGGAGATTTCGTCATGTTTAAGGTTTCTCCGTGGAAGGGTGTTTTTAGATTCAAACACAAATGAAAATTAGGTTCAAGATTTATTGGACCCTTTAAAATTTTAGAGCGTGTTGGGGAAGTGGCTTACGTATTGGAACTCCCCGAAGAGATGAGAGGAATTCATAATACCTTCCATGTATCTTATTTAAGGAAATTCTTAGCATATGAATCTAGTGTGGTCACGTTGGATGATATAGAATAGACCCGAATTTAACGTCACAAGAAGAACCGGAAGCGATACTTGGAAGAAAGACAAGATAACTTAGAAATAAAGAAATTCCTTTGGTAAAAGTGAAATGGAGACATCGAAAGGGTACAAGTATTAGTTGGGAAACGGAAGAAAGAATGAGGAATAAGTATCCTCAACTTTTTCAAGAATAGATTTTGAAGAAGAAATCAAATTTTAAGAGGGGTGAATTGTTACACACGTATACCAACAAGGTATTATTATATATAGGTATTAGTACTTTATGTTATATTGATATTATAAAGTTATTTATAAGTTATAATAATGCATATATGTTAGAAACTTAAGTGGCAAATGCATGAAAACAGAAAATAGGGGGACTAGAATTGCCAATTGGGCAAAGTAAATTTAATAAAATGAAAAAAAAAAGAATAAGTGCTGGAGGATTTATCCAAAAAAGTTGAGAGAAGCTTGGAGAAAAAGTGCGTGAAGTGAAGGATAAGAAGAAGAAAACCAAAAAACCATCAATTGTGTTATTTGACTTTGTTGTGGTGATTATTAAGGCTATTAGGCTCTTAATTTCATTCCCCTAAATCAAGTAAGTGCTTTCCCTAATGTTTATGATGAGGGTTTTGAGTTTTAGAATTGAAAGTAGTAATAGAAGATTTCCACTAAATATTTTATAGAAAGCTTAAGGGAGCTTGTGACTCAATCTTTATAGAAAACCTATTGTGGAATTTAGGTAAGTATAGTGGGTTTATGTATTGTTATGTTTACTTATGATTATTGATTGTATGTTATAGTTTTTGTTGGAGCTTGTAATTGTAGCTTTGGATCCATAGCTTTTAATTGTCAAAGTAGTTTAATTATTCAATCGGAGGTATGTCTTCATGTTATAGATGCTCCAAGAACTTTGTTGTATTGTTAAAGTTTCATTATGCATATAACCTATTTACTTACTAAGCATTTTGCTTACGTCATAGTTGATGATGTTTTGTAGGTTCTAGCAAGGAGATAAGGGTAAGTATCAAGTGTAAGATGGATTACACTTAAGTCGTTAGTTGTTGAAGTCTTTTGGACCAAAGGTGTTGAAGTTGGAAGCCCCGAAGAGTCAAGTTTCGTTTTGGTATATTTCGGGTCGTATGGTTGTTTCTTCACTTTTAGTTTTGTGGTTATGTTCTTAACGTAGTCTAAATGTGTTCATTTGATAGTGTCAAACTCTTGTAATTAACGGGTCAAATTGTAGTAGAATGATGTTTGCCAATGTCGTTGATTTGTTTTATATGGTATGGGTCAAAAAGGTTTAATGGTAAAAGTCCTTGTGGGTTATGTTGGGTCATTTGGAATCCTTAGTGCAGTTCCTACAAGTTTTAGAAGTATAGTAATGGATGTTGTGCAGAAATTCTGCACAAAAGTCCAGGTCTGGTCACCAGACGGGGTCACAAAGTGGTTATAAATTTTCTGAGTCGTTAGGTTAATATCTGTTTCAGACGGCGTCCCAGTTAAAGGGTGACGGCGTCTGGGGATGACTTGACGCCGTCGGGTGTTAAAACCCCTTAGCCGTCTGGCTTTAAAGTTTATTCATGATTTGACACTCCTTTTTAATAGGGACAGCGTCGTTTAGTGTGGGCGACGACATCCACCCGTCAGAAAGGAATACTCAAGTATTTTCTAAATCATTTTAAAAAGAAAATTTCGGGTCCTCTCTCGTTCATTACTTAAATTCTGGTTTATTAACCAAAATGTCAAGGCAAGTCGGTCCAAATCTCGTCATTTTAAAAGTTCAAAATTTTCGGTTTTGGGGGCGTAACAGTTTAAATGATAATTTAGTTACGAAATACCAATACTGCCCCTCCTGCTTCTATTAAATATCTATTAATCTTCTAGTTTATTACGAAAATGCCACAAGTGTTTTCACCCATTGATCAAATATTTAATGGCTTAGAATGGTTCTCGCAATTTATTTGGTTCTGAAAATAACCTCACAATATATATATATATATATATATATATATATATATATATATATATATATATATATATATATATATATATATAACAGGAGGCATTTGGCATTAATGTCACCTCAATGCCACCTCAATGCCAAATAATCATTTTTCATGCCACATAAGCATTTGTTGTCCAACTAAGCAATTTTTTAATCCACCTAAGCACTAATTGTAAATTTCGGATTTTTAATAATTATTTTTATAATTTTCGGATTTTTAATAAATATTTTTGAAAATTATTTATAAAAAAGGAGCCTTGCAAGGATTGAACCTTGGTCATTTGGATAAATAACATGTGTGTTTACCACTAAGGCAACATGATTTTTTGGAATATATGTTGCAAGTCCAAAATTATAAATCTATGCAACCAATTATGTAGGAGAATCTCTACAACTTAGGTAACCCTAAACAACATATACCTAAAAACTTATATACGGTTCATTCATAATATATCTTTTCTCAAAAACCCTAATATCCTTTTCCTTCACAATCTCATCTAATGATCGTGACTTTTAATTTTGTAGTTGATTTGGAATTTTTTTTTTTTAAGCTATGGTTTGTGTGTTTCTTCATCACAGGTTTGTTGGCTAGAGCAAGCACGACCAAGTAACTACCAACTCTTATTGCAGAATACAAATAGGCCACTGATTCAATTCCATCTTAGCCCTTAGTAATTGTATCTGTTTAATCTGTGTTTCTTCCGTTTGTAGTGAAATCATCTTCTATGTACTTTGTTATTATCTTATGTTCTATTGTTTATCATTAGTTTCTTTTGCTGACTTATCCTCCTTCTCATTCAGGAAATCAGATTTGAACCGAATATTATATGTGAACATGTTGATAAGAATAGGACATTATGGGCTAATCAGGTATGTTTTAACTTTTCACATCATTATCATAGTTATCTTTCTTTGATCATGTGTCACAATTAACAACCTTCTGTTTTTTGGTTTATGTTACTATATAGCTTTGAAGATGGGATCACATTTGCATGCAGAAACCTCTACATGCTGGAATTGTATGTAAGTAAAGATGCAGTCTTCAACTGCTAAGTATTAATGTAAAGATGCAAATAATCGATGTGGTTGAATGATTCTATTTAGTGTTTTTGTATTGAAAATACCAGTTATGGACCATTAATTTTATGAAAAGACTTTCTTACTATTTTATGTATTGGTTGAATGAATATAAATAGATGCTTGGTAGAAATTAATATAATTAATTTTGGTGGTATATCATCAAAAGAATCTTAGTGAAATTACTTGGTTTTTAGTTTAGGATACATTAGGGTTTCAAGGCATTGCAAGGTATGTCGTGATGAGCGGTAGGGATTGCATATTTACAAAGCTTATGGTGCTTAATATACGTGTGTTTGAAATATTTATAGACCATTCAACATGTCAACTCAATCAGGGACGAATCTTACTCAACCATGTCAAGATCTGCTTAATGGTAAATTCTGCAATCCGTTCTACTCTTTTGTTCCTTCACTGCAATTTTTAATACCTTCTGTTTTATGAAATTAAGGCGCTTCATTTCTCTTAGGAATAATTCCACCTGGAGACGAGCACATGTATGCATGCATGCAATAATATTGACTCTTACTAAAAGATGCAATTGATTTCAGTTAATAATATCCGTAAAGCTCTGCTGCTATTTTATCACTTATTATATACAAGCTCATTTTCCATAAAACTAATCATATGTGACTATTGAATTTATGTGTTATTTATGTGTATACACTTTGAATTTATGTGTTTGGCATATCATATGTGACTTTAGATGCAAATATGTGCATGATATTATAAATAGTCCTATTATCATGCTTTCACATGTGCCATCTACTGGTTCAAAATTTAAACAGCTCTCAGGGTAAATTTGTAGTTGTTACGTATAGTATACCTCTGATTGCTTCTAATACGTCTGTTGAAACCCCTTCACTGATGACTTGAACCAGTGTAGATGCATTCTACGCAAACACATAAATTCAAAGTGTACCAATATTGGTTACGAATCTCATCTGGGTATATCGATACATTTATGTTTACTTTTTAAATAACTCTGATCTTCTCTAAATTGTTACAGAGTTCCCCTGAAGTACATGCCAATGCAGCAGAAAAGTCATTATCATGTACCTAAAGGAGTAAATAAACAGAAATTTCAGTATATAAAATCAACAAACCTTGGGGTAGAGAGTTTAAGAGCAAGAGGAGAAGACACATGCGTTTGGGGCTACTAATGATGGACTGCTTTGAGTTGGACTTAAGAAGAGGAAGTCAGATCGATTTAACCAACTTACTGAACATGGTTTGTCAGTGGAAGGAAATGCTAGAAGAAACTTCGGCTTCCATGGTACTCTCAGGAATTCAGATGGTGACATGATTTCACTAAAGAACTACATGGATGCCCAATATTTTGGTGAGATTGGTATTTGAACTCTAGCACAAAAGTTCACTGTGATTTTTGATACTGGAAGTTCTAATCTATGGGTGCCTTCTTCAAAGTGCTACTTTTCAGTGAGTTTCTTTGTGCTGTGTCTTTCACGTTTCTAGTTCACGATCTCTCTCATTTATTGATGTTTAGTTTGAGTGAGGTTCTCATGATTATTCATGTCAACGCAGGTAGTTTGCCTTTTCACTCCAATTATAAGGCACAAAGTTCAAGTAGCTACAAGAAAAATGGTATAGTCACTTGTGATCGTTTTTCAGTTATTTCCATTTTTTTTAGTTTATTGTTACATGGTAAACAAAGACCTTAGTGAAACTAAGGTGATTACTTTTGATAGGTCTTGTGTAACATTAGTTTCGCAAGTATCAGGATAAGAATTAAGACATACAGAGTGTTAGGTTAGGTGCACCATGAGAGGCTTTTTTTTGCGGAGTTTCCAACAGTACCATTCTTCCTTTTATGTTTCCTCACCTTGACACTAGATCATTAGACTCCTCATCCATCTATATGCCTTGACACGTGCTGTGTAAATTTGTAATGGCTAGCCGATCCTGAGCTATTTGTTATGTTTGTTTTGATAAGTGCCTTTTGAGAATCATCATTGATGGTGATGTATACAAGGGGAAAAGGGATTTCACTGGATAATATTGGAGGCAAAGGAGGATGCACAAATGAATTTGGCACAACCCAACACTTGAAAGAAAAATCCTAATTAAAAGAATATAGAAATGTGCACATAAAGCATGAGCATGTAGCCATATGTGTCGCTCATTCCTTGAGCTGATAGCAATAACTTGAGCGTTCGGATTGCCTTTGTCTTATATACATGGTTAGTAATTGTTAATTTCTTTCAGGGACATCTGCTGCAATTCAGTATGGAACCGGATCAATATCTGGTTTTTTCAACCAAGACTCCGTCACTCTTGGTGATCTTGTGGTTAAAAAGCAGGTAAAGATTGAGAATTTGTGGTTCAAATTTGCTGAGTGCAATATTTTCATCGAGTCTCTTAACTCGTGATTTTTCACTTTCTCCAGGATTTCATAGAGGCTACCAAAGAGCCTGGAATCACTTTCATGGCAGCCAAGTTTGATGGTATACTTGGCCTTGGATATCAGGAGATCTCTGTTGGGAAAGCTGTTCCTGTCTGGTAGTTCACTCATTTCCTGCTAACGAACCATTGCTCTTTATTACATCCAACAGCACAACCACCTTAACCAGCAACGGTAACCATACTAAAATACTTAGTCCCATGTCTATTTTTTGTGTACATGAAAACATGGCAGTCTCACTAGGATATCGCTGATTATCAAAGATGACATTACTTTCACTAAACCAGGCTTTCATTAAAACATGGAACAACGTATAATGGCAACATCGTGTCATTTGTACTATTACCAATTGTATGTATCTGAAAGGCAAGGCAATATTAACAATAGTCTGCCAATGTGTTGTTAGAGGTTGCAATTTCAACCCTTATGGATGAATCTGTCAAATGGGCAAAATTACTCGATCAACTCAAAAACCTAACTTTTGCTTGACTGTGCCATGTTTGCAGGTCATCATGTGAGATGAACAACAATGTAGTCAAGGTTTCATATGTTTATTATCAGCCACTTGAAAGGACTGTCTTTAAGGTACGTTAGCTATTCTAGCCAATGGTAGGATGGCAGTTATAGTGGAAGCTGACGGGCGATTGAAGAAATGAATAATGAAGTTTTAAGATGAGTTTTTGGACATATGGTAGAACACATGCATCATGGCTCTAATGATCCTGATGTTATCGTTGAACTATTGAGCATTCTCTCCTCTTTGCCTCAGTATATGGTATGTATCTAATCTAATTTTGCTTGATTAAAATTGCATAAATATGTAACTAACAATTATGTTTTGGTAATTTTTATGTTTTCTGTTTGATGTATGTATGCTGGAATGTAGATGACAACCTAACTGTTGAATTCTAATATTGGCTGCGGATTCTCAAGAATTACAGGTGATGTATACAAATTTAAGGTGTTTGGTTAAGTTGTGCTTATATTTATCAATTTCGAGTCATCTCTAGATGATGTAGTAGTTATGGATTGTGTCCTTTATCTCAAACAGACCAAATCGATAAAGTTAGCTAATAGTGGGAATAGGTTAAATGGGTTGAACAGATTGAAAGTTGCCTAAAGTCTTATATCAATGTAAACATTTCCTTAAGCGATTTTATTTTTTGGTTTATATTATAACTATAATGTTATTCTTTTTGTAAATATATGTCATGAACTAATCTTCCTAACATATATTAGAAAGTTGGACTAAATAGCTGGTGTGGGTCAACCCAAATCAACCGGGGCTGTTCTGACCCATACTAAAAGTTGACCCGATTTAACCCATCAGCCAACCTGTAAGATCAGTCGCTCTCACCACCTCTAAATTTATCCTAATTCTTAATATTATTGCTGAACTCCTTTGTCCTGTCAGTATTGTCAATCTTAGGGATCGTGGATATATTCGCTATTCATGAAGAAAATGAGTCAGGTTATCTGGCTTTCTGCAATAACTTTTTTTGTCTTCTGAAAGTCTTGATGCAGTCAACGTTTCTGCATAAACTGAGAATGTGAATGTGAACATGTAACTTGCAGGCTCATCGTATCAGCATCTGCCTTTACATGATCCAGAGTCGTCAAATGATAAGAATTTTGATGAAACAAATATGTATGCCAAACTCGGTATTATTTCAGTCTGGAAGCAGCAATTTGTGGATGCTATCATGGTACTTTTCATAATAATAATAACAATAGTAATAAAATTACACATTAATCACTATCTGTTAACAATTTTTTTTAACTTCAACAGTTAAGAAACTTAAAATTGAGAGAAGAAAATATAAGTTTCGGACGGGTTTTGTGGCATTTTGTTGTGGCGCCATGGAGACTGTTATTTGCATTTGTTCCTCCATATCAGATTGCTCATGGGTGGATTGCTTTTATCTGTTCTATGATGTTCATCAGCGGAATAGCTTACATTGTCACAAGGTTCACAGACCTAATAAGCTGTGTTACAGGTTCATATTTTTTTACTTCTGAATCTTCCATTTTTGTTTATCTTGTCATGTAAAGTCAAAGTTATCGTTCATCCATGTAGGAATCAATGCTTATGTCATAGCATTCACTACATTGGAAGCTGGAACCTCGTGGCCTAACTGGTATTATGGTTACACAATTGTTAAATCCACCAAATATCACAACCACATACATTGCGCCAATTATAGTAGTTATATCAGTGCTACTATTCCTGTGATTTAGATTGCGTGAAACATATTAAAGTCCTGTTTTGATATGTTTATTATGCAGAAATAGTAGAGACGGACCTTTTCGTGCCAACTTTCCAAAAAATTGTTCCCAGCAAGAGAGCAATAACCAATGAAAAGAAAAATCTAACAAGGTTATTGATGCGTGCAAAACCGTCAAGTTTTCTCACGCAAGCTGACCACTTGTGAATGGCCAACTGTAAGAAACTTAAAACAGCTTAAGCACGAATGCAATGAAGATCTGAGGAGTATAGGATTTCCCCGGGTCGTTATGTCCCAGCGAGCTATGCAATGGATCACCAAACGTATAGTGATCGAGGAATTTGAATGGAAAAGAGATCTGAATTAATTATAACTACAGAAAAAGCCAACAAATTACAACGGCTTAAATGCAAATTAAAGGAAATTAAAAAGATAAAAAATATTAAATAAATGCTATCACTATAATTAAAATGATGTTTTTGTTTTTATGTTTTTATAATACTGAAATTAAAAACTACGCGACGTACAAATAAAAACGTGAAACTAAATCAATATTAACCCTAAAAATATGAAAATGATGTTTTTACAAACCTAATGATAAAAGAAAATTATTAGAAAAAGAAAATTATTTTTATAACTATTTATCTAATTATTATTAATTAAAAACTATTTTAACTATTAAATAATTACCTAAAATACAAGAAAATATGAAATTAAGATAGAAAAATAAAACTAAGATTTAGAAAAATCTAAAATATCAAAATAGAATTTTCAAAACTATTTTTGTATTTTTCTGACTATTTTTGGATTTTCTAGGAATTAAAAACTATTAAAAACTAATTAAATTATTTAAAAATACAAATTTAACTAAGAAAAATCTAGAAAAATATTTTTTTTACTTTTTATATTTATCTAAACTTAAGAAAAATGAAAAATTATTTTTTTGAAGCTTTTCTTAATTAATTGTATTTAAAGCTAATTAAAAAGGCCTAAAAATTAATTTAAATGCAGAAAAATAGCAAATCAACTTAGAAAAATCTGAAAATTTCAGGAAAACTCTAAAATAATATTAGGAAGCTAGGAAAAATGGAAAAACATGGGGTTGTGTGTGGGAAATTGGGACTGATGTGCAAAATGCTTAGAAATAAGCACTAGAAATAAGCAAATGGAGACCAATAAGCACCAAACCAAAACAGAAGCTTAAATATACTAAAAGTGACCAAATGCAACTAAAATCAACAAGCTACAACCTCTGGATATCAAGCTTAACAGATTTGATGTTTGAGCTTATGGACTAAAAACAGTGAGAAGGGTGTCTACTTGCAGCTAGAATATAAGCCACAAAATAAGCTAAGATTGAAAACCAATAACTGGAACCTAAAATAGACCTGGGTGACTATCTCAAACCCCAAGCTGAGACCTAGAGAAGCTCAAATGAGCCTTGTGCAAGAGTTGCAAAACCTGCATAACCCCTGTGCAGACTTAATGCCCTGCACAGGGGATTTGGTCCCATTTTGACAAGCCAGTTAGAGCTTAAGAAAAAAATTACAAAATTTGACAAAAATGATGATGATAAAATAGACCAAGAGAGGTTTTAAAAGCCACAAGATTCACTTGATTTGACCCAGAAATGAGTACAATAAAAATCACCCTAGTTGAGCAAAAACTGAGAATTTCAATATCTTGACTTTTTCACAAAACTGAAATGTTGACTAAGTTTAGGTTTGATCATGATTTAAGGACTGATCATGATGTAATGTGATGAAATAACACTAATGTAAGCTAGACCTATAAAATTGGAACACAAAACAAACTTTTGATATTTCAAAATCTCAACAGATTTGCTGTAAGGACAGAAGGTTTGTGATTTTGACTTTAGAGCTTAGCAGGCACAAGGGAATGACTCAAGTGAGTTCAATAGGACTAAACAAGCATAAACCAACAAATTTCTACCACTACATAAACTTAAATCACAGACAAAGCCTCCCTTCCAAACACCACTGTTAAAACAGATTTGAACTTAAACCTATACCAACTACTGAACCAACATGTAATGAAGATCAAACTAAGTTTACTAGACCTAATTACAACTATATAAACAAACCTAAACAGTTTATAACTAAGTACAAACAAAATATGCCAGATGACTTGAAAACTGAACATGAGATAATAACTCACAGGAGTCCAGCTGTGTGGCAGGCTAAAATCAAAACCCAATCCTATGCTAATCCAATCTAATACAACCCAAACCAACCTCTGCTTCACCCCATTCCATGTCCAAACCACTTGAATCACAATTGCCCTTCACAGTTGACTTTAGTTGACCACTTCACAAATTTATTTGAAAATGATTTTTAAGCTTACAAAAAGCTGTAAATAGCTTATAAAAGCTTAGTTGAGTTTAGAAATAAGCCTCTAAGAGCTTATGCATAAGACTTGTAAACTGAAATTTGCACAGTTAGCTTAAGATTTGAAACTTATAACAGAATTTGGAATTACTTATTCAAAACACATTACACTGAAAGTTTAACTTAAATATGGTTCATAGAAACTGAAATTACATCATTTAGATATAAACTACAACATTTATAAAAAAAACGACATTAAGGTAAAAATATAAAACTAACTAACTACTTCTTTCTTCTCTCTTCAACCTCCTTTTATACTCCATATGCTTCTCTCACTTGGTCTGAGCTAATCCCACTTGATTTTACAACCTTTGGATGAGTTAAAGTCATCTTGGCCCTCCATTGTGTTTTGGCGGGAAAAGTGATTTAGCAGTTGGGGTTGAGTGCTTGGGTAGAAGAGGCATTAAATGCTATTGGCAGGTAGGTGAGGTGGGGGGACATGGAGAGTGGAAAGGTGAGGAGGGGGGATGGGTTGGTTGGTTTTGCAGGGCTAGATGTTGGGGATGAAGAAAAAGGCGCGTAGGGTGTGTTGGTTTGACTTGGGTTGACCGGGTGTTTAATAATGCAAGGGGTCAAAATGCATATTGACAGGGGGTCCAAAAGGGTTGGCAGGGTCATATGGGGTTAGTGACAAGGTCCAAAATGGTTTAATAGGTTTAATATGATAGGGACCATTGTTGTAAATTCTGAAATTCAAGGGACCATTGCTGCCATTTATTCAAAGTTGATCCAAGGGTTAAAAGTGACAAGTTTCAATAATGCAAGGACCAAACTTGTAATTTTCCCATTTTCCAAGGACTAATTTTGCCAAATTTTAAACTTGGAGGACCAAACTTGTAATTTTCTCAAACTTTTTATATTTTTCACCAAAGGACTAATTTTGACAAGTTATGATTTAAAAAGGACCTTCGGTGATTTTACTTTTGAAATTGTGTGCTCAGGGACTGTTTTTGACAACTTTAGAAACTTGGGGGACTGAAACTGCCAATTATGCAAACTTTGCTCATTTTTCATCTGATTTTAAACATTTTGCATCTGAAACATATAAAATGCAATTTTGAGATATTTTCAGTATTTTGATGCATTTCTGAGCATTTTTAGACGTTTTGCAGTTCAGATAGACCCAAAAATGATGAGTATTTACACACTCATCAGTTATGATCAGGGGTTTGCCAATAACTTGACCATTGTTTGCGTATACAAGACTTTAATTGGCTCCAGTTGGACTGTGAATACTTTGTGTTGAATATCAAATCTTTTGCTCCTGCAGGCGGTGTGCTTAGTTCTTCCACCAGTGCGCTATTTGTTATGCGTAAAAGTTCTTTGTGACATTTGTAGTCCTCAAACTTTACAATATCACAGAATTCGTAGCTAAAAGAACATGTTAACTTACTTATATATGCGTGATGATCTAGAGCGTTCAGCAAGTCAATTCCAAGCCAGAATTCTGCATTTTCTGAGCTCACTTCAAGCATCCATGTTGCTGGATTGCACTCGGCTTTGAGCTTTGGGACACCAGGAATTTCCTAACATATGTAGCAATTCTAATGTATTTTGTTGAGCATATACGTAAAATATAACAAGATCAGGTTACTTTTGAGTTACCTCAAATTATTATATTTAACAAAACAGAAGCATATCGAATCTTCGTTCTTATTTTTTTTGGTTCTTTCATTCCAGGGTTCATCTCAGACAGTGCCCTTCTTCATGGAGTGGATGCGAGGAGCCTAAAATCTTATATTCTTTAACAGTAATTTAGGACACGAGCTACTCGACTGCAAATGTCTTAATAATATGTAGCTCAGTATCCAAAGTGTTATGTGCAAGTACTGATTTTAAGGTAAAGTTTCAACCTTATTACCATTCCAGATTTAAATCTGTAATTAGTTTTTGAAAACATATTTGATCAATCTTTTGTTTTATATGGAGCAATGTTTGGTACCCGGTCTAGATAGCGAACTACTGTCAACATGGGTTTGGGTCATTTTATTTTATTCAAGGACTCATGACTCTTAAGTTGTGTTTATATGGTATAATAATTTAGTATAATTATTGTGATCGCTTTTTGTAGGCATTGCTATTGGAGGAGATGTCTTTTTCGGTTCTAATTTATGTGATCATGTCTTGCGATTCAGCAAAACTGGACAGGTATATGTTACCCCTTCCATTAATTATAGCAGATAGAAAAAGAGATAAGATTAGCAAATAAATCTTTTGTGTGTGACCGTTAGTAATACATCATGCCGCTTCCCTACTGAAAACGAAACAAAACAAAAGAAAGTTCAGAAGCACTTGATATATAACTGAAAGATCAGATAAATTTGAAGGACCCAAGCTTATACTTTAAATGCAATTTTCATCACACCTTTGCACTAGCAGGGGGTTGAACCCGAGTATGAAACATAGTAGGGTGTTATTCTACCACTAGACAACTGGTCTTAGTTGCTTCTCCTTTTTTCATCGAGATTGGGGCTGGACCGGATAGTGCATTGCAAATTCAAATCTTTTCGCAAATTTATAGTTTGAAGGAGCGTTTGGATATCAAGGTTAATATGTTTGTGTTTAGGTTTGTGTAGAATATTATTAAAATTATAGTTTGGAGTGAAACTTGAATTGAAATAGTACATATATGTGTATGTGTGGTGTTTTCGTTACAAGATCAAGGAGCCGGTATTTCATCGAATGCCTTGGTCTTTTACAGTGTATATTTATGGAGCTGGAGTTGAAGGCGGTGATAGCTGCAGGTATGCACTCGGCATGTGGTGGAGTAGCTTATCAACCCTCTGACTACGGGTCTTTGTGCTGAGAAAGATAACAGGTGTTGAATGAAGTTTTCATATCGATTTATTAGCATCAGTTTATGTTTACGTGTGAGTGTATTTTCTAACATCTTGATGTTTACTGGGAACGGGACCAATGGGGTGTCGTAACATAAGGTAAGTATCTCAAACTACATTACAGTTTAGTTATTAAGTGCTTATGGTTCAAAATTAACTATAATTCCCTTCATCTTAAGTATTTACACAATGATTTATAAGAAGAGCAACCAGCACTTTGACCTTCTATGTAGTTTAATTGAAGTTTTTTGTTAAATAGTATATTATAATTACGATATACGAGCAGGGTTTCAAATTGCATGTTATTTTTGAAAAACTAAACTTTGATTTCCACAAATAATTAGTTACAGTGGTTCAAAGACGAAAATAACATAAACAAAGGTGATTCAAGGTCGGATTTGGGTTGAAAAGATATTGAGTTTGGACAGGCTCATACAGAGGCACAGGAAGGACGCACACAATGTCGTCTCGATTTTGCCTGTGTTTAGCCCAGCCCATTGGTATTGTCCAGCCATTGGTAATGGTTTCTGGCCACGTTAACGAGGTAAAAATATATTCTAGAAATATTGTTCATAAGAATATATCATCATACAATGTATGGTATCTGTTTATCCAAATTTGTGGTTATCGTAGGTACCTTAAATCTCATGTTGCAGGTACATTCATTAGGGGAGGGGAAAGGAGTGGGTTCGGACCAGAGTCCGTGCTAGACAATGACCACTTATGGACCTATTGGGCACCAAAAGATAGTAGGAATAAGGACCATTGGATTGAGTTCACAACAAAGGATGAAGAGTTGAAGTTTAATGTGGTTAGGATTCAAGAGGCTATCGGGTTGGTACAAAGGATATGGAAGCATGAGATATATGTCGATGGGAAACGAGTTGCTACAGGGACTACAGTCGGGTATAAGAAGCTTCATAGGCTTGAAGATGGTGTTGTGACCGCGCGTAGTGTGAGGATTCGGGTCATTGGTTCAAGAGGAATTCCTTTGATATCTTCTGTTGGACTTCACTATGATCCTTTTTGGCGCCCAATGGCGAGATGAAGAACTAATGTTTTTTATCTATATATGTGTATCCATTTAAATAGTTAAATTATTTTTGACAACAAATTGTGATTGAATCTTTTAATTTGTTCATCAAACTTTAGAAATCATACAGAAACTTTTAGTAAAGTCGTCCATATTATTCGCAAAAATATGAGAACTAAAAGGTATAGTCGAACATGTTTGTAAAAATTGTCGATTTTTCTTACAAGAAACGACGAAAAGCATATAAATGGAGTCCTTTATCGATGTGAAGAGTGAACATGGTTCGATAGGTAGCTTCCTTAGGTAGCAGAGGCGTTGCAACCGACCCCCAAAGCATCTATGCCAGGGTAAGCTTTTATAATTTAGGGTGCATTATTCACTTTATATATTTCAACAAACTGATGCATGTGTTTAGTCATTGAGTTAATAAGCTAATATGGGTTTCGGTTTCACTTGATCAATTTGCACAGCGTGTATGTTTCTACCAATTGTGAGGGGATCAATCAACTACGCCTCATAAGTATCCTGCTACGGGATATCATTTATGGTTATGACATCTTCCATTGGCCCCCTTCACTTTTCATGGTAATTGTTATCAGTACTTCGGTTTTTGGAGGATTGTGTAACACACCAAGTGGGTTTCCTATACATATATTTCATTTAGCATGACACGGCCAATATTACGATTATAATAAATTGTAATTTTTTTTGTTTATAAAATGATTTAAAAGGCTCTTTATGCACTTGAATACATTAAGATTCCTTCCGGCCCATTTAATCCACGTTTCCTACTTTATTAAATTTTATAGTTTACCCTTTTGTTTATAATACCAATGAAATTTGACAAATAATTTCAAAACTCTCTGTTTTAATATGCATTTCCCACAGCTGAGTTGTTTTAATATGTATTTCAGTTAACAAAATACAACAAACAAATAATTATAAGTCATGCCCGCCTATTGGGCGGGCTTCGAAAACTAGTATATATATATATATATTAAATAAAAACGACGTTGTGAATATTTTTGTGCACAAGGGCATTGGTCTTTAGTTAATTGTTAAAATCACAAGGGCATTTTTGTCTTTATATTTTTGTGCAGCATTTAATGAATTTGATGTGTGCTTGTACTTTCAATGTGCTTGTGCTTTTTCAAAACACACATTAAAGGCTCGTTTGGTATAGGTGTATCACCGATTATGGATTCAAAGAAAGTACGCATCCATCATTTGGTACACTTTTATTTCCTAACAAAAAGTTATTGAATGAAATATTCTCTTTATTTTCATTCCATGACATATTTGTGACTTTTCATCATATCCACGAATAAGATTATAGCATTTTATTTTACTATTTTTCTTCACCACATATTTATTTATTCTATATCTTATTTTCTATTTTCTTTTTCAAAATAACTTATAATATATTAATTTTTATATAAACAAATATATAATTTAAATATTTTTTAATTTTCTTTCTCCTCCTTTTGTTTCAAACTTTTCTTAAATCCGAATCCAATTCCATTCTCAGTTACAAACCAAACGGGCCCTAAATAAAAATGACGCATTGAATATGACCAAGCTAAATTTATGGTGACATATTTTTTTTATACATTATTTGTGACACATTATTATTTTTTTTTTGGCGACACATTTCTTTTTTTTACTTTTATATGACATTAAATTTATAGTGACACACCAATTTTTTGATACATATGTAGTGATACATATATAAATAAATATCTTGATACATATATAATGACACATTAATATTTTTGAAACATTTGTAATGTGAACTAAATTTCTTGATACATTTATAATGACACACTAAAATTTTAGTATACATGTAGTAACACTAATTTTTTGATACATTTATAGTTGCACATTAAAATTTAGTACACTTTTAATGACACATTACAAATTTTAATATATTTGTGGCGACAAAGTATGTTTACACACAAATTTTCTTGACACATATGTAGTGACATACCAAATAAGTGATGAGTCAAATAAGGGATACACGGCATGTCAAAAATCGATAGTACCCGAAAGTAGTCGGATGACAAACATAATTATGCACGTTCACAGAGATGCATAATTATAAGTAGATATAAAAAATTAAAATAATAATAATAAAAGAAAATCAGTGAAATTAGATCAACAAAGATATTAAAATAATTGATAACTTTATAAAATATTCGATTGTCACAACAGCCAACTATGTGCATCACGACTAATACATTAAAAACTAAAAAAAATATATACATCAATAAAAAAAGAAAAAATATTTGATTTAAATAGAAAAAAATGAAGTATTCACTTGTTTCAAAACCTTAACCCAAAATATATATCACCATATAACCTTCGAACATGTGATACACACGGCGGCAGTGTCGTAGCAAAGCTCGGTTTCACACACGTTAGTTTTCGGCACATGGTGGTCGCTAGATCCGCATGGCTACGTCACAACAATGGCTAGGGTTCCGGTTAACAAGGGATGCCCATGAAACAATTACGACATTAACTTTGGCCATAAAACCGATATTTGCTTAACCCGGCACCGAAACTATTTGATCTCCGATTGAAGATGGGTTCAATATAGTTTCAAACTAGGGGGACCTTGTTTGTATTTCGAGTCATACGGGTTGACCCGAATAGGCCGAATATAATTTTGGGCCCAATTAACCCGATCCGAATTGTCTTATACTGGTCGAGTTCTGGTAGGGCTTTTATGACACCCCTGCATGCAGCCCTAACACTTATTCAACTATTTTCACTTTTAACAAATCCCCGATTTCGGCACCGTTCAAGGATTGTTCATTAATCATCTATGTAAGCAATTCTTTTCATGGTTTACGTTTGATATCGTGATACAAAAATCCTCGATTTGGAATGCTAATTTTGAAATTCTCTTTTGAAACCCTAATTTTAGTGCTGCAGGTTTTTGTCACAATTCTTGATACTTTCACCGTTCATCTTTATCAATAATGTGTTACAGCAATTAACTCCAAACGCTCGTTTTCTCTCCATATCCAAAAATCTTCATCTAAGGGTAAGGGTTAGGGCTCATATTTTTATTTTATTTTCTTCTTTTACTTCTGCATGGCGGGTGGAAAAAAGCGGAAATTGGCGTCTGATAGTATGGCTGGTTCTGGAACTACTGATAAGAAATTTGATTATGAGGAACTAAAGAGGATGGGTAATTTAGTTCTACCAAAAGGATCTGATAAGAAATTTGATGAGGAGCTAAATAGGATGGCTAATTCACTTCTACCAAAAGGATCGGATAAGATAGTTGATTATGAGAAGCTAAAGAGGATGGCAGGTTCACGTCTACCAAAAGGATCGGATAAGATAGTTGATTATGAGAAGCTAAAGAGGATGGCAGGTTCACGTCTACCAAAAGGATCGGATAAGAAATTTGATCATGAGAAGCTAAAGAGGATGGCTAATTCACTTCTACCAAAAGGATCTGATAAGAAATTTGATGAGGAGCTAAAGAGGATGGCTAATTCACTTCTACCAAAAGGATCTGATAAGAAATTTGATGAGAAGCTAAAGAGGATGGCAGATTCACTTCTTCCAAAAGGATCTGATAAGATAGTTGATGAAAGGGCTTTCAATGCTCTACCAGTAAGCCGTGATGTTGACGAGGTAAGGCTTAATTTATTGTCTTCTCTTTTTTATATTATAGATGGATGGAGATATTGGCCCAATGCAGTTTTGTATTTCATTGAACGGGCTGGATACTCTATAAAGCCTCACTTAAAAGCAACTTGTTATTACTGTATTTAAAAGATCAGATCTTTGTCAAAATAATTTAATTATTTTGTATGTGACATGATACTCCTTTCTGTATAAGAAACTGATTATTTTTTTAGAAACTATAGTGTTATGGCCTTATGGGTTAACCTGATCTGAACCAGAATTGAGGCTTTATATAGGTTACTATTCGCTTATAAGCTGCTCGAGTTTTATTCTAGTTATGTATCCTTGACATCTTGTAGGTGAGGTTACAGCTGAGTCGAGAGGAAGTTGCTGTTGTTGAGTTTAACAACAAGAGGTTCTATAAATTCTATACTGATCCCACATCCGAGACACCAGTTGCTCATCAGTGGAAAATGGTTTGGTTATTTTTCATTCATTTTACAGAAATCTTAGTTGCTTTTGAATTTTATTGACAGGTGAAACTTGGCATTCTAGTAAGAGGCGGCAATTCAACCTGTTTAATGGATAATGTCGATTCAGGTTTTCAATTTGTCTCTTAACGTGTCTGATGGACATACTTGGACAAACAATGATACAACTGTGGAACGGGTTGATTGGCCCAAGCGGGTCAAAAGTTCCACAACCTGTACTGATAAGAGCATGTAACCTTCTAAAATGTTTTATTTAAAATTATTACTATTATTATTATTTTGACATAACAATGTTTATTGTTTTTAATATTAATGAGATTTGAAACATTATTTAGTTATATCACTTAAGATTTGAAAGTGTAAAGTTTTGCGGGTTGACTTGACTCCACCCATATACAACCATTTTAGATTTCTATATTTTGTCCAACTTAAGTTCATATACAACCATTTTAGATTTCTCTATTTTGTCCAACTTAAGTTTGCTGCTAATTAAGATTGTGAAGTTTCAATATTGAGAAGTATTTTAGATGTTTGGCTAAGATGTTGCGATCTTTATCGGTTTAAAAGTCTAATCACATTTTCTCAAGAATGAAATAAAATAGAAGGGCATCTAGCTACAGAATGAAATAACACAGATGGGCATCTAGCTATGCCATTTATTGTTAAGTATATAAATACGTTACACTTGAAAGATATTCGAGACCTTTTTTGGCCAACTAAGGTTATTTTTTTATATTTTTTTTGCAGTCTCGATCTATAAATGGGTACGATGGTGGAGCACATGGAATATTCTGAGTGAAATGGAAATGGCTACCTGGGCAAATTGAATTTTACTTGCATAACTTTTTTTTTTTTTCATTTGTTTGTCGTTTCATTTTACTTTGTCTTATTCTGTTTTTGTGATCGTTAGTAACTTGACATATGGAGTTGCGACTACCATGTTTAAGCTGTGTTGCAAATTCAATTGTACATTTTCGTGTGTTCAGTGTGCTTACTGTTTGTTGCAGAGTTTTGGAAGACTGCTGTTGTACTCTGATTTCTCTTAAAATAGAAATATTATCGTTCTGTTTACAGCATTGTCATTTAGTTATTCATTATCTGCTGCTGAGGTACATATTAAGTTATTAACAGCTCAAAACTTAGCTCCCAAGTTAACTCGAAGATCTTATCGAACATCTTTATTAGTGATTCACATAGTCTAAGGGGGTTCTTACCTTAAGGAGCCATAGGTTACCATTTGACTGCTAAAGGTCCCTAAATCCTACCCAAGTAAACAAGACAACCTTTTTCGGAATGTGCACTATGCAACATACTTGATTTCTTGCGGGAAGTATACAAGGACTTTCAAGATCTACTAGAAACATCAGATTCTAAACATGAAGCAGCACATCCTCACAATAGTAGACACAGAATCAAAACATATCCCAAATCACTTGATAGTTGGAATCTTAAATAAACTAGCCACAAATGCAAAAAAAAAAAAAAAAATCAAGGCAATTTCTTTGAGGCATAAACCAAGATTCGAATAAAAATAGATGCATATAAATATAAATGGTCAATGGGGGTGGGATCCGTATAGTGCACATAATTTTCAAAGATCAAATGGCATGATCCTAGCCATCCAATCTACCTTCATCCAAAGGACAAGATTAAATCTCCTATTTACACTATAGGGGCAATTTTGTCCATTTGGATATCATATCACGCTTCTCAGTTACACCTCTTCTCTCTACGATCAAAAAAAACTGACAAAACACACAGTTACAAACACACACCAAACACGATCCAATTATGAAAATTCATCAATTAAATTCATCAATTCTTCAAATCCGGTCCCAAAATTAGGTCGAAAATCATCAAAATCATTCAAATCCGATCCAGAAAACATCAAAATCATTCAAATCCGATCCAGAAAACATCAAAATCATTCAAATCCGATCCAAAAGTTAGGTCGAATTAGGTTGAAAATCATCAAAAACATTCAAATCCGATCCAGAAAACATCAAAATCATTCAAAACACACAGTCACACACACAATCACACACACATGGATAATATTGGAGAAATCACTTGTGTTCAGGTTTTTGAAGGTAGTGTAGGCAGTGTTTGTGATGCAGGTAGCGAGGTTATGAGTGTTGATGATGTTGAAGGAGTTCGGATAGTTGAAGAAGGTAGCGAGGTTATGAGTGTTGATGATGTTGAAGGAGTTCGGATAGTTGAAGAAGGTTTACTTGCAATGAATGATGCCGGTGATGCTGAACGAGTTCGGTTTATTGTTGAAGATGATATCAGAAGTGGTGAAACAGATAATGAAAATGAAACACATGTTAACGGCAAGTCATTTGTACTTTTGTTAAATTTCTTTCAGATTTAAGGCAAAATATGAGATATACGTAAATCACAGGTGATTTGCCATAAATCACAGGTGATTTATGGTAAATCACAGGTGATTTATGGTAAATCACATGTGATTTATGGTAAAGCAAATGTGATTTACAACACGTGATTTACCGTAAATCTCATGTGATTTACCATAAATCACCTGTGATTTACCATAATTCACCTGTGATTTACCATAAATCACCTGTGATTTATGGTAAATCACAAAATGATTTAAACAAATATGATTAACACAAACTTCAACCTTGTATATTTTTCAGAAGATGTGACAACACCTAAAGCGAGTTTAGTAATTCATAAGGAGACACCTGGGGGTTCAGTTTATTGGCAACCTAATATGGAACCAGAATTAATACCGAAAGAGGGGGTTTACTTTGACACACTAGATGAGGCTATTAGGATGTATAAGGCTTACGCTCTTAGAGGTGGATTTGAAATAAAGCTTTCATCACAAAGGAAAACTAGAAGTGGTTTTGTACAACACAAGTATCTGATGTGTAACCGTGAAGGAAAACTTAGGAACATCAACATAGATACTTTAAAAAGCCAAGGAAATGATAAGGCTATTCGAAACAGGAACCTACGGGTAACAGGTTGTATGGCACGTGTCAAGTTAGATTTGGATCCTGTTTCTGGAAAATACATACTAGCAAAATTCAATCCTAGGCATAACCATACGCTTTGTCCGGAAGTATATCGACATCTCTCTAAGACGGAAAGAAAAATGGTCTACTCTGAAAAGCTCTTTGTCATGAAAGCTAAAACCGCAAATATAGGTGCTACTGTAGCTCACCATATTTACAGTAGCATGAAAGGGTATGACCTAGTTCACGGGCAGGTTATGGATTTTAAGAACTATTTTAGGGAACTTAACTGCTTCATAGGGGAAGGGGATTCTCAAATGCTAATTAACAAGATGGAAAACAGAAAAGCGTATGTGCCAAACTTTTCTTTTCACTACAAAGTAGAAGACAGCGAACTAGTTGCACTGTTTTGGGCAGATGAAGTAATGAAATGTAACTTTGAAGAATTTGGCGACATCATTTCTTTTGAT
Organism: Chrysanthemum seticuspe; assembly: GCA_019973895.1. Taxonomy (NCBI): domain Eukaryota; kingdom Viridiplantae; phylum Streptophyta; class Magnoliopsida; order Asterales; family Asteraceae; genus Chrysanthemum; species Chrysanthemum seticuspe. The sequence continues at coordinate 257,107,597 of BPTQ01000005.1, read as the reverse complement.
GCGACGTTCAGGACTAATAAGTAAGTTTCAACTATTTTGACTTTATCAATAAAGTAAAAATCACCTGTTATCTGTCAGATGCCATTAGAAAATCTTAAGTGATTTAGTAAAATCACAAGTGATTTAGTAAAATCACAAGTGATTTAGTAAAATCACAAGTGATTTGGATCAATCACTTGTTATTTTACTAAATCACTTGTGATTTTACTAAATCACTTGTGTTTTGGACTAAATCACTTGTGATTTTCCACAGAATGTGTTTATTAATATATGCTTTCCATGTGTTTGTATATGCATTCAGGTACAATATGGTATTCGTTCCATTTACTGCAATAGATAACCACAGAAAGAGTGTGACAATTGCTGCGGGAATGCTGAAAAGTGAAGACACCAAATCCTACATTTGGCTTTTGGAGTCATTCATGTCAGCATTTAACAAGCAACCTACAATGGTCGTCACAGATCAAGATGGGGCGATGAAGAAAGCTATTGCAGCCATTCTCCCAGAGTCAAAACACAGGCTATGCATGTGGCATATCACCCAAAAGGTTCCGGCTAAGGTACTTTCTAATTAATCACTTATGATTTTACGTAAAGTTGTACCATCACTAAGCCTATGGACTTGTAGAATTGATGAGTGGAATTGTTTGACAGATTTGTAAGAAGATATATGATGAAACAGACTTCAAAAGGCGCTTCAACGAGATTGTATGGGATATGTTCTTGGAACCAAGGGGATTTGAGGAAAAGTGGGGAAAATTAATTGAAGATTTTGGCTTAAAAGATCATAAGTGGATGACGAAGATGTTTAATATGCGATCAGCATGGATACCTGCTTATTTTCTTGACTCGCCACTGTTTGGGTTAATGAGGACTACTTCAAGGTCAGAAAGTGAAAATTCATTCTTCTCGCATTTCACAAACGAAGGATCGACACTGATTAACTTCATGATCTGCTTCGAATCTGCAATGGAAAAGCAAAGACACATTCAAGAGCAGTTAGACTTTGATTCAATGGATTCGATGCCCAAGTTAAAAACAAAACTGATGATTGAAAAACATGCTGCTTTGGTATACACAAGGACAATTTTTCTACGAGTTCAAACAGAAATTAATGAAGGAATCTGGGATTGTCAGATACAGAATGTAGAAACTCGAGACGGCTGTGAGATAACACTCATTAGAGATAAGAATGCCGGTGAATATAGAACACTATACAAGGAAAAAAAGAAGGGCAAAAGTGAGGCGGTAGAAAAACCAAAGGTGGCGCGTGTTCAGGCAATGTATAAGGTACAAAAAAGCTATTTTAATTCAATATTGTGTGTTTTTCTTCATTTTTTATGCTTGCACAATGTATAGAACACTTGTGATTTGTTACGAATCACAAATGATTTTACAAATCACTTGTGATTTATTAGAAAATCACTTGTCATTTGTAACAAATCACTTGTGATTTGTAACAAATCACTTGTGATTTGTAACAAATCATTAGTGACTCTTTGTTACGTTATTCATTTTTTTATGTTTTGCTCTGCTAAGGTATTACGCAATTTGGAAGATGGATCAGTGGTCTGTACATGTAGGCACTTCCTTCGATTTGGGTTTCTATGTCGCCACATATTTTGTGTTTTCAAGAATAATGACATTGAAAAGATTCCCGAGAAGTACATTTTGAGGCGTTGGACAAGGGATATAATACCTCCTGATTTGAGAAGAAAGAGAAACCGATATGGTGAAAAGAATGAAACAGTTGATAGACTCACAAATGAGGCAACTTGTTTAGTAGACGAGTGCCTACATCGTTTGAGCAATGATGAAGGAAAGATGGCTGAATTTGTAGAGCAGATTAGAACATTGAAGAAGAAGGTCGACATCGCGGTGCCAAATCCTCCAAGCAAAAAAGATGATATGGAGAAATTTATCGGGGTTCCAAAGCCAAAAAAAATTGACGTCAACAACCCATCAGGTGCTAAAAACAAAGGTGGTACAAGAGAGGTACGTAGGAAGAGTGAGAGAGAGAAAGCAATAGATGCAAGTTTAAAGCCAAAGAGGAAATGCGGAGAATGTGGAGTGAAAACTAATACACATACCAAAAAAACTTGTCCTCTAGGTCCAAAGGCAATAGCGGCTGCAAAAGCAGCGGCTGAAAAAGCAGCGGCTGAAAAAGCGATGAATAACACTGCTTCAAACTAAGTGATTTTTTTTACTTTATAAATACTTTACATACTTTAAGTTTTAAATATTTGTGGATTGTTACCTCAGTTGTAACTGAGATGTTGATTGTTACTTGAGATATAAACTTTGATCTGCTGATTACTTCTTGAATAAAAATGATAGTTGGATTTAAATTTGTACTTTTTTTATTAAGTTGTATTGATATAATTTCAAGTTGTATTCACTTGTGACTTGTGATTTTTCACAAATCACTTGTGATTTAGTCAAATGTCCATATCACAAATGATTTGTCACAAATCACAAAAATGATATAACTGAGATGTTAAATTATTTTTCACAAATCACAAATGATTTGTCACAAATCACAAATGATTTGTCACAAATCACAAAAATGATATAACTGAGATGTTAAATTTTTACTTTTTTATTAAGTTGAATTGATATTTTTTGAAGTTGTATTCACTTGTGATTTGATGCAAATCACTTGTAATTTGATCCAAATCACTTGTGATTTGAATTAAAATCACAAGTGATTTACCTTAAATCACTTGTGATTTACCTAAATCACTTGTGATTTACCATAAATCACTTGTGATTTACCATAAATCAATTGTGATTTTCCCACACCAGTGAATAACCACCAAAAATTTAATAAGTAGCTTAATAAGAAAATCTATTTAAATAGGCTAAATAGTTGTCCATAACTACAAAATGACTTTTCATAGAACCACCAAAACATGTGTCCATAACGACACATGACCAACAAAATTTGAAAAGTCAATCCACCTGCCAGGATAACGACATGACCAACACTTGTCCATAAAGAAACATAAACAACAGAAATTAAAAACAAACACAAGTAGTAGACTGTTCATTACTACAACTACACGTCATACTTATAATTTTCGCGGTTTGCCCTAGCCTGGATAGCATTCTTAATCATCTCCTTCTTTGTCACTGGTATAAACCTCACATGGAATTCCTCAGAGTCTTTCATGTTTTTCCTAGCATGCAAATTTATGTCATGTGACAAAATCTTGGTTGCATACTTGACCCTCAAGAGCAACAAGAGATGTTCTTTATCCGAGTCTCCCACAATTTCACAGTCCCACCTTGAAAATGGTTCTCCCATGTACATATCCATATGATGCATACAGTAGATACCAGAGTCTTCGATATTATTCTCTGTCGTGGAACATTTCAGTTTCGGAATGTGTGGAACTGCAGTCGCAACAGCTTGACTCTTTCTGTGGCCAACACTTTCCAGGTACCTTGCAAACAACTTTATCTACAAAAAACCAATGTTAAAAAATAGTTAGACTAGTAAATAACAAAATCATTATAAAATGGTTCCAAAAGTCAAAGAAGAAAAAAAAAATTATTTTGACTAGTAAATTACCAATAGATCACATCTGTCTTTGTAAGCTTCATATAATGTTGTCTCGTCACGATTGTTGTTAAGGATATTGATAGCCGTCTTTTTCAGATTAATAACAACAACATAAAAACACTCAGAACCGAGAATGGGGAAGAACACCAAATCAACGTCCTTGAGATTAGAGCCATCAGTATTGTCCTTGAAACTAAATGCAACTTGTGCATCAAATATTTCACACTGTTGCTCCCACGTGAGTCCGCCATGACACATATTCCTTGTCTGTATTAATAAAACAAAAAGTCACTTAAGGAATAAAAACGTCTATGTAGTTTAATCCAACTTTATTAAAAAGATCGAAAACTTACAAGACAACCCGTATGAAAGAAATGCCTGGACACAGCTCCTGGTTCTTTGAATTTTTCCTCGTAATTAAGCAAAATAGACCAACAATCAACGACACCAGAATCCACACGAAAACGCGGTGTTAATGACTCCATTTGATCTCTGATCAAAGAATCGCCAGATTTCGTTTCAAAGACCACATCGCTGTATTAAAAATGTGGTTGTAAGAAAGTAGCCGTAAAATTGTGATTTTGAGGTACAAATCACAAGTGATTTGTACATACAAATCACAAGTGTGATTTGTACATACAAATCACTTGTAGTTTGCAGGTACGAATTGCAAGTAGTATTCTTACCCATTCTCGCCAAACATCGAAAACAAATAGTTGGAAAATTTGTACTCGTCCATTGTCATTATAGAGTCAACGACAGTCTTCTTATTAAGATAAGGAGAGGAAAGGTGGAGAACTCGTTTAGCAGCCTGGCGTCTCGTAGGAACATTTAGAGATGCATCAACTACAGGGCAAATCTGATCACTGTTTTTGTCGAGCAATTGAAAGAGTTGTTCAGTTTCAGCATCAAGCTCTTGACTATATGTGTTAATGATCTCTTCATCCTTATTTTCTACTTCCTCACCATCACTATCTTCCTCGCCATCACTATCTTCCTCGCCATCATCCTCCTCACTAGCTTCTTCGCCATCACTCTCCTCACTGGCGCCTTTCTCATCTTCATTTCCACCGTCCTTACCGCCCTTTTCATCATTCTTTTCTACTTTCTCACCATCACCCTCATCACCATCCTCCTCGCCATCACTCTCCTCACTCTCCTCACTGTCATCTGTCTCTTCTTCATTATCATCGTCCTTACCTTCTTGCTTATCATTGTCCTTACCTTCTTCCTTATCATCGTCCTTACCAACATCTTCATCCTTATTTCCTTCTCCCTCGCCATCATCATCACTCTCCTCACTATCTTCCTCAGTATCTTCCTCACTAGCCTCTTTCTCTTGTTCATCACCATGATCCTCCTCACCAACTGCTTTTGGTTTTTCCTCAGTATCCTCCTCACTAGAACCTTCTTCATCACCAGATTCTTCTTCGTCATCACTCGATTCATCCTCAGATCCATCGTCGTCTTCCTGATCAACTTCGTCATTTAAATTCATTACCTTCTTGAAGAGTTGACCATACTTGTCAAGGTAATCAGAAAGCTTGGCATCACCAGGGAACAATTTTTTGAATTGTTTGAGGGTCTCTTCTAAGTCTTCCATCTCATCAGAAATGATGGAAAACTTCGCTTCAACCTTCTTGCAAAATCCCTACAAACAGTTGACAAAAAAAGTATATGTTAATTAACTAAAAGTTCATAAATTACTACAATAAAAAGTATATAATCACATGTGATCCTATATTACCTGTTGGGTGGTCGGTGCTGATGGATAAGACAATCTGGTAAAATCGCGTACTTCATCAGTTTCAAAAAAACCCTCTGTTACCCCAGCCTCCTCAGGAGTCCACTCTCCCTGTAGTTCCAAGTCGCCAAATACACCTTGATCAATCTCAAGATCCATTCTATTCTTCATCAGAGTAGAAGTCCAGTCTTTAAGTGCTGGACGTGAACGAATGTATGGCATGGCTTCAAACTTGGTTGAATCCAAGTACAAAAGCTAGTTATAAAAACATACAAAAGATATATTAAAACATCAGCTTTGTAGAAAAGTTTAAGAATATGTATTAGGTTAAAGTGTCAAATCACAAGTGATTTGACACTGCAAATATAAATCACAAGTGATTTAAATCACTTGTGATTTACAGTGGCAAATCACAAGTGATTTACATTGGCTTACAGTATACACATAAAGCTTGAAATATAAATAGATGAAAAGAAAACTTACAACAAGGAAATACACGGGCCCATTGTAGTAGAGACCACGACCCTCTGGGAGTTTACTGTTATAAAGACAGTTGTAAATATACCCACACCAATCCAGGCAGTCAATCGGAGTGTCATCACGAATGCGTTTCAAGACATCAAATGAAAGATCCCCATTCTTTGTCTCATTCTTGCCAAGTGTGTTGGTGACAAGCGTAAGAAAATTAAGCTTGAAGATTAAATCAACACGGGTTGCGGTTGTAATCTTGTCAGCAATATGAGACGCCCGGATTTTTCCAATCTGCACATCAAACTGGTTAAGCCACTCTTGTGTCACTGGATCTTCAGGCCAATTAGGTTTAACATCTAGAGACAAAAGTGATCTTCCACCATTAGGAAGTCCTAACATGTCATGAACTTTGTCCGCATTCACATGAATAGTTCCTTTCTTTAAACGCATACAAAACTCCTTACTATCAAACAATTTCACAGCCAAATGACCCAATCTCCCTGGAATTAATTCCATATTTACTCCATATAACGATCCAAAACCGATACTATCCAAAAATGACTTCATATTCAGTTTAGAGTTTCCACGAATTGCTTTAAAAAGCGAAACAGGAACAACCCTTGAACGCATAACAGGATATTCACTATCAAGAAACTCCTTCTTAATTTTTGCCTCACTTGGACCCTTTTGTTTCCGCCTTTTCTTACCTTTCTGTAAACTAGATTCAGAACCAGAGTCATATTCCTTCTTCACAGCTTTTAGAGTTTCCACCTCTACAACATGTTTACCCTTATCCTTAGCAACGGCTCTGATCTTCTTAACACTCTCTTTTTTCTCCTCTTCCGCTACAAAAGAATCTGAAGTCTTTCTTTTCCTAGACTTGTCCTTCCCAGAAGGTTCCACCTCAAGTTGCTGCTTCGACTCAGAAGTGGACTTAGACTTGCCAGAAGGATGTGCCTCTACTTGCGGCTTCGCCGCCTGCTTATGTTTATAATCAGTACGTGGCGGATGCACATTTCCTTTGACTTTTTTGTCTTGTTTTTCAACATTAAGCATAGGCGGCTGAGAAGGCTTCGCCTTAGCATCAGGCTTCGCCTTAGCATCAGGCTTCGCCTTAGCATCAGGCTTCGCCTTTGCTTCAGGCTTCGCCTTAGCATCAGGCTTCGCCTCAGAATGCTGCTCCTTTGTAGAATGCTTCGCCTCAGAATGCTTCACCTCAGAATGCTTCTTTGCATCAGGCTTCGCCTGAGAATGCTTCGCCTCAGAATGCTTCACCTCAGAATGCTTCTTTGCATCAGGCTTCGCCTGAGAAGGCTTCGCCTCAGAATGCTTCTTTGCATCAGGCTTCGCCTGAGAAGGCTTCGCCTCAGAATGCTTCTTTACATCAGGCTTCGCCTGAGAAGGCTTCGCCTCAGAATGCTTCTTTGCATCAGGCTTCGCCTCAGAATGCTTCACCTCAGAATGCTTCTTTGCATCAGGCTTCGCCTCATAATGTTTTTCTTTTGCATCATGCTTTGACTTTGTTTTAGGATTCGCCTTAGGACTGTCAGCAGCCTCACTTACTTCACTGATGCGAGGTAAGGATGGGTTGGACTTCTTTTTAGATGGTTTAGGATCTGTGACACCTGCATAAAACAATTGAAAAGGTTTGTAAGAAAACGTAAACTACTTTTAATTAAAAGTAAAATAACATGTTTAAATTTTTGTAAGTAATTTCTGAATAGCCTACATTACATGTTCACTTCAGATCAGGGAGAACAACTTGTGTTTTTTGGAAAAATGACAAGTGATTTGCATAAATCACTTGTGATTTGCACAAGTCACAAGTGATCTGTCCAAATCAGTTGTGATTTTAAAAAAACACAAGTAATTTTCCGTGACCAAAAGGTAAAATGTAACGTAGGCTAATCAGCTCCACATATGAGTTTGGCTACAATTAGTATGTTTGTTTGAAAAGTAAGGTCAAAACGAATAATTGCATTCGCCTTGATAGATGAAAAGTAAATACCTTTCGGAACATCAGTAGTTGTATCTGAAGCTTTGTCCTTCAAAAAAGGCGTTGTTTTCAAAAGCTTATCAAGTCCAGCATCATCGTCTGCAAAGTCATCAACATCAAAGGTTAAAACGCAAAAACCAAAACAAGCATATAATTAGCAGTTAATTATAACCAAAATCGATATGCAAAAGAATTTATCGACTATGGACTGAAAAGAAAAACAGAAATTGAGACCAAAACATACTCATTTGTAACTAGATTCAAAGCGATTGGTAATAAGATTCCACCAAAATAGACTACTATAGACTGAAATGTAAAAGCATAATACAACTTCAGCTATGTAAAACCAGAAGGTTTATGTGCTTTGCCCCACAAATGACAATTACTATCAGCGATAAGAAGAATCAGATTCAAATCAATTTAATACTGAACAATAAAATATAAACTTAATAGTTGCGACACTTTAAAACCTTGGAGCATCAAAACAGTTGAACACAAAAATGGAGATAAAAACCAATGCGTCAAAGCTCATAAAACCCTCAACGCCAACTCCATCTACCCTTCGTAACTATAACTACAAACCCTGGTCCTAACCATACCAAAATAAACTCACGACTCTCGACCACAAATCACCATGACCTCGACCCGTAACCACAAACACTATGCTGAACTTCTACCTACAAATCTAAACAATGGAACTTCGCAACTGAATCCCACCCCCGACAACCTAATACTGACCCTAACCATTTGCAAACACAATACCAACTCGAACCAGGAACAAAACAACAGACCAACCCACGTCTACCAAAAACCATTCATCAGATCAACAACAGCTACACATTAAACAACAAAAACTATTCATTATGAAAACCATCATTTATGGGGGAAACAGCTAAAAACACACAATAAGTAACAGCTACACATTAAGTAACAGCTACACATAACGAACCATCATTTTTCACAGAACAAATTCATAATGAAAACAAAAACTTCACAAATCATAAACCCTAAAAACAACAATAATCAAACACTGAGCCTTCTATCCCCTAATACTTCTAGCAAGCTGAAATAATTAAAAAGTACATAAATTGTGAGTTAGAAATTACCAGAAGTGCTAGAATCAGCCGACGCTTTCTTTCGTTTCGGCATTATAATCAATCCAATCTGAGCCTTCTATCCCCCAACACTTGTATGAAGAATCGATTATTTGATTTTGATTGAGAGTGATTGTGAGTTAGGTTAGGGAGAGTAATTGTGAGTGTGTGTTAGTGTGTGAGAGTGACAGATTTAAGAGAGAGATCGGGTGGGTGGGAGGGGGTTGGTGTTAGACATAAATGAGGATATGTGCTTATCACGTGAGAATGATATTTACTATTTTGTCCCCCTCTTTTTTTTTCTCTACCATTTATTTAAAAATCCTAACCATTAGATTAAAAGGAATGAAGGGTGGGGATTATCCCATTTGATCTTTGATAAAAATGTGATCTACAATGAACCAAACTCATGGTCAATGTATCACTAGTAACATCATTGCTATAAAAATTAAAACTGGGTAAAAAAAATTGTATTATTATAAGAAAAACAAATCATTGCAGAAGATTTTACAGAATGTGACGCTACAAAAAACATAAAGTATTAGGCTGCCAAGCTTTACAAATTACAACAAAGGTTCTTTGATACCATCATCATATGCACCAACTATGATTAGATACAATATCTTTGAATATACATAACTCTAGAAGAATCACACAATTTTTCTCGAGTCATGCATATGCCCAGATAACCTATCGATTTCAATACAGTGGAGACAAAATTCCTTGCATAAATTACACTCAAAACGGCTTCCTAGTTACTAAAAACTAAAAGCTGAGAAACAATGTATTCTCACCCTATAGATGAACTGAGTATGTACAAATTAAAAGCATTGGCCGATGTATTTCTATTTGCTTTTCAATGTCTCCATATCCAATATTGATCTACTCACAGCTTCGGGGGTTTTATGAGTTAAATCAAGGTTCAAGATCTATGGTGCTAGAACTAGAACTTTGATGGTACCCAGACTGTTAGCAGCTAACATTGTCGGGCTGTCACTCTTCCAGCATACAGCACTGATAAAGTAAGATCCCGAATCATCATCGCTATCATCCACATTAGGTGTACCAAATCTATGCCATGTTAGAGGCTTTGAGATCGCCTGAAATTCCAAAGAAAGAAGTCCATTTAATACTTTCCATTTTATAGAGTCGTGATCTAACAAACTAGTATTCAACTCTATCTTCTATTCTCATGTCCCAACATAGATGCCAAAATTTGTTTTTAGGAAAATTCCAGACCATAAAACCTCTATATCTTGAACAATGTAGATATGTCCCTTGAGATGAAATATTAAATTCTGCAGCAACTTAATGCTTATATAAAAGTTGGCGTTGAATCTTTAAAGAAAAACTATACAAACTTAATCCATAATGAAACTTGCAATACTTTTTTTTAATGGTGTCCCATGGAAAAATACAACATTTCTTTTAATGGTTTTTATATTTGTACATTACTATTTATGTGAATAACTTGACAAAATTGCTTTAGATTACACAAGATTCCTCAAGGTTTCAGATATTTGAAATAACAAAGCAAATTCTTTAAACTATATATGTCAAGTCAACCATTGTAACATTTATCAATCTAAGAGAACTAATTTTGGCGTCAATATATATATATATATATTGTTCTTTTTGTTTTCAAGGGCTAGAGTAATAATTCTGATTGGTATAATTGACTAATTGTAAAATCTGTTAATTTAGTAAGAAAAGTAAACGAGAAGATTATGTTACTTACCTTATGATAGCCATATACTTCATTTGTTTCACTACCACAGGCAAGAAAGTCATTGTTTACTGAGAGACCCACAAAGTTCTTCTCATTTGTGTGACCTCTGAAGGTACGAACCTGAAATATTGTGCGTTAAGTATGATATACAGAGTTCAAGCAGTTGATTAGGGAGGACCGAGAATAATGCAAGTGGGTAAAATGAGGTGAAAAGTAGCTCACAGGAAGATATCGCTTCACATCCCATAAACGTAAGGTGCTGTCAGTAGATGCAGAAGCAAGCTCATCATTTGACAGGAACTTTACATATGAAACAGTTTTTTGGTGGCCACTAAAGATATGAATAGGATGGCTGGTGTTCCTCAAATCATAGTAGTGAATATGATGGTCTACAGAGCCAACCTGCAAATTTCGATGTTTGTATTAGAATAAATTAGATGATTCGGACAAGTCTAGCAGAAGTTGCTATCACCATTTTAATTTAGTAGAAACTAATCGTCAATTTGATATGTTCAACTTTACACTGTGGCTTAATTTTCATGAAAATCATGATGTAATGCATTGATACCAACGTAAGTTGGTCAAAAGTCTCCAAGGAATTAGAAAATGTGATGTTGAATGGCACCACATTTTTAACTTCTGATAAAAGCCAAGAAAATTACCGCAACGTGAGTGCTGGACCCAGGATTGAACTTGACGCAACATATATTTGCTTTCATATCAATGTTCATGGCACTTGATTCTTGCCTCGTGGACCAAATTTTCACCTGTGAGCTCAGATTCAGTACGAAGATTATATTAGCATAAATGATGAACAAGATGAGATTAATATAGCTGTAAAACTAAGGAGATGTGACGTGAAATATCAAAAAACATATACCAAAAACACCTGATACGGCATGTTATAAGTGAAACATGTCTTTCTTCCTCAGGCCTATCTACTAAATTGCATCATTGTAAAGAGCAAACTCTCAACTTACATAGATGGACATTTTTTTTTTGCACGCTATACCACTATCTCACAAGTATCTCTAACAAGACTTGAACCCACAACCTCTTGGTTGGTGGGCAACTCACATACCATTAGATCAAAGGCCTTGGGTTACATAGACGGACATTTACTACAGTTTGTTATAGTAAAGTCTAAATCGTAGCAATTGGATTAGATTTAAAAAATAAGAGTATCCTGTATGAAGAGTTTATGGAAGACCATACCGTTTTAAAAACGGAAGTGAATAAAAAACAGGAACAGTAGACTTAAGTTTATCATGAAACTTCATACATATACTATTAACAATGAATAGTTGTGAGTTGCATTATACAGACTTGCCTAAGGGCCTAGTGGAGCTTTGATAGTACATTAAAAGAACATACTCAATTTAACGTGATGTGTTGGACCCAAGGCAAACCTTCCTAGGTACTAGAATCTATAAACTCTCCCAGCAAAATAAGGGCATTCACATATCTTACTATCGAGGAGAAACGAGGTCTAGCTATCAGAAGCAGATTTTTCAATGTTCAAGTTGCAACTTGTATGTTTCCCAGCCAAGAGTTGACATAGGAATTGACAGTTAAGACCAATAAACTACAGTTACTAAATTAGGGTACATACAGAACACTCACGAATAATCAACAGAAGAACATTTGCAAATTTGGCAAGCTTATGAAGATATTATATACAATGTTCATACCTTACAGTCATCACTACCCGATACAAGCATTGAAGGTTCTTGGCGTGAATAATCAACACTCCAGACCCGTTTTTCATGTTCTTCATACTCCATCACACTCTGATTTTGCCAAAATAAACAAAATAATCAATACAACTTTTTTACAGAGGTGTTTTATTCTTCTAATACCTAAATTTGAGAAGTGCAAACAGAATGGCGCTATAACACTAGCAAAAATTTGCATTGAAGTTGGAATTCACTAGTAACCAGTATCCAGTTACCTGTCGAGTATTCACATCCCAGACAAATACTGTTCCTTCGTAATCACTACTAGCTATATGGTTTTTTGTATGCTTATTCCAGCTCAAGCAACTAAGCTTTGATCTTGTGGAAATCTCAACTACAGGGCAGTGTGCTTCTGGGGGTTCATTTACAATCTGAAAGAAGGTGGCAGCTCAATCATGAACATCCAACACAGAAACAGTAATTTACATGTTTAGAGCCTTTTTTCAATTTCAATGTCCGACAATAAAGGAATAGAAGTATAAACCAGATAAGAATTCCAAGATTCCATAAATTCACAATACATGATTAACAGTGGTCACAGGCTTCTAACTTCCAAGTAAAATGTGTAGAAATATTTTTAGGAACATTGATCACCAATATGTCAATGCTAGAAGGGTGGAAAAGAAAAGCTCACCGTTGAGAAATTAAAAACTTTTATGCGTCTTGAAACTCCAGCAGTAGCAAACATTTCATCATCACGGTCAAACTCAATGCTGTAGTAGAGCACATATTGAAGATTTCAGCATATTGTTAACCAGGGAACCGAGTTTTCATTTGCACAAGACAGTGGAAACAATTCGAGAAGACGAAAAATATTTCATTTTTAAAAGACAGTAATAATGAAGATTTCATGTTGTTGTAGCAAGCTTAGATACCCAAGGCTACATATATATTCTCAAATGAAAAAAACATTAGAAGCATTACTACTGCAATCATACCTAGATACAATGTTGGCTGAATGATAGAGTTCACCATGCCTAAGTTCTGCAATCACCCGTAATCGACTGTATAAAAAGATACAATATCAGCAATGCTCTCAAAGCTGCTATACAAAATGGAAGTGATAATAGATACCCGTATTGTGTAAAGGTAGATAGTACAGACTGAAAATCCGACAGGCCTGAACTATAACCTTCCCTTTGCACAACATCAGAATCCCTTTTATCATTATTCTGTACTGGGTTCACAAAATGGCGTCGCTTTTGCAGGTAGCATTGTTGTAAGTCATTGAACTGCAGCCAGTATTAGAACAATAGAAAACTAAATCAACAGGTTCATATTCCAGATAATCAAACTATATATATGATTTAAGCAATTTCACCAGTAAAGTTTCATAACTGACCTGAGACTGAACACGTTTTTTCTTCATAACAGCAAGACTTGATTGACCCGTATGTTGTGAACTCAATCCACTAGAAGCCTCTTTCCTTTGGGTTCCAAGTGAACTGGCTTGAGATTGTCCATACTCATTTCTGTACTGCATATTACTAATAGGAACACCTTGATGTGCTTTACCATAAGCATATAACTGGTCACTATTGTCTTTGTCTATTGATGAAGAAGACCAAGATATTGATCCTGGTACTTCACCAGCGTGCGTCCTCATTTTCGCCATATACCTATCTTTGGCTCTATATAAGTCGATCCTATGCCTCTCGACCAAACTAATGTCTTCTTTGATATAGTGGACATCAGTTTGCACCTAAAAAAATAACTTTGGTCATTATCATGATCATATGTTTCACAAGGTCAACGTTCACAGGGTATGTGTAACTGTGTAAGCTAAAGCATAGATTAAAAGGTAATCCTTTAAATGTGTGCATACTCAAATTAGGGAGACAAACCTCATTAAGTTCGTCAATTTTCTTTTTCCTAAGACACTGCAAGAAATCAAGAAGATTTTGCATATTCCTCTCAGCCTCTTCCTGCTCCAATTTTCTTTTCTTCTCGGAAAGCAGTGATAATAGTGTATCCAGTTCCTTAACTGAGACTTCATAACCCTGTCTAAGGATTACACACGAAGTGTCACAATAACAGTTTACCAAATAGGATTACAAAAGAACTCCAATAGCCTAGTGAAAAATTTGACAAGGGCCAAAGACACGCAAATTGATTAAAAAACATTTCTGGGAACTTGAAACCCCTTGTAATAAAAGTTCATATCTATTCTATAGGAAACCTTCTTTTTTTATATAAAAAACCATCAAATTCTTGCACTGATATTTACATCCATTCTAATATCAGACACTTTATATGTTGCTGAAAATTTAGTATAAATATACCGTATACTTGACGAATAAAAACTTAACACTTTAATACGTATTAGCAAAAATTAACTGATATGAAAACTTTTCATTGGTTTCATCCACAAGTATTGTCATAATTTTGAAAATTTGTAATACATATAGGGTGGGGACGAGATGTACTACCATTCCTAAAGTGATAGCAGTAATGTAGTTCAGAGTTATATTATTGAAAAACAATCTGAGATAATTCTGCTCTTTAATGAGCACTTACCTGGAGTAATGCCTGGCGAAATTGTTCTAACGGAGAAGCGCTTTTTGATACTTGAGAAGCAATCGTCTTCTTTAAAAGCTACATTTGGTACATAGAAACCTTTAGCAATGAGCTGCATTTTGAATTATATTCTTTCACGGTACAAAACATGTTGGACTAAAGGACTATGTAGTAAACCATGATATAGCTAAATGAGTACTAAGTAGCAAAGCATGTTTCTAAAAGATAAATCCGCATTACATGATTTTAGCAAGCAAAATAACAACTCACTAATGCTACAACAAGACTCCTATATGCGTATACATTGTTCGTAAATCGTAAGATACAATTGTGTTAACTGTCATGCGCAAATTAGGGATTTCTATTAGGGCAGAGGGTGTGGACACGGGAAAGCCCAAAAGAGCTACTTTTTTCTTTCTTTCCCTGAGGGAGGACCAGCCCTTTCATGCGGCAAAACCAAAAAAAAAGTACCCATATGGGACTTGAGTGCCGATAGAATTAAGAGAGGTAAAACTGGATTTGTGGAAGAGGGTTTAATTTATTGGTTGTTGTGGGTGGTTGTGTGTGTATTGGGGGTATTTTTAAAGAATATGTTTTTTGATGATGTGGAGCTGATATGCGAGGGATTTCCCTCAACCACACCCTCCACACTTACAAATAAATTTACGACCATTAACTTTCAATTCAAATCAACCCAAGTACAACACAGTTTTATTAAAAGCCAAACCTTTAACAACTCTGTAGATTCAGCTAAACCTGATTGGAAAAAAATATTTACACCAATTAATTTCGTTAGTTGTTATCTCCTACTCCATTTACTATTGCCTGAATTATAACCTAGAGAACTGTATCATCTATTTTCTTAATGGTTCACCTACCCAATTGTAACCTACAGGCTACCGCTCAGCCTAAGCTTTTTTCTTCAAACACAACTTCCATATCAGTAACAAGGAAGACGTATGAAACATAGTCACTTAATTAGTTCAGGAATACGCCTCTTTGCATTTCGACTGACACATAGTCAAACAGTTTACTTAAACACAAGGAATACACACTCTCTAACTCGCGTTATCAACCAGCTAGTTACATTTCCTGTCAAGCATTTTACATTTTAGCTACACCAACCGAACTTAAATGCACCAGACACACACACACACCAAAACTCATAACACGCCATTAATAGAGTAACAACAACCTAACTAAATACATTAGGTACATATCTACCTTCTACTTAATAGGCCAAAATTAAAAGTTAAAAAATAAGTTAAATAAATGAGGACCTTATCAAGTAAGAAATTAGGAAAAATCTGATTAACAGTAACTGCAGCACCACAACAAGGACAATCACTTTTATGATCAAGATGAGTAATAATACACATGTAACAATAACTATGTCCACATGACGTCATAAACGCATCTTTTATTATCCCCATACATATCGGACACAACAACTCCTTATCCACCACCTCCTCCTCTCCACTTCCGCCGGACGGTTGTTTGACAGCCGGAACTATGGCTCCGGTTGACACGTCATCCATCGGATTCGTTTATTTGTTGGAGAGGTGAATTGAAATGAAGGAAGGAAGGGATGAGGGGAGATGTGATTGGGGGACACGTGATGCTGTGGGATGTTATTCGTCCACGTCAGCAGTGGGTCTACGTGGATGTTGTGATGGTGCTTGTTTTGATTGTTTTGATTTTAAGGCATATTGAAAGTTGATTTATGCGTCTTTTTATTTGTCTGATTAAAATTTTTATTTGTCTGATTAAAATTAAACGAACAAACGTTCATTCTGTTCATGTTTATGCGGTTCGTTTACAGCTTTAATTGTGACTGTTTACAGCTTAATTTTTGTTTTTATTAAATTAAATATTGTTAGGTGGCGAAAGGTTAATATCTGATAACCTGAAACGGCTCATAATCGGCTGCTTACTCACAATGTGGAAGGCATATCTGACTCACCTAGCGATTCTAAATAAAAGGGTGTATAGGATTGAACTTTTGACATTGTGCTTGTTATGTGGCAAAGATGCCCTGACCAACAAGACTGTCTCGTCGATTTTGAATGCCCTATGTTATATTCATAATTACTAAGTATACGCGTCTATATGATTTATGTGTACATATACAAAAATATTATATTATAATTGCAATATGTGTTAAAACAACATTTGTCGAGTTTTTTCACACATTCGAAAACCTTTTTAAACAAAATAATATAAGACTGATGTTATTGTGGTCACTCATGTCACATCAGCGTTAGCTCAATTTTCTCTCTTCAAGACTACACATATACCATAACAACTAGTAATGTGACTGCAACCACAACAAAAAACATACCCCAAATAAATAAAATCAAAAAACTCACACACACAAACACAATTCATTGTTATGGTCGACTGACAGACCATAAATTCATTTCAAATGGAGGGACCGCATTCTATTCAATTAGGCTAATAGGGGGACGTTTCCATTAGCACTGGTCTAATATTTGTAAAATATTTTTAAATGAGGGTAGAAACTGTCAATTTTATAAATTGTTTCTCAACTATAAACAAAACAAAAACATTTGTTGAATCTAAAGTGAAAAAGAAAATAAATAATTAAATATTAAGGGTACATGTCTCAAAAGTCATTCAACTTCTTCCTCTTACACTAATGCTAATGGTGACCCCAAACTTTTATGATTATCCCTACGGCCCTGCCACATCAGAGCCAGCTCAGCTTTCTCTTTCCAATACTACACACCAACCATAAACAAGCAGTAAGACGACCGCAACCACAACCAAAACATACCCCACAAAAACAAATAAAAAAACCACACACAAAAACTAAATTGAAAATTCGGTTGGGTAGCCACCATAACATTCATTTGGTTGGGGGGACTCGGCCACCTATGGTTAGGCTAGTGGGAGCACGGAGTCGTGTGTTCGATCGGTTGGGAGTTGTAGTTGCCCATTAACACTAGTCTTATGAAATCGCCTTTGTTTCCTCGTGTATTTTAAATCACATGAAGATGGTCAATATTACCTCGTTTGAAAGAAATCAAACTTTCTTTCAGATCATTTTATCATCCATTTAACATAATAAAACGATAGACAATGCTTAAATATTATGAGGCATCTGAAAAAATGGAGTCCCTGTGTGATCGAGCACCCTGCATATGCTCAAATCCGGCCCTGCCGACCAACTACCAACTGAGCTACGCGTCATTGGCAAATAAGTGTTCTTGTTGTATATGTGACATGCATAAAATGTATGTTGTTTTAGGTGTAGTGACTCGAGTCACGTAGTCGGGTATGAGTGTGGATTAATTTGGGATTTGATCAAGACTTGTTGAGTATTGATTGATATATGTGTTTTTAGTGTCGTCACTCAGCTAGGCTCGTTAATCAGTATTTGAAATATTGGCGTTTACCGATTCAAAAGTTTTGAACTCGACTTGGCCCAGTTTACTTATATACTACTGGTTTTTATATGTGCACATAGTTTTTTAAAACTGAATTCGTTATTTGTGATATGTTTACAAAATTGATGGATGTCTTGTTGATTGAGAGCATTGACATTCCTTGGAAAAATAAAACACATTCAAGACATTGAGACAAAAGTGACTCAATATCCTAAGTTCCTATCCATACATGCATTTGGATTACCTATTATATACTTTGACACATTTATTTAGTTCACAATTTTTGAGTCGGGTTCGAGTGTGATAAGTTTGAATTTTGATTTAGAGTGATTGAGTATTGATTACAAAGCTTGATTTAGATGGGGGTGTTGTTACTATTGAGCTTCACACAACTTGCCTCGTTTGTTAATATTTGAATTGTTGCCATTATTGATTCAAAATTTTTGAAGTTGACTTGGCTCAGTTTACTTGTGTGCTACTAGTTTTTAGACTTGTGTATGCAAATTATTTGTTAAATGTGAATATGCTATTTATGATATGTTTACATAGTTGTTTGATGTCTAGTTGATGGAAAGCATTGACATTCCTTTGAAAAATGTAAAACACTTGCAAGATATTAGGATAAGAGTGACCCAATGCATGCATTTGAACTAAAAATCGCATACATTGACACATTTATTTAGTTCATGATTTTGTTAACGTTAGATTATTATGTTGTTAAGCTGATAAACTATGAATCAATAAACAAGTATACAAATGAAAATAAATATAAAATAAACAAGTGGAGTCTCGAAATGTTTTTTTTTTTTTTTTTTTGTTAAGAGGTTCATTCTTGACGGGTACTAATTACTAATAAGGTACTCGACTATATCAAAAAGACTAAACGAAAGTGTATGGTGTTCCAAGTGGATTTTGAAAAGGCCTATGATAAGGTTAATTGGAAATTCTTACAAAATACAATGAAGCACATGGGTTTTGGTGAAAAGTGGTGTAAATGGATCGACTCTTTTTAAGATCATCTAAACTTTTGATTTTAGTGAAAGACTGCCCAACAAAAGAGTTTTATATGGCATGAGTCATTCGCCAAGGTGATCCATTGTCTCCTTTTTTATTCATGATTGTGCGGAAAGTCTCAAATTCATTGTAACGATGATGTTCAACAACAAGTTTTTATAAGGAGTCAAGATTGGAGATAATGAGGTGACATTATCACATTTACTATACGCGAATGATACAATATTTTTTGAAGAATTGAGCTTGCGGAACGCTAAAAACTTAATGAGAATTATGCCATGCGTAGAACAAGCGGCGGGATTAAGATAAATAAAAACAAAAGCAAAGTATTTAGTATAGGGGTTGATGCAGGTTTTACTGACCGGGTTTTAATATTTATAATGTCTCGTTATACCTATGGTCTACCCTAATGCACTAGCGGGTAGTGTACCCGATCGTGTGTAGTGTAGTATTCGGTAAAACCGAGATCGTCCCAAGAGCTATGTGAGCGGATTCTAATTAAGTCTAGGTGTCACAGATTTTAATTGGTTTTAAGGTTGAAATGATTAATTAACTACTAAAGCAAGAAATGCAAGAAAGCAAATAAAGGCGAGGGTTGTGATCAGTAGAGGAGAAGTGTGCTAACCTAGTTACTCATCCTATCATGTTAAGTTCACGTTTAATTACTTCTGATTGCTTCAAGTGGGGGTTTAAGTCGCTAGGACAGCATTTGGCCAATTCGTCATAACCTATCAGCAAAGGTTTCCACCGGAGATCAAGCTACTACCCTTGAAAGTCCAGTTGTTTTTAGTCCCATGAGCCAAGTCATTAAGTTCCGCTATATGCAAGATTCATAAAAATGAGTGCCCGAGCACTAGCATCTTAAACACTCATCCCTAACTTCTTAAGTTCATCTAAACGGTAGGTGATCAGTTGGTCAAATCGCACAAGCGAAGAAGGGTCGTCAATTGGTCAATTCTTACCCTTCCCACTCAGTCTACCTACTTAGGGTCAGTTGGTCATATCTCATAAGCAACTAGACACTACCGCCATTCAAAACTACCAAAACAAGGGTAGCTACCAACAAACTATGCATGCATACACTAGAAAAAATTATACGGAAGCAATGTAAACATAAACAAAAAAATTAAGGAATCATAAGTAGGCTAGCACCAGAGGTGCTTAGCCGCTCATATTAATTGAAACAATCGATTCAATGTTTTACATATTCAAATACATAGATTGAAAGTGAAAGAAATAATAAATTGCTAATGCTTATCGTTAGGGAGCGATTTCTCCCTTGGAGATGGCTCCGTATGCTCCTCGAGATCTGCCTTCAGCCTCCTACCCACGTTCTCTGCTTTTGTGTGTGGAGTGAATGATGAGAAATGCAGAATTTTGGGCGGTATTTATAGGCCAGATCTGGTTACGGCGTAACTTAAGTTGAGAGTTACGCCGTAACATCCATTTCTTCGTATTTTGCTCTGGAAAAGCTGGTTACAGCGTAACATCAGGAATGAGTTACGCCATATCTTCAATAAATCATGGTTACGCCGAAATTGTGGAACGAGTTACGGCGTAGCTTGCAGCGGTGCGGAACATCATTTGACCTAATTAGTTACGGCGTAATCCTAAGATGGAGTTACGCCGTAATCTTCAGTTTAGTTGGTTTTCTGAGTCACACTTCTGTTACGGCGTAATGTGAGAGAAGAGTTACGCCGTAATTGCTTCAAAATGGGCAAACTATCATATATCTTCAATAAACTCTCCAAATCCACGTCTCATTAGCTCCAATGCTCGTAATTTACCTGAAAGTGAAATATAGAGGAAAACAAGCGTAAATCCATATAAATGATATAAAATACGAGCATTATCGGGAGAAATTTACACTTAATATTCAGGACTATTTGATGTTATCAAATATCTCCCCACTCGAACTCTACTTGCCCTCAAGTAGACCTTATTAGATAGATTCCTAAAAAGATATCTCCCATTACCTGGAAAATATAAGTTTACAAATCCCTTATGCTAGAATAAAACAAAGCCAAACACCTCACGAAATGGGAACAAAACACTCAAATCTCTCAACTATTCTAAGTGTCAATTTCGGGGTGATCACTCAACGCACAGTCATAACATATATTCTATCATAAGTTTGGCAGTTACACAAATCTCCACCACTAGAGTCAAGGACTAAACAGTTCTTGAATGCAATATGGGTAGACACGACAAAGGTTAAGGGTGAGTCGTCATTACTAACATGTCACGGAGAAGTGTACAAAATCAATGATACATGACCAAATCCATGGCCAAGACACCAAAGATTGCTCGCTGCATCACCTAGACACGCTTCATGACTAAAGGGTAGGATAAGACATGGGATAAAATTGGTGTAAAATAAAATCAAGCAAATAGTCTAAATCTATAACCAAGTCATCACCACTTCCCGTTCATCCAAAGTTCAAGTTTCGAAGTTAAAAAACCGGATCATGATATACCAGGTAGGTGTGCCATTAGAGGACGTAACGATGGGCACATTACCTTTTCTCCAACTGTTGGCGCAATTACCAACTTCATTTTCAAATGTGACCGAGGTGGCTTCCTCGATACTAAATCTATAATGAGCTCAGAGTGCTTATAACTTCGCACTTTACAATCAACAAATAATCATAACTATTTTTTTATTTTTTTTTTCGAATCACTTCATTTTTTTTTCTTTTTTTTTTCTTTTTTTTACACATAACAACTAAACATAACATCCCCCCACTTGAGATGAACAGTATGAGAATTTGGGGGGTCTTCAATGATATTTAAGAATATGTCATCGACGAAAGCGTGATTCCCGAACCTTTCCACTTGAACCTTGAACTTAGGCAAATAATGACTTTCCAATCACAAATAAAGACTACAGGGTAGGTTAAGGTGTATGGGTGTAACGAAACAATGTTGGGTGAAAAAATTAAATGAATGACTCAGATGGGTGTATCTAGGGGTATCTTGCACTAAAGGTGAGTGCAACAAAGAGTTTAACATGGGGGCGAGAAGTCGAGGTAACTAATCGATAGACACACAATGATAGGCTATTTGGGTAATAATCCTATAATATTGCCTTCTTAAACTGAAAAGTCCAAATACATCGAGCTAACTCAACATACCTCGTCTATTGTCTCGAAATAATGTAAAGGCCAAGTTCTAAAGTTTACAAGCTACCGGAACACTCATAATTTAGTGGATTTGAGGTAAAAATTTGGAAACAGATAAGGCTAATCTCACCATATAATATCAAGGGTTATAATGTGCTCGGCTAAGGTCTAATCTAGTTAGGTTAAGAAAAACATGTCAAAAATTTAAAAATGACATAATTTTTCAAAATAAACTAGAAAACGAGGGCAAAATAAAGTTCAAGAGATAATTCTACTCCCGTCCCCCTACTTGAAATGTACAAAGTCCCTTTTGTACTAAACGTTAAATAAAGGTGAAGAGAAAAGTAGAATTAGAGCGAGAACTTCCCTGAAATTTGCTCCAAAAATAAAGAATGCCCACGAAAAGAATCGTGCCTTTGCATAAGCATCCACGAGTAAACTTCAATCCCTGAAATCACACTACCAACAAGCATAATTCTAAAAAACAAAAAGAAAACGAAAAGAAAGCTAACTCACTTTCGTAGGAATCACGGTTGCATTTAGCGTATGCAACAAACCATTTAAACCACTTGGTGTCCCAAGTGGACGAGTGTAGTCTCGTGAGGGCTTACAGGGAACATACCCATAAAGTTCATTTAAAAACTAATACAAGGTTATTGTGTTTTAAAAAGAAAGAATTATTACAGAAGAAAGTTACGTCGTAACTCCTATAAGGAGTTACGCCGTAATTAATGCAAAACCTGGCAAACGCTACATGAGTGTAGCTACGGCGTAACCATTGCATGAGATTACACCGTAATTGGTAATGCTCTGAGAAGAACTACTGCAAAAAGTATGTTACGGCGTAACCATAAGAATGAGTTACGCCGTAACTGTGGACAGATCAGGTCCTCGTTCAGCATGCTGCAGCAACTTTCTTCGTTTTCCTGAAAAAACGGTTAAAAACACAAAACCCAACAGAAATGGAAATAAAACAAATGCAAGGGATAATTCGGGTTGTCTCCCAAAAGAACACTTTTCTTTATTTACGAGTCTTTAAGTTAGACTCAAAGCCTTGGGGCTTTATGGTGGCCTTTGGACTTGGCCAACTTCCTCCTTAGCTGCTTTTTTGTTAGAGGATGGCTGGTCCCAAACACATGGAGGAATAATCGGAGTCAAGGAGTATTGATTTTCTTGTAAAAAATTAGCTTTCGCCCATTCGTAGCGAAATTTAGACTCGACTTCCCATTTTAGTTTGACAGCCCCAAACTTTACTTTAACCCAATTTTCGAATGAGATTCCCTTGTATCCGACCTTCATTCTATTTTCTTCATCAAAATACGCCCAATTCTTGCGTTTGAGCCAGTTAGGATCGGGGAATTCTCCTCCATTACAAATCTTCCGGTTTGGATCGCACGTAGGCCATGCTTTAGTGAATTCATCAGACATTATAGCCGGTTCACAAAAATGAAGAGTCCAATCAACCTCAGCGAACTAATCGGTCATAATATCGTGTCCTCAAAACCAATGCTCCTTGATCAGTTTTTCGTCTTCCCCAACACCAGCAAACTTTTGCTTCCTCTTTTATCCTTCTAATGAAAAAATGTCCTCCTCCATTGCATCGTTTGAGAGACGGAGAACTTGTTGGCAATATTAATTTAGAACCCTTAATCAAAGTAATTTCAGGAGCACAACAATGAAGTTTTCCTGTAGCAACAATATCAGGCACGGAAGGTCGGACTTCATCATCTTCTTCATCACAGAAGGAGGAAAATGTTGGATCGATATACTTTAATCAAACTAACTTTAACTAGCTTGTTAAGGTTTAATAACCTCGGATAAATCCTAAGTTATTAACAAAGAAACACTGAGCAATCCTTATCAAGTACGTGGAATTTACTTAACAAAGCTAAGAAGAATAACTTTTATTATAAACTCTAAATATGCTTATTATGCAGATACTCTAAACAACTCTAAGATTATCGAACTTCTCTCTAAAACACTAAATAACTTGTGAATTCGTAAACTCTAAAACTCATAAACTCGTACATCTCTAATGCCAATCTAGGAGTCCTTTTATAGGCTCAAGGATATCCTAGTCGGTTTACAATTTGTATTCTTGTACGACAAGTAATCTAAACATAGAATATTCTAGAGTTACAATACTTTCCATAAACGAATATAACAGTTCTTTTGTTCTTGCAGTACTTTGACTTCATAGAGCAGTACTTTGACTTTGTCTTTAGCAGTACTTTGACTCTTTGACTTCTTCCAGTACTTTGCAGCTTACAGTACTTTCATATCTTCAGTACTTTCATATCTTCAGCACTTTCATATCCCAACAATCCTCCCCTAACTTGAATTCTACTTGTTTGACTTCAAGTTCCTTTTGTGAATATATCTTTAACAACTTCATCTTTAAGGACATATTGTTTCTTAGTCTTTGGATTGTATCTCTGTAGTGTCTGTGCTTGTCAAAGTATCTCTAGAATTATTCTTTTCACAGCAGCATCCAGCAAACTCCATCTTTTCAGCAACACAGCAACATATGACAATTTGTACATTAATTCAGTTAAAGTTGCATACTATTCTCATCACTTCCAGGTGTGTTAACTCATGTGAGAGGTGAATCATTGAAAACTTAATGGATTTAGATCTCTTTACCAAAGCCATTATCTCTGGAGTAGCCAAATGTTTTGGTGTGTAAGACCATGGTACACTGATAACCATATGATTTTTAGCAAATCATCAGCTATAAACAGATTTGTTTTGTCTTTACCAAAAGTTGTACCCTTCTGGACTAGTTAGTTCTTTTATCTAATGGTGAACTAATTACCAATAATGGTTTTTCCACAGCATTTACCACAAGCCATTTTCTTGTGGGCTAGCCAACTCTTCACATTACTGATATGGTGAGTTGATTACCATACAACTTATTAGCAAGTTGTCAACTAAAAACAGATTTGATATATCTTTACCAGAGCCGTTTGCTCATGGATTAGTCAATCCTTTTGTAACCATGGTGGATTGATGACCTATTGTTATCATCTCAAAATCCATTTATTTCACTTAACCTTTGTTTCAAAAATTTGTTACTTAGCAAAAGGTTTCATTCAAAAATAACTTAACTGGTTTAAAAAGCTGCAAGCAGTACTTTGATTAAAGTACTGTTTGATCAGCAGTACTTTGAATAAAGTACTGATTTATCAAAAATAATTTATTCAATTAAGTCTCATACCAGTTTTTCATCATCTTCAGCAATGGTAGTCCAGTTGATAAACAAGTTGATAACCATGCAAGCAGTTTCATTATCCTCTTCTACTTCCATTCCATGCTCTAGCATTCTTCTCATGAGCTCAACTGTGAGAGGGTATCTTCTTTCTGCAAACATGTGTATCATTGTTCCATTTTCCAGCTCTAAAACATGAACTCCAGACTCTTCAAAGAATCTCCAGCAAACAATTTCCCAATTTTCTTGATTCTTCCAAATATCATCAGTGCTCTCTTCTTCAGTTTCCCATACAGTTATGAGATCACCATGTAAAACTAAACCAATCCCTTCTAATGGATTATGTTCAAAGAAAGCTTTCACCACATGATATAAATAGAATAAATCTACTCTATCTATAATGTGCAATAAGTCCCATAGCCTATTGAAAACTTTGAAGCTTTCATCTTCTTTAAGAAAAATCATATAATCTCCATCTTTGGATTTCACAACTTCAAAAGCACTAATCTTTGATCTGTTCATCTTCATGTCATCATCTTCTTTTGAGTATTCAAAATCTACCACTCTGAGATAATTCCTTAATTCATCATTAGTTTCAGATCTTAATTCAACTTTTTCTTTCTTTGAGAACTGAACATTTGTAACTTCAGTTTTCCTTTTTCTTTTCAAACTCTTCTTTCTTTCAGCTTCAGTCCAAGTAGCTTCTTCTCTAAAATCTTTGATGCCTGCAACATCTTTCTTATAATCCTCCCTAGCAGCATCATACAATCTTTTCATCTCAAAATAATTAAACTTCTACAATCCTTTATACCCTTGACTTTTAAGATAAGCCATCATAGCATTTCTGTCTTTAGCTTTATTAATTATTCTTGGCATAAATCTAACAGGAACAGGTGACTGTAATGGTTCAGCAACTTCAGCATCTAATTCATCTTGTACCTTTTTAGCTGCTTCTCTATTCTGAGCTTCTTGAGCTTCCTGAGCTTCTCTATCTTTAGCATTTAACTCTTCTTGAATCTTTCTAGCTGCTTGTTCATTCAAAGCATCTTGAGCAGCTCTTAATTGTGCTAAAGTTGGTTTCTTCTTCTTAACTTCTACCAAAACACCCTTTCCTTTATCCTTAGGATCAATTGCAGGTTAAGAAGTTCTTTGTTGTTCTTCTTCTTGTACTTCTCGAATAGTAACTCCACCTCTTGGTTGTGATAAATCTCCGAAAATTGTACCAATAAACTCATCATCACTTGCAGAATGAATAGGTTTGAGAATAGCTTCCTCCTCTTGGAAAACAGTTGAGGGACCAACAACTTCTTCATGTACAGTTGTTGAAGGACCAGCTTCCTCATCAAAGTCTAATACTCTTGGAGTTATTACTTCTTGTCTGAAAGTACTTTGAAAACCAGTACTTTGTTGTTCAGTACCTTGATCATCAGCAGTACTTTGAACTTGAACTTGCTCATCAGTATCTTGAATGATCTTTTCTTCAGACTTTTTAGAACTTTCAGGTTCATTTTCTTTAACCATATCTTCTTTCAAGTTCTGTTCTTCTAAATTCCTCCCCAAGTTGACAGAAGATGGTTTATGAACCTTTTGGTGTTTACTAGTCGTAGACTGCCTTTGTGCTTTCTTCTTTGATTTGACCCAGATACGAAATTCTTTAATCAAAGGCCAGACAAAAGTTTTTAGCCTTTGTGCTTTCTTCTTTGATTTGACCCAGATACGAAATTCTTTAATCAAAGGCCAGACAAAAGTTTTTAGCCTTCTAAATTTTAACTTCAATTTCTTTATCTGCTTGGCTTGAACCTTAGTAGTCTTTTGCAACTTGATTATCTCCCTTGTCAAAGCATAATTATCCAAGGTTAAACCTTCACGAGGTATAGTATGTGGATCATCGCCTTGAATTTGTGAATGTTCTTCTGATTGAGAAACAGGAACAGATCGTTGTGGAGATGGAGAAGGTGATCCTGCAATTTCTTCTTGAACCTCAGTACTTGGGGAAACAGTACCCTGTGGAGATGCAGTACCTTCTGGAGAAGCAGTACTTGCAGATGCAGTATCTGCAGGTGCAGTACCTTCAGATGCAGTACTTTCACTTGCTGCATCATCTTCAACATCAGCTCTAACAGCCTGAACAACTTCCATCATAGAAGTAGTTAATGGCGTATCTGGACCTCTGAATAGATCACTTCTTCTAGCCATAAAAGTAAAAATCTTTGCTTGTTGGACAATAACAGGAAGTAAATCGGTAGGCTTCGATACATCAGCAAGTTGTTTGTTCAAGAAAACTTGTATAAACCATAGCAGATGCTATATTTGACCCAAACTGCTCCCAAGAAGTACTTTTAGCACTAATACAATGGAGCAACACATGTATTAAAAACTTCCATTGAGGACAAAATAGTTGTTTCCGAAAAGTTTGTTCTGTTAAAGACCCTTCATAACCAAGATGTCCAAAAGTTTCCCAAATCAACTCCTTATTAAAACGAATAGCCCCATCATCATCATTAAACAACAAGTCTTCTCTAATGGAGGCTTCAGTAATCTTCACAGTTCGTCCAACAACTGTAGCTCTAATATAAAACTCATCATTCTCCATATTATCCCTTGCAGTAGTCCAAAATTCTTGAATCCAAGGTTCAATAATATCCGGCTCCACTAAAAGAGCATAACTGATGGGCGACCCAGTTAGATAATCAATAATATCATGAAACGCCGCATTATCTTCAGTCTTGTCTAAATTGGCTACCATATTGTGTTTTGAAACAGTAGGTCGATTCGCCATTGGTGATTATGTAAGCACAATAAGAATTGGAATCGAATAAGAATGAGAGAAATATGGAAACGATGCTAATGTATCAATATAAAAGGGAAAATCGGAAAGTAGTTATTTATAGGTGAGATTTGAAAAATCACTGCCCAAAATAAAACAACCGTTAGCATTAATTACCCCTCAATATAACCGTTGGAACAGTACTTTAATACGACAAACAGTACTTTCCACGTATGCAGTACTTTCCCAAAGCAGTACTTTCAGAAAAAACAGTACTTTGCCAAATTCTTCTGTAGAAACTAAGTATACACAAATATCCTCCCCTCAAGCAATACACAGGACTATACTAACACTGAATATTCCTCCCCTTAAATGTAGCTCAGTAGTTAATCATGCCAATGCTCACCACCAAGTGATTGAATCTTGAAACATCAAAGCCTTTGGTGAGTAAATCAGCTACATTATCATCTGTGTGAACCTTAACCACATTAATGAGCCTGTGCTCATAGCAATCTCTGATAAAGTGATGCCTAATCTGAATGTGCTTGGTCTTAGAATGATAAACAGGATTCTTCACAATACAAATGGTACTCTCATTATCAATGTTGATAGGAGTATTTTTGAAATTGAACCCATAGTCCAAGAGTTGATTCTGCATCTATAAAACTTGTCCACAACAGCTTGCAGCAGCTACATATTCAGCTTCAGTAGAGGATGTTGCTGCAATTGTTTATTTCTTACATTGCCAGGACACTAACCTTCTTCCAAGATATTGGCATCCTCCAGTGGTGGATCTTCTATCATAATTATCACCTGCATAATCACTATTTGAAAAAGCTTCTAAGTGAAAAGGTGACTCTTTTGGATACCACAACCCCAACTTAGGTTGTTGTTTCAAATAACAGAAGATTCTTTTCACTGCATTCATGTGAGAGATCTTTGGTGAGACTTGATATCTTGCACATAAACAAACTGCAAACATGATATCATGTCTTGATGCAGTAAGATACATAAGAGAGCCAATCATTGATCTGTATAACTTGACTTCAACAGGTTGGCCATCTTCATCTTTGCCCAATGAATTGATAGATTTAATAGGTGTAGTAACAGTCTTCATATCATCAAAATTGAACTTCTTAAGTATGTCTGTAACATACTTGTCTTGACTGATAAAAATTCCTTCCTTTGACTGCTTAACTTGAAGTCCCAAAAAGAATGTTAACTCTCCCATTGAACTCATTTGAAATTCCTTCTGCATCAGCTGCTCAAACTCCTTAACCATGGACTGTTTGGTAGCCCCAAAGATGATATCATCGACATAGACCTGAACTAACATGATATCCTTCTTTTCTCTCTTGATAAACAAAGTCTTGTCAATAGCTCCCCTCCTGTATCCATGTTGCAATAAGAATGTAGAGAGCCTCTCATACCAAGCTCTAGGTGCCTGATGAAGGCCATAAAGAGCCTTAACCACCTTGTAGACTTTGTTTGGGTGTTTAGGATCTTCAAAAACAGGAGGTTGTTTGACATAAACTTCCTCTGTAATCTTGCCATATAAAAAGGCACTCTTGACATCCATCTGGTAAACTTGAAATCCCATATAAGAAGCAAAACAAGAAATATCCTAATAGCTTCTATTCTTGCTACAGGAGCAAACACTTCATCATAATCTACTCCTTCTTCTTGTCTGTAGCCTTGTGCTACTAATCTTGCCTTATTCTTGATAACATTACCTCTTTCATCTCTTTTGACTCTGAAAACCCATCTGGTTCCAATAACTTTCTTCCCATCTGGAAGATTACATAAAACCCAAACCTCTTGAAGTTTAAATTGAAGAAGTTCTTCCTGCATAGCTTCAACCCAGCTTTCTTTAGTCAAAGCTTGAGCAATGTTCTTGGGTTCCTCTTGAGAGATAAAACAAGTAAATAGGCAGGTTTGATGGTCCTTATGATTCAGCCTGTTTTGTTTGTAGACAAAGCTAAGTAAAGCATTATGAGGTTTAGAAAAACTCTTAGCTCTGTGTCTTGTCATTACTCCAGAAGTAGAAGGACCAATGATTTGATCAGTAGGATGATTCTTATTAATTCTTAAGATTGGAGACTGTGGAACTCCATATGCATCATCCAAGTTAGTTAAATCAACATCTTCATTCGAATCTGAGAAAATACCTTCATCTGCAAACTCATCATCAGTTTCCTCTAATCCAGGCATGGTAGGATCATCCAAATCATCTAAAGTACTGTCAACAGGTGCATCAGTACTTTGGTCGAAAGTACTGTCCAAAGTACTGTGAGAGTACTCTGCAGTCTTGTTCTTCTTCTTTGCCTCTTCATAAGCTCTTCTTTGTTCATCAGTGTAAGAATGTGCTAATACATCTTGAAGAAGCATCTGATTAAGTTCCTCTTGAATAGATTGATCCTCAGCAGATAATGAGGATTGTGGTGCAACAGTACTTTGTTTTGGAGAATCAGTACTTTGCTTGGGAACATCAGTACTTTGTTTTGGACTTACAGGATCTTCATCAGGAACAGCATCCGGTCTAATATGAACTCCATGAACAACATATTGTAAATCTTCTCTATTGTGCACATGTTGATTTTCTTCTCTAACAGGAACATAATTCATTGAAGGAGTTAAAACCTCAAGATCAAACATCCAATCAGGACCTTTACCTTTCTCATTGTCTTGATCTTCTAAAAACTCAACATGAAGACAATCTTGAATCTTCTTAGTAACTCTGTTGTAAACTCGAAAGCCTTTACTGTTAGTGCAATAACCCAATAAGTATCCTTCTTCAGACTTGCCATCAAACTTCCCCAGATTATAAATGGTGTTTAAAATAGTGAGAGGGCATCCAAAAGGCTTCATAAAACGAATGTTGGGTTTATTGCCCATCATCAATTCATAGGGTGTCTTCATCTGTGGTTTGGTGACAGAGACTCTGTTAAGTACATAGCACGCAGTACTTACAGCTTCTGCCCAGAATTGAATAGGTAGATGGGAATATGCTAGCATTGTTCTTGCTGCTTCAATCAAAGTCCTATTCTTCCTCTCTGCAACACCATTTTGCTGCGGTGTTCTTGCAATGCTAAACTCCCTCTTTATGCCTTTGTTTGCACAAAATTCATCCATAAGCTTGTTCTTGAATTCAGTTCCATTATCACATCTAATACCTCTAACCTTGAGTCTCAATTGGTTTTTAAGTGCTATTATCAGTGTCTGAATAGCATCAAAAGTATCATCTTTAAAACCCAAAAAGAAAACCCAACTGAATCTACTGCAGTCATCTGTAACAACCAAACAGTATTTTCTCTTGTTTAAACTTGCCACAGAGACAGGTCCAAACAAATCCATATGTAACAGCTCCAATGGTTCTCTAATAGATCTCTCCTCAAGCTTCTTACATGAAGCTTTGTGTTGTTTACCCTTCTTACATGCCAAGCATGATTGATCATTCTTGTAAGTCTTTGTAGGTAAGCCTCTAACTAGATTGCCTTTGACCAGTTTGTTGATATTCTTGAAATTAACATGGCCCAATCTTCTATGCCATTGATGTGCCTCTTCAGATGTTGCTTTAGCCACCAAACATGTAGCTCTTCCATAAGAATGTAGACTCTTCATGTCTAAACTATACACATCATTTGTCCTTGGTACTCTAAGGACTACTAATTCATCATCAACAGGCTTAAAATCAGAGGAAAGGATGAGACATTCTGTGTCAGTGAATAACACAGGATGCTTTTTATCACAAATTTGAGAGACTGATAACAAGTTGAACTTTAGCTCCTTCACATATCTAACATTTTCAAAGTCTATAAGCCCTGATTTGATAGTTCCTTTGCCAGTAATCTTTCCTCCATTGGGATCATTCCCAAATGCAACTCTTCCTCCACTAATATTTCTAAAATCAGACAGGATCTCTTTGTCTCCTGTCATACTTCTAGAGCAACCACTATCCACAATTAGATGATCTTTAAGCTCCTCTTCTGGGTTGCCCTGCACACAAAGAAAAGAGTTAGTGATTTTTATGAACCCAAGCCATTACTGACTTGTATTCCCCTTGTGGAGTTACAAACTCAAATTCTTTGAGTATGTAATTCCCACTATCTTTCAAATGATGATCCAGAATAATCTTTTGATCTTTAGCATGTGGATTTTCAAAACTTTCTGATTTTTCAACATAAATCTCTTTTACAAGATTATTAGTTTTTTCTTGTGTCACAAAAACATCATATTCACTTTTTGTCGAAAGTACTGTTTGGCCCTCAGCAGTACCTTCCCTCTTAACCTATTCTGGTTTAACACGTGGTTCCTGTGATCTAGATCCTCTATGTGAATTGTAATACCTTCTAGGTTGATATTGAGATCTCCTAGGATTCCTATTCCAAGTAGTGTGATCAGTACTTTGTTTTGGCTGAGCAGTACTTTGGAAAGTACTGTGAGATACTGAAGGTTTTGAAAAAGGTCTTCTCTGATGTGGGAATCTATGATCTGGTGTGAAGTTTTTGTGATTAACCCTATTTGAATTATTCCAAACTGGTTTGTTCTCTCTAGGTTTCTGGTTAACAGTCCTATTCTTTGAAAATTTCCTAAGGTATTCGGAATGATGTTCACAATCCTTGATTAAATGATTAGGACTAAAACACACAAAACACAGTTTTTCACCCATACTCCCAATATGACTTCTTCTATGTCTATGACCAAAACTATTGTACCTTCTAGGTGAATGATTAAACCTGTTTTGACCAAAATTATCCCAAAAAGGTTTAGCAGTACTGTTTTGAAAAGGTTTTGCAGAAGGTACTGCTTGTGGAGCAGTACTTTGATTTGTAGGTATTGCTTGATTTTGAACATTATTTTCACCAGCTTCTTTGGGTTTTGCAGACCTAGATTGAGCAACAAGCTTCTTCCTAAACTCTAGACTGTCTACTCCAAATCGAGAAACATCAGGCCTTATGGGTTGATGACTAATGGGATGTGGGACAGCATTATATCCCTTGTCTTTCTTATACTCAGGAGGTGATTCACTTATTGAGCCCGCATTACTATATGTATCTACATAGTTAATGAGTTCATCATCACTAGTGGTTATGTCCTCAAAATCACCTACATCCTGATCACTAGGTTGGTTTTCTTCTATGTTATCAAAGTTCATACCAAAACCTAATCCAGTTCTAATGTATGCTCTTCTTTGTTTTTCAACATAAGTAACATGGGACAGACCAGATTCATTCCAGGCAGCAAACTTTTCTAACAGATCATCTCTCTCCTTAGTTAATTTCTCAATTTCAGCAATTTTACAGTTTAGTTTCCATTCACTAAGTTTTAACTGGTAATCCTGTTGTTCATACTTTTCAGCCCAAGCCATTTCATTATTTTCATGTGTTATAATTTTAGCTTCCATAGACTCTAAAGTAATTTGATAACCAGCCACTTCAGATCTAGCCTTAACACAATTATCTCTTTCAATCACATAACTGTTAAGTAGTTTTTGATAAAAATCATAATAGTTGGAGCATACCTCAGAGATAGGAGACTGAGTTGGTGAAGTAGCCACCATTGCAAGAAGAACAGGATCATCTTCACTTTCTTTGCTCCAATCAAATCCTCCAAAGCCATCATCAGATTCCAAAGCAGCATGTTCAGGTTCTTTATCAAAAGCAGTAATCCATTCCAATGCTTCCACTGTTTCTTCAACTACATCTTCCACGGCTACCATACAGTAAGTCACTGGTTCATCATCAAACTCTTCACTCCAGTCAACTTCTGATAACTTCTCTTGAGCAACCAAAGCCTTTGTTTCAGTAATTGGAATTTCTTTGAGCTCAAGTTTTGGCTTCTCAGATGTTCTGTTTGCTTGATACTTAGCAAATCTGCACTCCCTTGCAAAGTGACAAGTCTTTTGACAATTTAAGCATTCAATTTTGGATTTGTCAAAAGTTATTCCTTGTTTTGGTTTGAAATCAATGCTTTTGCCTGTCTTCTTCATATACATTTTGATCCTTGCAGTGATCATAGCAACTTGCCATCTGATATCAATTTCTTCAAGTGCATCTTCTTCAATCTGTGATAGATCTTCTTCATAAGTGACAGGTAAACTGGCTTGTTGTGCAAAGAAGGAGCACACAACTTCATCTGAGTGCATAGTGGTAGGTGGTGGGGTCTGCTGAACATGTGAAGGGGGGTTATAAACAGCAGTACTTTGAGAAACAATACTTTGAGGAGAAGCAGTACTTTTGATTGAAGTACTGCTCTTCTTTTCAGATGATAGAAAAGCAATACTGTGAGACTTGGAATTTGTTTGACCACTCATCTCATGCTCATACACCTTCAGTTGATGATAGAGATCATCAAAGTCCATGACATCCAAGCCTTGTTGTCCTCTGATCATTGTAGCAATCACATGCCATGTAGATGGCAAACTCCTTAGAAACTTTAGATTAGCATCCTCAACTGACACTTCTGCCTTGTATAACTCCAACATGTTGAGGAGATTTTGAAACCTATCATATGCTGCATCAAGACTTTCTCTTTCACCTACTGTGAAAGTTTCAAACTGTTGCTTCAACAAATTTCTGTGCATCTTCTTAGAGGCTTCATTCCCTCCAAATCTGGTCTTGAGAGCAGCCCAGAGCTGCTTAGCATCTTTAGCATCATGAAATTTGAGAAGATGACCATCTGGAATGGCAGATAAGAGAATGTTTAGTGCCTTTTCTTGATTCCTTAGGGTTGCTGCTGGTAAGACTGCCTTTGGTGCTATTGGTTGTCCAAGAACATTAATAGGTTCTGGAACTACTTCATTGCCATTAACAATTACATTCCATAGAGCATGGTCTGTAATGGCAATATACTGCCTCATCTTCATGCACCAGAGATCATATTCTCCCTTCTTGATTATTGGAATTCTGAGTGAGGTGATTGAGGGTGGTGGAACAGCTTTAGTCGACATCTTGAATATTGTTGAAGTAGGGTTTCTTCCTAGTCAGAGTTTCCACACAAGCTCTTATACCACTTGTTGGATCGATATACTTTAATCAAACTAACTTTAACTAGCTTGTTAAGGTTTAATAACCTCGGATAAATCCTAAGTTATTAACAAAGAAACACTGAGCAATCTTTATCAAGTACGCGGAATTTACTTAACAAAGCTAAGAAGAATAACTTTTATTATAAACTCTAAATCTGCTTATTATGCAGATACTCTAAACAACTCTAATATTATCGAACTTCTCTCTAAAACACTAAATAACTTGTGAATTCGTAAACTCTAAAACTCATAAACTCGTACATCTCTAATGCCAATCTAGGAGTTCTTTTATAGGCTCAAGGATATCCTAGTCGGTTTACAATTTGTATTCTTGTACGACAAGTAATCTAAACATAGAATATTCTAGAGTTACAATACATTCCATAAACGAATATAACAGTTCTTTTGTTCTTGCAGTACTTTGACTTCATAGAGCAGTACTTTGACTTTGTCTTTAGCAGTACTTTGACTCTTTGACTTCTTCCAGTACTTTGCAGCTTACAGTACTTTCATATCTTCAGTACTTTCATATCTTCAGCACTTTCATATCCCAACAAAAAATTATCGGAACAATTAACTTGTACCTCCTTGGAAACTTCATTTGTTGCAACTTCATCTGGTTCGCGGCACAAAGTATCTTCCATTCTAAATACTACTCTCTCGTCATAATATCCCAATGAGAGCTCCTTTTCCAAAACCTTGATCCGGGCTTGTGATGAGGCAAGGAAAGGTCTACCAAGAATTAAGTGTTCCCTTGGGGTTTTCTCCATGTCGATAACCATAAACTCGGACGCAAATACGAACCTATCGACCTTGACAAAAACCCCACCCGTGATCCCAAGAGGGGTTGCTTTGGTCATGTTAGCCATCTCAATAACCATGTCCGTTTTCCAAAGATGGATTAATCTAAGTTTCAAAAATATTGAGAGTGGCATGATGTTTATGCTAGACCCAAGATCTGCTAATCCCAAGAGATCATGATCCCCCACTGAACATGGAATGACAAACCCATTTGTGCAAACATCTTTAATTGAAAGTAACTCAGTTTCTAACTTGTTCTCGTCTTTTGGTTTCTGGTTACGCCGTAACTCATTAGGATAATTACGGCGTAACTGCAAACAGTTGTCGACAGTCGCAACATTTGAATTAGGAGAATGGAAATCTTCACTCACAATCTTTGAATCATCATCAGCAAAAATGGCTTTACACACCACCATAGGTTTAACTTCCTCAGATTCAGTGTCATTCTTCTTTATTTCTGCACTAAGTTTCTCCACCATAGCTTCCAGGTTTTTTAGGGTTGTGTCGTGATTGGAGAGGATTGTATTTGTGTTTTTCTGGAAATCTTTGAGCCATTTATCTTGTTATTTTTGCTTTTGGGCTGAGGTTTCCAGGAATTGGTTAATGGTCTCTTCAATGTTGGGCCTTCTTTCTCCATAAGGCATGTGGTTGTAATTTCCAGGAGGTCCTCCACGATAGCCATTACTATTACGATTATCCCCATAAAACGGTCGATTTTCTCCATATTTAGCTTCTTCAAGTGTGCTATCTTCGTCAATGTGAGGATATTTTTTGATGAGATGTCCTCCTCCACAGCTTTCGCAACCTACTTAGATGGCATGAACACATTCTCTGAGCTTGTGCATATCCCGACCAAGATTTTCAATTTTGCTAGTGATGGCGGCAATTCCATCAAGATTTCCACTGAGGTTTCTCTTGCTTCCTCCATCGTGCCACTTTTAGGAATGATCGGCCATTTTTTGGATGGCTTCAATGGCAAGAGTAGGGGTCATGCTCAGAATTGGTCCTTGGTAGTCCAACATTTGTCTTGTAGTTACGTTGATACCTTTGTAAAAGATGTTGACCTTTTGCTGGTTGTTCAGGTCATGAGTCGGACACTTGTAGAGGAGATCGTTGTATCTATCCCAAGCTTGATACAACGTTTCATCGTCATCTTGCTTAAAATTATGGATCTCCATGAGCTGATTAGATATCTTCGAAGGAGGACAATATCTTTGGATAAAATGTTTTTTTAGTAGAGCCCATGTATCAACTGTCCCGGCAGGCAATCTTTCAATCCATCTTCTTGCTCCCCCAGTAAGAGTCATGGGGAATACACGGAGCATAACAGCATCATGAGAAACACCAGGAATGTTGAAAAGGCTTGTGATGTAGAAGACATTCTCAACGTGTTCATACGCATCTTCGTCCGTGTTTCCTGAAAAAGGGTTAGCACGAAGCTCCCTCATAAACTGATCTTTAATCTCGAAATGGACATTAACTCCAATTGCCGGTCTTACGAGCCCCGACCCTTGTTCTTCTCTTGTCAACGCCAAATATTCCTCAAGAGTGAGGTCATCAATGTTAACAACTTCCATGGTACCTGAAACTTGAAAAGAAATCGTGAGAAATTGAAAAAAAATTTAAAACAAAACAAAAATGAAAGACTTAACAAAAATCCTAATATAACTCCCCGGCAGCGGCGCCAAAAACTTGATGCAGGTTTTACTGACCAGGTTTTAATATTTATAATGTCTCGTTATACCTATGGTCTACCCT
This sequence comes from Chrysanthemum seticuspe, assembly GCA_019973895.1. NCBI lineage: Eukaryota > Viridiplantae > Streptophyta > Magnoliopsida > Asterales > Asteraceae > Chrysanthemum > Chrysanthemum seticuspe. The sequence goes on along the minus strand of BPTQ01000005.1, from coordinate 257,069,638 downwards.
AATGCACTAACGGGCAGTGTACCCGATCGTGTGTAGTGTAGTATTCGGTAAAACCGAGGTCGTCCCAAGAGCTATGTGAGCGGATTCTAATTAAGTCTAGGTTTCACAGATTTAATTAGTTTTAAGGTCGAAATGATTAATTAGCTACTAAAGCAAGAAATGCAAGAAAGCAAATAAAGGCGAGGGTTGTGATCAATAGAGGAGAAGTGTGCTAACCTAGTTACTCATCATATCATGTTAAGTTCACGTTTAATTACTTCCAATTGCTTCAAGTGGGGGTTTAAGTCGCTAGGACAACATTTGGTCAGTTCGTCCTAACCTATCAGCAAAGGTTTCCACCGGAGATCAAGCTACTACCCTTGAAAGTCCAGTTGGTTTTAGTCCCCTGAGCCAAGTCATTAAGTTTCGCTATATGCAAGATTCATAACAATGAGTGCCCGAGCGCTAGCATCTTAAACACTCATCCCTAACTTCTTAAGTTCATCCAAACGGTAGGTGATCAGTTGGTCAAATCGCACAAGCGAAGAAGGGTTGTCAATTGGTCCCTTCCCACTCAGTCTACCTGTAACACCCCCAAAATACCGCAGTGGAAGATTGTGTCATTGGGGTGCTACTTCATAATACAAAGTACAAGTTATAGAAAACGACCTCTAAATGAGACGTTTTGAAAAGTTACCATTCGATTAATGAAATCAGAGTTACAAACAATGAGGTCCCAAAGTATAATATATAAATGTTTACAAAATGTTTCGAATGGTAAATGATAAAAGCGTAAGTCTTTAAAATATGTCGTGCGACTCTAAGTTCCATGCAATAGCTATCGCCTTATTGACCTGAGATAACATGCTAAAAAGTGTCAACATAATAGTTGGTGAGTTCATAGAGTTTGTTTTGAATAAGTTGAAAAGCCTTGAAAGAAAGTTTATTCAACAAAGGCATTGTAAATCCACTCAGTTCCAAGTTCCGCCATAAAGAACTTGCAACCTGTGTGTTTACAACCCACTGCTAAAATATAGTACATTTTATAGTTAAGCACACATACAGACATAATAGTTCACATTATTGCACTTAGTGTTGCTCCGTCTATATTGGGAGACTTTCAAGTTGGACTGCTCCGTTTATGTTGGGAGACTTATCATCGTCAAACGAGGGGACTGCTCCGTGTACGTTGGGAGACTTATCATCGTCTTATCATGTGAACGAGGGGACTGCTCCGTCTATATTGGGAGACTTACCATCGACTTATCAAGTATAACGCAATCAAGTATAATGCAATCAAGTATAATGCAATCAAGTATAATGTTTTGTGTATTTGTAAAAGTATAAAGCCAGTGTTTGAGCATGTATCTCCCCCAAAGAGTTTGTAAAACAAGCATTAAAAGAGTAGGGGCTATGACTCACCTTAGTAAATGTGATATCCAATGTATAACGAACCGATGTATAAGCCGAGAAACCTCTACGCGCAACCTAGAATATGTGTTGTGTCTTAGGTTCTAAAACAACGAAGTGAATGTATAAACATGCCTTATATAGTTATTACATCAATTATGCTTGGATACTTAACATTTGTGAAGTCGTTTAAGTGTTTACGTTTCTTTTATTTAAGTTTTCCCCGTCTATATCTACCCGTTATTTCTAAACCGTAATTGATCACGACTCGGTTTTTATGTCCTCGGAAAGGTAATTAAATGTACTAAACAGATTAGTGGGTCCTACTGCCCCAGAAATTATTTAACTAATGTGAAATTACCAATTTACCCTTGGATGTACTAGTTATTTCAATCAGCAGCAAACTGTCTCACGGTTTTGGTCATAAGTTGAGTTCTACAACTCCGTTTAACGCACAGCCAGCGGCCACGTTCAAGTTAGGGTGTTAGCTACAACTTTTATTCTTTGACCAACAGTTGGTTATATACAAGTTTTATGAGCTTTACTCGTTTGAAATCTGTTACTCAGATTTGGACACTTTTAGCCGTTTTGGCTCTAGTTTATTCATCGGGATGAGTTACGGCACGAGCCACCCGGCAAAATGACCACAAGACATGGATCTATAATCCTATTTTATTACCTCAGTTTTTCAGTCCATGAATTTTACCCAGTAATTAAGTTTACAGCCCCCTGTTCAGTTTCTGTTTTGCAATATAAGTCCTTACGATGTTTCTAGTGTTTTAGTCCGATTATCCAAGAGCAATTAAGTATAATAAGCATATAGAACATATTAAATACATGAAATACTAGTATTTACAGTAATCAAATGATAACATAAGAGTTTGCTTACAATCCTTGTGATGAAACAAATCATTAACCAAGAACTAGGACACTAAAACCTAAACCCTTTCAACATGAACCCGAGCTTCCAAATCCTTAACACATCATGCTAACCCTTGGTATAACCCTTGTGAAAACTTTATGAATTCAGCCCTAGAATCCTTGTGTATTTCCTAGTTCAACCATGGAATCACCAAATAAACACTAGTTTCATGTAGAGAATAACTAAGCCTTGAACTTTGGTATGTAATTTGTAACTTGAAGATCAAAGGATCATGGTCTTGTGAATTAAGGGTTGGCTCGTTTAAATGGAGAAGAAAGGAAGAGATGAGACTTGTATTTATAGTGTAATGAGGAGGTGTAAGGAAGGTGCTAGGAAGGTGTGATGAGGAGGTGCAAAAGTTGGATTCTAAGACTTAAGTCTTAAAGGCTAAGTAAACTTACACATGTTAAAGCTTCTTACCTAAGTTTCACATCTTTACTTGGTTACTACTTATAAAACGCCCTATGTGGCCTAAATTTCGTTCAAGACTTATCTAGGATGACTAGATATGAGTTGCTTGGTATTATCTTGTTTACGGAGTGAGTTTTGGTCCCGTTAATCGCTAACTGTAAGTCGTAAAGTCACGAAACTTAAAACCGGGTATACTAAAAATATGAAACTTGTAAATATGTTAAAACTTGTTAATATACTACATATAAGCATATTAAATGAGTGATAAGTTCTATCGGGTTTCTTAAACGCTGCTAAAACTGGAAACATGGGTCTAAAACGCGCAAATCGCATAAAACGCAAAACTGGAAAACGTAAAATTCCAAAACTTGTGGAATTGTCGTAAAATGGTAGAAATATATATTTCTAATGTTTATAGTGTTTTATGGATATATCGAGATGCCCGAATGACGTTTAAACCCTAAAGTAATTCTCGGACACGGTTTTGTGAAATTTGCAAAAATGACCCGATGAGTGTCAAATTCTTGGGTTATTACTAAAATAGTTTAACTTACGAGAATGTGAAATAAAAATTTCGGAAATGAATAGTAAAAATGAATAGTAACGGTAAATAGTAAATTCCCGAGATGAATAGTAAAAACCCGAAAATGCGAATTGTTACAGTCTCTACCCCTTAAGGGAACTTCGTCCCGAAGTTCTGTTTAACTACTTATAGTGTGTCTAAGAAAAGTGTGGTCACTAAAACAGTGGGATTCTCTCTTATTCAACAGGAATAGTGTATGGGTTACGTTGTAATACACCCATAATGTGGTTAGGGAATCGTATCGGATGCAAATAAGCCCACTTATTTGTAATTCATTACTTACATAAAGAAGCGTCCAAATTTATGTAATTAATGGATTATAAACTTATGGTTCGGTGGTTTATAACTTCTTTATTTGAATAAAGAGGCGTCCCAATCCATTCAAATAAGGAGATTATAAATCATCCTACTTAAGATTTCCCGACACAAAATTCGCTTTCTCCGACAGATAATAAGATAACAAAGTCATTAAATGTCTAAAGCTAAGTAATAATATTATTTAACTCAAATCTCATGTCTCATCAAACAAGAACTGTCACAAGATCAAGTTAAATAATTAGTTATTACTGAGCTCCATGTTTTTGATGACTCGATTAAATTATGTGGTTTCCTTATTATTACTAAAGTCATATCATCCAACAACGTGGATCTAAACAAACAACTAACAAGAAGCATATGCGCACGAAGTGTGTGTAAGGCAATTACAGTCGAGAGTCTTAACGTATAAAGCAGTTATAGTCTAGGCTCTTAAATGCAACCTAGTTCTCTATAACAAATGCTCTGATACCAATCTGTAACACCCCCAAAATACCGCAGCGGAAGATTGTGTCATTGGGGTGCTACTTCATAATACAAAGTACAAGTTATAGAAAACGACCTCTAAATGAGACGTTTTGAAAAGTTACCATTCGATTAATGAAATCAGAGTTACAAACAATGAGGTCCCAAAGTATAATATATAAATGTTTACAAAATGTTTCGAATGGTAAATGATAAAAGCGTAAGTCTTTAAAATATGTCGTGCGACTCTAAGTTCCATGCAATAGCTATCGCCTTATTGACCTGAGATAACATGCTAAAAAGTGTCAACATAATAGTTGGTGAGTTCATAGAGTTTGTTTTGAATAAGTTGAAAAGCCTTGAAAGAAAGTTTATTCAACAAAGGCATTGTAAATCCACTCAGTTCCAAGTTCCGCCATAAAGAACTTGCAACCTGTGTGTTTACAACCCACTGCTAAAATATAGTACATTTTATAGTTAAGCACACATACAGACATAATAGTTCACATTATTGCACTTAGTGTTGCTCCGTCTATATTGGGAGACTTTCAAGTTGGACTGCTCCGTTTATGTTGGGAGACTTATCATCGTCAAACGAGGGGACTGCTCCGTGTACGTTGGGAGACTTATCATCGTCTTATCATGTGAACGAGGGGACTGCTCCGTCTATATTGGGAGACTTACCATCGACTTATCAAGTATAACGCAATCAAGTATAATGCAATCAAGTATAATGCAATCAAGTATAATGTTTTGTGTATTTGTAAAAGTATAAAGCCAGTGTTTGAGCATGTATCTCCCCCAAAGAGTTTGTAAAACAAGCATTAAAAGAGTAGGGGCTATGACTCACCTTAGTAAATGTGATATCCAATGTATAACGAACCGATGTATAAGCCGAGAAACCTCTACGCGCAACCTAGAATATGTGTTGTGTCTTAGGTTCTAAAACAACGAAGTGAATGTATAAACATGCCTTATATAGTTATTACATCAATTATGCTTGGATACTTAACATTTGTGAAGTCGTTTAAGTGTTTACGTTTCTTTTATTTAAGTTTTCCCCGTCTATATCTACCCGTTATTTCTAAACCGTAATTGATCACGACTCGGTTTTTATGTCCTCGGAAAGGTAATTAAATGTACTAAACAGATTAGTGGGTCCTACTGCCCCAGAAATTATTTAACTAATGTGAAATTACCAATTTACCCTTGGATGTACTAGTTATTTCAATCAGCAGCAAACTGTCTCACGGTTTTGGTCATAAGTTGAGTTCTACAACTCCGTTTAACGCACAGCCAGCGGCCACGTTCAAGTTAGGGTGTTAGCTACAACTTTTATTCTTTGACCAACAGTTGGTTATATACAAGTTTTATGAGCTTTACTCGTTTGAAATCTGTTACTCAGATTTGGACACTTTTAGCCGTTTTGGCTCTAGTTTATTCATCGGGATGAGTTACGGCACGAGCCACCCGGCAAAATGACCACAAGACATAGATCTATAATCCTATTTTATTACCTCAGTTTTTCAGTCCATGAATTTTACCCAGTAATTAAGTTTACAGCCCCCTGTTCAGTTTCTGTTTTGCAATATAAGTCCTTACGATGTTTCTAGTGTTTTAGTCCGATTATCCAAGCGCAATTAAGTATAATAAGCATATAGAACATATTAAATACATGAAATACTAGTATTTACAGTAATCAAATGATAACATAAGAGTTTGCTTACAATCCTTGTGATGAAACAAATCATTAACCAAGAACTAGGACACTAAAACCTAAACCCTTTCAACATGAACCCGAGCTTCCAAATCCTTAACACATCATGCTAACCCTTGGTATAACCCTTGTGAAAACTTTATGAATTCAGCCCTAGAATCCTTGTGTATTTCCTAGTTCAACCATGGAATCACCAAATAAACACTAGTTTCATGTAGAGAATAACTAAGCCTTGAACTTTGGTATGTAATTTGTAACTTGAAGATCAAAGGATCATGGTCTTGTGAATTAAGGGTTGGCTCGTTTAAATGGAGAAGAAAGGAAGAGATGAGACTTGTATTTATAGTGTAATGAGGAGGTGTAAGGAAGGTGCTAGGAGGTGTGATGAGGAGGTGCAAAAGTTGGATTCTAAGACTTAAGTCTTAAAGGCTAAGTAAACTTACACATGTTAAAGCTTCTTACCTAAGTTTCACATCTTTACTTGGTTACTACTTATAAAACGCCCTATGTGGCCTAAATTTCGTTCAAGACTTATCTAGGATGACTAGATATGAGTTGCTTGGTATTATCTTGTTTACGGAGTGAGTTTTGGTCCCGTTAATCGCTAACTGTAAGTCGTAAAGTCACGAAACTTAAAACCGGGTATACTAAAAATATGAAACTTGTAAATATGTTAAAACTTGTTAATATACTACATATAAGCATATTAAATGAGTGATAAGTTCTATCGGGTTTCTTAAACGCTGCTAAAACTGGAAACGTGGGTCTAAAACGCGCAAATCGCATAAAACGCAAAACTGGAAAACGTAAAATTCCAAAACTTGTGGAATTGTCGTAAAATGGTAGAAATATATATTTCTAATGTTTATAGTGTTTTATGGATATATCGAGATGCCCGAATGACGTTTAAACCCTAAAGTAATTCTCGGACACGGTTTTGTGAAATTTGCAAAAATGACCCGATGAGTGTCAAATTCTTGGGTTATTACTAAAATAGTTTAACTTACGAGAATGTGAAATAAAAATTTCGGAAATGAATAGTAAAAATGAATAGTAACGGTAAATAGTAAATTCCCGAGATGAATAGTAAAAACCCGAAAATGCGAATTGTTACAGTCTCTACCCCTTAAGGGAACTTCGTCCCGAAGTTCTGTTTAACTACTTATAGTGTGTCTAAGAAAAGTGTGGTCACTAAAACAGTGGGATTCTCTCTTATTCAACAGGAATAGTGTATGGGTTACGTTGTAATACACCCATAATGTGGTTAGGGAATCGTATCGGATGCAAATAAGCCCACTTATTTGTAATTCATTACTTACATAAAGAAGCGTCCAAATTTATGTAATTAATGGATTATAAACTTATGGTTCGGTGGTTTATAACTTCTTTATTTGAATAAAGAGGCGTCCCAATCCATTCAAATAAGGAGATTATAAATCATCCTACTTAAGATTTCCCGACACAAAATTCGCTTTCTCCGACAGATAATAAGATAACAAAGTCATTAAATGTCTAAAGCTAAGTAATAATATTATTTAACTCAAATCTCATGTCTCATCAAACAAGAACTGTCACAAGATCAAGTTAAATAATTAGTTATTACTGAGCTCCATGTTTTTGATGACTCGATTAAATTATGTGGTTTCCTTATTATTACTAAAGTCATATCATCCAACAACGTGGATCTAAACAAACAACTAACAAGAAGCATATGCGCACGAAGTGTGTGTAAGGCAATTACAGTCGAGAGTCTTAACGTATAAAGCAGTTATAGTCTAGGCTCTTAAATGCAACCTAGTTCTCTATAACAAATGCTCTGATACCAATCTGTAACACCCCCAAAATACCGCAGCGGAAGATTGTGTCATTGGGGTGCTACTTCATAATACAAAGTACAAGTTATAGAAAACGACCTCTAAATGAGACGTTTTGAAAAGTTACCATTCGATTAATGAAATCAGAGTTACAAACAATGAGGTCCCAAAGTATAATATATAAATGTTTACAAAATGTTTCGAATGGTAAATGATAAAAGCGTAAGTCTTTAAAATATGTCGTGCGACTCTAAGTTCCATGCAATAGCTATCGCCTTATTGACCTGAGATAACATGCTAAAAAGTGTCAACATAATAGTTGGTGAGTTCATAGAGTTTGTTTTGAATAAGTTGAAAAGCCTTGAAAGAAAGTTTATTCAACAAAGGCATTGTAAATCCACTCAGTTCCAAGTTCCGCCATAAAGAACTTGCAACCTGTGTGTTTACAACCCACTGCTAAAATATAGTACATTTTATAGTTAAGCACACATACAGACATAATAGTTCACATTATTGCACTTAGTGTTGCTCCGTCTATATTGGGAGACTTTCAAGTTGGACTGCTCCGTTTATGTTGGGAGACTTATCATCGTCAAACGAGGGGACTGCTCCGTGTACGTTGGGAGACTTATCATCGTCTTATCATGTGAACGAGGGGACTGCTCCGTCTATATTGGGAGACTTACCATCGACTTATCAAGTATAACGCAATCAAGTATAATGCAATCAAGTATAATGCAATCAAGTATAATGTTTTGTGTATTTGTAAAAGTATAAAGCCAGTGTTTGAGCATGTATCTCCCCCAAAGAGTTTGTAAAACAAGCATTAAAAGAGTAGGGGCTATGACTCACCTTAGTAAATGTGATATCCAATGTATAACGAACCGATGTATAAGCCGAGAAACCTCTACGCGCAACCTAGAATATGTGTTGTGTCTTAGGTTCTAAAACAACGAAGTGAATGTATAAACATGCCTTATATAGTTATTACATCAATTATGCTTGGATACTTAACATTTGTGAAGTCGTTTAAGTGTTTACGTTTCTTTTATTTAAGTTTTCCCCGTCTATATCTACCCGTTATTTCTAAACCGTAATTGATCACGACTCAGTTTTTATGTCCTCGGAAAGGTAATTAAATGTACTAAACAGATTAGTGGGTCCTACTGCCCCAGAAATTATTTAACTAATGTGAAATTACCAATTTACCCTTGGATGTACTAGTTATTTCAATCAGCAGCAAACTGTCTCACGGTTTTGGTCATAAGTTGAGTTCTACAACTCCGTTTAACGCACGGCCAGCGGCCACGTTCAAGTTAGGGTGTTAGCTACAACTTTTATTCTTTGACCAACAGTTGGTTATATGCAAGTTTTATGAGCTTTACTCGTTTGAAATCTGTTACTCAGATTTGGACACTTTTAGCCGTTTTGGCTCTAGTTTATTCATCGGGATGAGTTACGGCACGAGCCACCCGGCAAAATGACCACAAGACATAGATCTATAATCCTATTTTATTACCTCAGTTTTTCAGTCCATGAATTTTACCCAGTAATTAAGTTTACAGCCCCCTGTTCAGTTTCTGTTTTGCAATATAAGTCCTTACGATGTTTCTAGTGTTTTAGTCCGATTATCCAAGCGCAATTAAGTATAATAAGCATATAGAACATATTAAATACATGAAATACTAGTATTTACAGTAATCAAATGATAACATAAGAGTTTGCTTACAATCCTTGTGATGAAACAAATCATTAACCAAGAACTAGGACACTAAAACCTAAACCCTTTCAACATGAACCCGAGCTTCCAAATCCTTAACACATCATGCTAACCCTTGGTATAACCCTTGTGAAAACTTTATGAATTCAGCCCTAGAATCCTTGTGTATTTCCTAGTTCAACCATGGAATCACCAAATAAACACTAGTTTCATGTAGAGAATAACTAAGCCTTGAACTTTGGTATGTAATTTGTAACTTGAAGATCAAAGGATCATGGTCTTGTGAATTAAGGGTTGGCTCGTTTAAATGGAGAAGAAAGGAAGAGATGAGACTTGTATTTATAGTGTAATGAGGAGGTGTAAGGAAGGTGCTAGGAAGGTGTGATGAGGAGGTGCAAAAGTTGGATTCTAAGACTTAAGTCTTAAAGGCTAAGTAAACTTACACATGTTAAAGCTTCTTACCTAAGTTTCACATCTTTACTTGGTTACTACTTATAAAACGCCCTATGTGGCCTAAATTTCGTTCAAGGCTTATCTAGGATGACTAGATATGAGTTGCTTGGTATTATCTTGTTTACGGAGTGAGTTTTGGTCCCGTTAATCGCTAACTGTAAGTCGTAAAGTCACGAAACTTAAAACCGGGTATACTAAAAATATGAAACTTGTAAATATGTTAAAACTTGTTAATATACTCCATATAAGCATATTAAATGAGTGATAAGTTCTATCGGGTTTCTTAAACGCTGCTAAAACTGGAAACGTGGGTCTAAAACGCGCAAATCGCATAAAACGCAAAACTGGAAAACGTAAAATTCCAAAACTTGTGGAATTGTCGTAAAATGGTAGAAATATATATTTCTAATGTTTATAGTGTTTTATGGATATATCGAGATGCCCGAATGACGTTTAAACCCTAAAGTAATTCTCGGACACGGTTTTGTGAAATTTGCAAAAATGACCCGATGAGTGTCAAATTCTTGGGTTATTACTAAAATAGTTTAACTTACGAGAATGTGAAATAAAAATTTCGGAAATGAATAGTAAAAATGAATAGTAACGGTAAATAGTAAATTCCCGAGATGAATAGTAAAAACCCGAAAATGCGAATTGTTACACTACCTACTTAGGGTCAGTTGGTCATATCTCCTAAGTAACTAGCCACTACCGCCATTCAAAACTACCGAAACAAGGGTAGCTACCAACAAACTATGCATGCATACACTAGAAACAATTATACGGAAGCAATGTAAACATAAACAAAACAATTAAGGAATCATAACTAGGCTAGCACCAGAGGTGCTTAGCCGCTCATTTTAATCGAAACAATCGATTCAATGTTTAACATATTGAAATACATGAACTGAAAGTAAAAGAAATGATAAATTGCTAATGCTTATCGTTAGGGAGTGATTTCTCCTTTGGAGATGGCTCCGTATGCTCCTCGAGATCTACCTTCAGCCTCCTGCCCACGTTCTTTGCTTTTGTGTGTGGAGTGAATGATGAGAAATGCATAATTTTGGGCGGTATTTATAGGCCAGATCTGGTTACGGCGTAACTTAAGTTGAAAGTTACGCCGTAACATCCATTTCTTCATATTTTGCTCTGGAAAAGCTGGTTACGGCGTAACATCAGGATTGAGTTACGCCGTATCTTCAATAAATCATGGTTACGCCGTAATTGTGGAACGAGTTACGGCATAGCTTGCAGCGGCGCGGAACATCATTTGACCTAATTAGTTACGGCGTAATCCTAAGATGGAGGTACGCCGTAATCTTTAGTTTAGTTGGTTTTCTGAGTCACACTTCTGTTATGGCGTAATGTGAGAGAAAATTTACGAGCATTATAAAGGAAAACAAGCGTAAATCTGAGTCACACTATCATATACCTTCAATAACTAATCATTTCGACCATATAAATGATATAAAATACGAGCATTATCGAGGGAAATTGACACTTAATATTCAGAACTATTTGATGTTATCAGGGGTCAACATAGAGGAGGTGGAGCGTTTTGCTCGTGGGATGGGATGTTTATCCGGAAAGTTACCATTTGTCTTACTTGGGTTATCAATTGGCATGAACATGATAACGTGTGATAATTGGAAAAAAATAAATTATCGAGAAGTTTAAAAATAAACTTTTGGATTGGATAGCAAAAAAAAATCTTTTAGTGGGAGGTTGACCATGGTTCGATCCGTACTTGGTAGCATGTCGTTGTATTTTTTTTCCTCGCCGTTTCGTGTCCCTTTAAGTGTCTTATATACACTAGAAAGTATAAGGAGAGTTTATTTTTGGGTGGGCGTGAAGAGAACAAAAAAATGTCATGGGTTAGGTGGGTCAAAGTGTTGAACAACTTTGACCATGGCGGATTGAATATTGGTAGTCTAAAGCGTCGAACTTGATATTACTTGGAAAGTTGTGGTGGTGATTTAGAATGGAATCGGAACCATTATGGGTTAGAATAAATAAAAGTATATACGCTGTTGATGGCGGGTTCAGAGAAGATGGTATGTAAAACATGGGTTTTATTGGGACATGGAGGGACATAGTAAAGGTCGAAAGGGATCTAGAATAAAAATATTTCATTTGTGGGTTCGTTCGAGGAAAAGATTGAGAACGAACAATCTACTATGTTTTGGATTGATAATTGGGTGGGTAATTTTAGACCTTGTGACAAGTTCACAAGATTATTCATTTAGAAAGTGATATGAGGGTGATGGTCCATGAAAGGGTTGGGTGGAGTGAAGATAGATGGGTTTGGAAATAGGTTGGAGGAGAGAGTTGAGAGGAAGGGCTAATAGAAAATTTGAAGAGTTGATGGGTTAAAAAAATGAAATGTCTCATAATCATCATAATTATGAGAATTTTGTTGGTTTTTAGATAATAACAGTGAGTTCACAGTAAAGGAGTTAAGGGGTTTGGGTGATGAAAAGGTTTTTTTAGGCCAAGGTACATTACTTGACACAAAGTGGAATAAAGTTCTATCATGAAAGGTTAACACTTTCGTTTGGAAGCTTGTGACAAGTTCATACGATTATTTCATTTAGAAAGTGATGTGAGGGTTATGGTCCATGAAAGGGTTGGGTGGAGTGAAGATAGATGGGTTTGGAAATGGGGTTGGAGAAGGGAGATGAGAGGAAGGGTTAGTAGTGAATTTGAAGAGTTGATGGGTTTAATCAATGAAATGTCTCATAATTATTATAATTATGACAAACTATGGTGGCTTTTAGATAATAACGATGAGTTCACAGTAAAAGAGTTAAGGGGTTTGGGTGATGAAAAGGTTTTTGTAGGCCAAGGTACATTACTTGACACAAAGTGGAATAAAGTTGTACCAATATTGGAAGCTTCGACAAGGTAAAATACTAGTTCGAGTTGTTTTAGAGCATATTGGCATGGGCTTAGATTCCGTACTTTGTCCATGTTGTAAAGATATTATAGAAACGGTGGACTGATGTATCTGTAATGGACTGTCAGGTTTTAAACTTTAATATACCTATCCTTCCAAAATAATCCTACACACTCTAGAGCAGTGTACCCTATTGTGTAGTAGTGTCGTGTTGGCAAGCATAGTTTCATCCCTAAAAGCTATGTTGTGGTCTACTAATCTGAATCTAACTAATTATATACTAAGAAAGTGATTTAAATTAATCATATTAAGTTTTGAGTTACTAAATAAACTAAATAACCATTAAATGAAATGGTCTAAGCTGCAATCAAGTTGTCCTCAGACTTTCTGTCTTTTTTCAACCTCTGAAGGGTACCCTTCCTTTAGCTACTCAGATGTTTCAGTTCGCTAAGTTTGAAAAGTCCAAAAAGCGCATACTAGCCACGGCTTCAACCCATTAGTCTCCGTTACAAGGTAGGGCGGGGGTGAGGAAAGGCAGAAATGAGTTCATGCCACAACGATCCCAGAAATTTCTCAAGATTGTTGGCTCGCAATAAAGCTAGGGTAATCAGTTGGGAGAAATGGTGTAAACCTAGCTAATCCTCAATTAGTTTAATGATCTGATTTCGAGTGCAATGTTTAATCCTCGTTCTATTAGTGGTTCTAAGGTCATCTAGGTCAAATACAGGACATTGTAACCTAGACCTATGATCGCTAGTTATCAATCCTAAGTTTCTTAGTGACTAATCAACTAGTTTGTAGTCTTTAAGTTCCCAACTACCCTATATGATTTACCTAATGCCAACAATTCCACTACTTGGCATTTAAACATATATTAGAATTAACTAACAATTCTTTAATTGCACTTCTTAAGTAATAATCCTCACCTAGGTAGGAGATATGATCTACCCCATGCAACTAATCATGATTTGTCGTCCGTTAGTCATCCTAATAGTCTAGTTTTCAGCTTTTAACCTAATCATTATCCTTTTAAGAACTAGATGGCTCCTATTACTACCGAAACACAAGGATCACGCGGCAAACATATAAGATATCTAATAAAACACGTAATTAAACAAAAGAAATCAAATCGTTGAATTAAAAGAATCATAACTAGGCTAACACACGAGGTGTTTAGCCGATCATAGTAGTAATAACAATAAAAACAATGTATAAATCAGTTCATGATTGACATAACGTTTCAATTGATTACACTAACTCGATCTATGCTTGATGATGATTGGCAGTGTATTCTCCTTTGGAAAGCAACTTGGATATGGTGGAAAATAACCTTTGAGTAAACCTTAACCGTCCTTGGAAGTTAATGGTTATTTTCGGTTGATCTAGGGCTTGTATTTATAGTTTTCGTTAGCCTCGTAGTGCTTACGGTGTAGGTTTAAGTGAACCCCTACGTTGTATATCACTGACGTTATCAAATAAGTATTGTACTTATGCATCATTTATCCTAAGTATATTGCTCATTTATTATACTACTATATGAGAATTGTTGCTTTATAGCTTACCGTTGTGATTTTCAATAATTATGGAGCAATATTGGAAAAGACACGAAAAGTGCATGATTTGGAGCTTAAACGGAGAAAATACCGTATCAAACGAAGATACGGCGTATCCATGCTAATAAGGATATGCCGTGTGGAAGACTTAGAAGAAATCAAGAAGGGTCGTTTTGATGAAGAATACGGCATATCCAAGTTTATGGGATACATCATATAGAAGCCCTAGCCAGAGAAGATCCAACACGCCATTTGAATACATGCGGCGTATACACTTATAGGGATCACCGTATACGTGACTTATACGAAAATCAAGTGAAGAAATGAAGCCAAAAGAAGATCTCAAGTTTACATGATGGCCTTAGAGGATGCGTTAGTATTTTGGCCATAACTTCTTCCTCCGGAATGCGATTAGTTTATTTAAAAGGCCACGAAAGGAGAAAAAGAAGATATCGACTGATGAGAGTGGCAATATGGCGTATTAAGCATTTTAGATACGTCGTATTGGATTTCATAACATTTGTGGATATGTTGTATCAGAGCATATTCCAAAATATTCCATTTTTAGATACGCCGTATTGGGCTTGAATACGCCGTATCGGGCCTAGTGTCACAATTCTCAAATTCCGGTCATTTCTTAAATTAAATATGCATCATGATTAGTTCATTCATGACAATTCATTTCACATTAATCGCGTAAATTTTATATTAAATAAACGTTATCGCGTGAGTTATTATTTTGAATATTTAATCCGTTACTTTCAAAAATGATCCTGACATATTTTTATACTTACATTTAGTTGTAAAAACTATATTTTGAGTTTAACTAGTGTTTTGGATTTATTTCGTATATAAATCGTTAAAGTTATATTATTACGACACTTTTCTTAAAAATTACTCGATAATTATTTTATCACTCAAATTTCACAAGGAATGTATTTTTACAATTTTTATTATCTCATTACATTCTATTTTGATCTATTAAAAATTTACTTGTACCAAAAATCTACCATTTACCTTTACTTATACATTTCTTACACTTTTCCTTACAAATTATTACAAGTATCTATACAATACATTTTATAAAAAAAAAAAAAAATAATAATAATTTGGAAAACAAGACCCCTAAAAATCCGGCCATAGAGTTGGTACTTATTGATTGGTATGGTTTTTTTTTATTTTTAGATTATACATGTACATAAAGTCTTCCCTTATCTCATTCATTCATTTCCTTCACAAATAATTCACATATTTAGCAAGTTTCTCTCTTGTTTTCTCTCCATAAAACCGGTTCTCATCAAGAGCTAGAGGGGATCAAAAATTTTTTTCAAGTTCAAGCATAAGTACAATCTAGTTTATACTCTTTTTATGGTTTTGAAATAAAAACCAAGAGTATTTAGGCTAATCCTTGTTACTAGCACCTTATCATTTTCACTTGTAAGCATGTTTTTATCATTTTTATGTTTCCTTTATCATTTCATATTCATCTTTTCATTTTTGAAGCTAGTATGCATGATGTGTGATTTATACCATTTATTTCATGATTTTAGAGTTATTTATATACTTTGGTCATCCTATAATTATTCCCATGGTATTCTTTGGTCTTGATGGTGATTAGGAACCCATGACACCCTAAGAAGGTGTATGGTAGGATTAGATTAGTTTTGGAGTTGATTTGAAGGGATTAGAATAGGTTTTGTCCGAGAAAAACTATTTTCGATAACTATATAAATAGATTCTGTCCTTGTTTCGAATTTCTGGAAAAACCTACTGTTGGTACGAAACTTTGGCCTTGATATTTAGAAAATATACTTTAAAATGAATCCGTGGCCGCTTGAACGGATTAAAACGGACTTATAACGAAGCCGTGGTGAATTTTTAAAGTTTGACGACGAAATGTTTATTTTTCTGAAAATTCAGCATGCAGTTTTTACATTGTTTGGGTCAAAAACGAGCCTTAAGCTTCACAAATTATTTCGACTTATCAAAAATATATTAGTTTACTTCGATACGAAGCTAAGGACATATTATACGTAGAAAACGGATTTGAAACGACAAATATATGCACGTTTTTATAAACTTGCCGTAACTATTATTTTCTGAAAAACTATATTATTTTTACGATACAAGTACTTTAGTAGCTGTAACGTCCATGTTTGCGGCTGTTTTTAACCATGATGTGAAACTTTTTGGAACAAAATGTCTTCTAGTAAAATCAAATTCACCGACCATATTTTTCAAAACAAAAAGCTGTTTGTCAAGCGGAGTTATGGTAAATTATTTACGGATGTTCAAACTTGGCCGAAACTTATTTTCTGCACACAATTAGCCAAAACCACTATCTTTAACCCTTATTATCCTTATGTTCTAGACCTTTTTGACGAAAACTCCTGAACTGAGACTTCTAGATTTCAATACAAACTTTCCAAAACCACCGAGTTCGTTCTCTAACGTGCGACGTACACCATTTTACGACTAGATTTCCAAAGCCATTTTTGTTAATTTCATGAAATTCCGACGACATTGTTTTGCGACGAAAAGTGATAATTTCACCATAAATCATTATAAAACCATTGTAGGATGACATTTTGACGTAAAAACTGGTAAAGTCATTTTTGAAGGGTCTAGACGTCAAAAGAGTATTTTTCGACGATAAGTAATATTTTCAAAACTCGCAAATGGTATAAATAACATACGAAGTGCATGCATAACATTACATTGCAACTCATTGCATATCATATCATTCGTAATAGGTCCAGGTTGACGCATCACATTATACCTCAGTGTACCCACTTTTGTCATCGCATCTATTCACCAAGTGAGTAATCACATCCCCTTTTTACCGTTTTACTATATTTTGGGGCTGAATGCATGAACCATACTTGAATTAAATTGATCCTTACAATTGTGAACTCTTTTGACTTGAATATTTGAACTCGAATCAATCCTTGAACTTAATTACGAAATTATGACTTAATTGAACTTATTGAACCGTACGTGTTATGACCTTGTCCTAAAGTCTCCAATGTTCGGAGCATCACTATAAAGTCTCCCATGTTCGGAGCATCACTATATAGACACCTTTGTTCGTAGTATATCTTTGGGAAGAGGCACCCAGTGTATCTTTGGGAAGAGGCACCCAGTAGGTCTTTGGGAAGAGGCACCCAGTATAACTTTGGGTAGTGGCACCCAGCTTAATTTGGTTTCATCGGTAGCATTCCTGAATTATTATATTCGTGGTACTATATTGGGAACTATTATGACCACTTACACTTGACTACTTGACGCGCTATAATTTTTGTGCAATGGGTTGTGTACACACAGGTTGCAAGTTTTGTATGGGCGGAATTTGGAACTGAGTGGATACACAATGCCTTTGCTTTGAGAACTATTTTTTTTCGTTGACCGAAAGCTTTGTATATTTCTTATGAGTTTTCTTATTTCACTAAACGTGTTTACTCACCAACTATTTTCATAGTTGACCCGTTTTTCTCTCATGCATTTCAGGTGATCGTTAGTAAGCTTTTCTATCAAGTCTTGCATAAAGAAGTTTTCACTGGTCGCTACAAGTCGTATGTAATAAAACTCAATATTTTGGAATCTAAACTTTGTAATATATTTGCCGATGACGGCTAAACTAGTATTGTAATGGAGTATTATTTCTTTTTAAATCTTAATGTTGGTATGTTCTATTATCTTGTGCTTATGTTCCCTTCCGTTAAACCTCGTGTTTCCGCCTCCGGCGAGGGTGTGACAGATTGGTACCAGAGCCAAAGGTTATAGAGAATGCCGATTTTTCAAAAATAAAAATCACAGCTATAACCGGAATAATTTTTTTTGTATATTATTTTATTAAACATTGAACACCATTCGAGTCAACTAGTCCTATCGTTGCATCGTTACTCATAAATTATACATAGCCTGATCAACTATGTCTAATTTATGAAGAACCATGCAATGATAAGAGTGGTAGTTTTAAATCATGTTTAGTCGAGTCTTTAAAGTCTGGTCACCTGAAGTTGCATTGGTCGGGTGAGTATGCATGGCATGTTTTTACGTTCACGTCTACATTACCGTACCTTGTTCATGTCTTCTCTTTTCCATCTTTCGACTTGTTAGACATAGCATGTCTCTGTTCCTGTCATGTTTCGATCACTATAACACATTACCACCGTTCTGCACCTCATCTGACTTCGTTAGAATGTCGTTTACTCAACCCGATGTTTTGGTCCTCTGTAGGATCATGGCTGCAAGAAACACACGCTCAGGAGGTAACAACAACGGCAACCCAAACAACAATGACAATCCAGACAACAACGCTGCTGGAATAGCGGATCTACTCACTCAAATTATAACCCATCTCGATGCTAGACGAACCAACAACGGAGAAGGTACTTCAAACGCTGGTCAAGGATGCAGCTACAAAACTTTCATGACATGCAAGCCAATGGAATTTCATGGTACTGAGGGTGCCATTGGACTGCTAACCTGGTTCGAGAATGTTGAGTCGAAGCTTAGTATCACGAAATGTGCTGAAGGAAACAAGGTTGAGTTCTCTGCTGGTCTACTACAGGGTCGAGCATTGACCTGGTGGAACAACCAACTACAGACTAGAGGAAGAGGGGCTGCAAATGCATTATCTTGGGAAGCATTCAAGAAACTACTAACTGATGAGTACTGCAGAAAAGATGAAGTGCAGAAACTGGAAGAAGAATTTTGGAATCACTTGATGGTAGGAGTAGAGATCGACAAGTACACGATCCGGTTCCACGAGCTAACTAGGATGGTTCCTCACATGGTTTCCACTGTGGAGAAGTTGATTGACCGATATATATGGGGATTGATACCGGAAATTAGGAGGGATGTCACTTCGTCGAAACCAACCACTCTGCAAGCCGCTGTGAGTATGGCGTATCGCTTGACGAATGATGTGATCAGGTCTGGAGAACTAGCAAAAGCAAACGACAATGGACGAAAGCGACAGGAGGATCACCAGGGAAACCGAGACCAGAATCAGCAAAACAAGAGGCAGCGAATAACCCAGAACTATGGGGCGATCACCCAGGAGCGCAAAGGATATGCAGGTCCACATCCTTTGTGTACTCGATGTAATTATCATCACTCAGGAGACTGCCGAAGGTGCGACAAATGTGGACAGACGGGCCACTTCGCTCGAAATTGCTCAAACAGAACTGGAAATCAAGGACAGAGAAAAGCATGTTACGAGTGTGGAAGTCTAGATCACCTTCGCAATACCTGTCCAAAGCTGAAAAGAACTCCCAATCAAGGAGGAAATCGTCCAAACCTGGCGTTGGCAATAGAAGGCCCACAAGATCAGAACATTGAAATTCCTCCCGCACGTGGTCGAGCATTCTATCTGGGTACCGAGGAAGCCCGCAACGCTTAACGGGTACATTCTTTCGAACAACTACCTTATTTCTGTACGACATGATTTTGAGTGCATAACTTCCTTCCAATCTTTATACGTTCACGACATTGATTAATTTGAGACCTTTTGATATCGACCTTAGTTGTTATATATTTTGTTGATTGGATTTGATTGTGTAAGCAAATCGAATATCGAGCGAATCTTTCAAAAGACTTCATTCAAGGATGTGGCATCCTACCTTTCTAACAACTTGTTTCCTAGCTTGATCTAGTGACAGTTCTTGTTTGATGAGTTGCGAAAATCAAGCTAAGAGACAAGTTTACTCAAGTCGGTTTAGTTTAATCTCATGACAGTTCTTGTTTGATGAGTTGTGAGATTAAATTAGAATCGACTACCTAAAGGTCTTTTGAGAGCTACGTTCGATATTGGATAAGTTTACCCTATCAAATCTGATCACGGGCACGTACTTAGTTGAATGGGGAACCTGTACGCATGGGCATTGATATGATCATTTAGACTGTTCGTACGATCATGAACTTTTAGAACTCTTGTCGAGGTTCGGACCATAGTATCGTTAATCGAATCACGGGGACGTGATTCCGCTGACATGGGAAGAATGTCACAATTCTCAAATTCCGGTCATTTCTTAAATTAAATATGCATCATGATTAGTTCATTCATGACAATTCATTTCACATTAATCGCATAAATTTTATATTAAATAAACGTTATCGCGTGAGTTATTATTTTGAATATTTAATCCGTTACTTTCAAAAATGATCCTGACATATTTTTATACTTACATTTAGTTGTAAAAACTATATTTTGAGTTTAACTAGTGTTTTGGATTTATTTCGTATATAAATCGTTAAAGTTATATTATTACGACACTTTTCTTAAAAATTACTCGATAATTATTTTATCACTCAAATTTCACAAGGAATGTATTTTTACAATTTTTATTATCTCATTACATTCTATTTTGATCTATTAAAAATTTACTTGTACCAAAAATCTACCATTTACCTTTACTTATACATTTCTTACACTTTTCCTTACAAATTATTACAAGTATCTATACAATACATTTTATAAAAAAAAAAAAAAAAAAAATAATAATTTGGAAAACAAGACCCCTAAAAATCCGGCCATAGAGTTGGTACTTATTGATTGGTATGGTTTTTTTTTATTTTTAGATTATACATGTACATAAAGTCTTCCCTTATCTCATTCATTCATTTCCTTCACAAATAATTCACATATTTAGCAAGTTTCTCTCTTGTTTTCTCTCCATAAAACCGGTTCTCATCAAGAGCTAGAGGGGATCAAAATTTTTTTTCAAGTTCAAGCATAAGTACAATCTAGTTTATACTCTTTTTATGGTTTTGAAATAAAAACCAAGAGTATTTAGGCTAATCCTTGTTACTAGCACCTTATCATTTTCACTTGTAAGCATGTTTTTATCATTTTTATGTTTCCTTTATCATTTCATATTCATCTTTTCATTTTTGAAGCTAGTATGCATGATGTGTGATTTATACCATTTATTTCATGATTTTAGAGTTATTTATATACTTTGGTCATCCTATAATTATTCCCATGGTATTCTTTGGTCTTGATGGTGATTAGGAACCCATGACACCCTAAGAAGGTGTATGGTAGGATTAGATTAGTTTTGGAGTTGATTTGAAGGGATTAGAATAGGTTTTGTCCGAGAAAAACTATTTTCGATAACTATATAAATAGATTCTGTCCTTGTTTCGAATTTCTGGAAAAACCTACTGTTGGTACGAAACTTTGGCCTTGATATTTAGAAAATATACTTTAAAACGAATCCGTGGCCGCTTGAACGGATTAAAACGGACTTATAACGAAGCCGTGGTGAATTTTTAAAGTTTGACGACGAAATGTTTATTTTTCTGAAAATTCAGCATGCAGTTTTTACATTGTTTGGGTCAAAAACGAGCCTTAAGCTTCACAAATTATTTCGACTTATCAAAAATATATTAGTTTACTTCGATACGAAGCTAAGGACATATTATACGTAGAAAACGGATTTGAAACGACAAATATATGCACGTTTTTATAAACTTGCCGTAACTATTATTTTCTGAAAAACTATATTATTTTTACGATACAAGTACTTTAGTAGCTGTAACGTCCATGTTTGCGGCTGTTTTTAACCATGATGTGAAACTTTTTGGAACAAAATGTCTTCTAGTAAAATCAAATTCACCGACCATATTTTTCAAAACAAAAAGCTGTTTGTCAAGCGGAGTTATGGTAAATTATTTACGGATGTTCAAACTTGGCCGAAACTTATTTTCTGCACACAATTAGCCAAAACCACTATCTTTAACCCTTATTATCCTTATGTTCTAGACCTTTTTGACGAAAACTCCTGAACTGAGACTTCTAGATTTCAATACAAACTTTCCAAAACCACCGAGTTCGTTCTCTAACGTGCGACGTACACCATTTTACGACTAGATTTCCAAAGCCATTTTTGTTAATTTCATGAAATTCCGACGACATTGTTTTGCGACGAAAAGTGATAATTTCACCATAAATCATTATAAAACCATTGTAGGATGACATTTTGACGTAAAAACTGGTAAAGTCATTTTTGAAGGGTCTAGACGTCAAAAGAGTATTTTTCGACGATAAGTAATATTTTCAAAACTCGCAAATGGTATAAATAACATACGAAGTGCATGCATAACATTACATTGCAACTCATTGCATATCATATCATTCGTAATAGGTCCAGGTTGACGCATCACATTATACCTCAGTGTACCCACTTTTGTCATCGCATCTATTCACCAAGTGAGTAATCACATCCCCTTTTTACCGTTTTACTATATTTTGGGGCTGAATGCATGAACCATACTTGAATTAAATTGATCCTTACAATTGTGAACTCTTTTGACTTGAATATTTGAACTCGAATCAATCCTTGAACTTAATTACGAAATTATGACTTAATTGAACTTATTGAACCGTACGTGTTATGACCTTGTCCTAAAGTCTCCAATGTTCGGAGCATCACTATAAAGTCTCCCATGTTCGGAGCATCACTATATAGACACCTTTGTTCGTAGTATATCTTTGGGAAGAGGCACCCAGTGTATCTTTGGGAAGAGGCACCCAGTGTATCTTTGGGAAGAGGCACCCAGTAGGTCTTTGGGAAGAGGCACCCAGTATAACTTTGGGTAGTGGCACCCAGCTTAATTTGGTTTCATCGGTAGCATTCCTGAATTATTATATTCGTGGTACTATATTGGGAACTATTATGACCACTTACACTTGACTACTTGACGCGCTATAATTTTTGTGCAATGGGTTGTGTACACACAGGTTGCAAGTTTTGTATGGGCGGAATTTGGAACTGAGTGGATACACAATGCCTTTGCTTTGAGAACTATTTTTTTTCGTTGACCGAAAGCTTTGTATATTTCTTATGAGTTTTCTTATTTCACTAAACGTGTTTACTCACCAACTATTTTCATAGTTGACCCGTTTTTCTCTCATGCATTTCAGGTGATCGTTAGTAAGCTTTTCTATCAAGTCTTGCATAAAGAAGTTTTCACTGGTCGCTACAAGTCGTATGTAATAAAACTCAATATTTTGGAATCTAAACTTTGTAATATATTTGCCGATGACGGCTAAACTAGTATTGTAATGGAGTATTATTTCTTTTTAAATCTTAATGTTGGTATGTTCTATTATCTTGTGCTTATGTTCCCTTCCGTTACACCTCGTGTTTCCGCCTCCGGCGAGGGTGTGACACCTAGTTTCTGGAAACTATAAATATAAGCCCTAACCACGACTTAGGGCATCATTGGGGAGTAATGGGACCATTCCCTGACGTCCAAAAAACTCTCTAAACAGCAACAAATGGTTCTTGAAGACCATATCATACACGAAGAACATTTCTCATCATTATTACATTGTGTATCATTCGGTTTGCATATTAATTTTGTCTATGAATTCTTTATAACTTTTGATTCATATTATGTGTTTTGCTACTAAGATCAAGGGCTAACACCCTTAGGTGTTAATGTTGGTCCATACAGTTTGAGCAAAAGCGATACCTTACTACTAATAATAAGAATAACAAACATCACCCAAAACCACAATAACAACGTTTATAAATCTTATTAGAATTGAATCAAATATTTATAGAGAATAGCTTACTGCATACTATTTTAGTTGATGACAAATGAAACTCTCCTAATATAACGACTAGAGGCAACTAGCTTTGCTTAATTCGTTCCTAGTAGAGGAAGATCTTATCAACTATAATACTATGTATTACTTTATGTGTTTGTTTAAGATCCTTGCTTATCCCGGTTACAATACTTAGTTTAAATATATGGGAAATACTGTGGATACACATTAGGGTTTCGTCTCTTCTAAGTCAGCGTTGTGACGGGGTCGCTTTGTAACTTCAGACGCCGTCCAGAAATCTCTGACGCCGTCCCTCTTTGATTATTTTGGACCATCACGTTATAATTTTGGCAGAAAATTCCAGCTCTTCTAACAAGTGACGGCGTCACTTGTTACTTCATAACTTTTTCACTGAGGCGTCTCTAGTAAAATCTGAGCTATTTTGGTATAGTCGTTTACAAGTGAGAGCGTCACCTTATAGGTTGTGACGCCGTCTAGTGCTCTTTTCCAGACTTTTTCACGACTTGGTCGTATTTTTCACATTTTCATCCCTTTTCATACAAATATGCATGATTTTCTGCTTTTGCTTCCAAAGTACGTAAAAAATAAAAATGAACGAATTTAGGCAATATTTGATCATAAATATACTAGTTTAGGGCTTAAATGACCCCTAAAAACGTACGTTTTAAATCATTATCAGTTCAACGTTATAGTTAGTTATACCTTAGACTATTTGCAAAAATAATTTTGAACACATTCAGAACTCTCGTCTAAAATTCCTTTCGGGATATTTTGGAGCATCCCAAAAAATAATCATCCAGTAGACATTGTTCGGCGGCTTCACATTCTCGGGGTATATGTATCCAAGTGTGTGAATTAGTGGCTTCATCGTCATCAAAGGCTAGAAAATGTTCATGATAATCGTATAAATGTAATAATTTTTAGACTTGAGCTTCAGGGTCAAAAAGATCCATGAAAATTAAAAGTTTATGAAATATTGAAGAGTGGATTAAAATGTTGATGAAAGTGTATATAAATTGTGATTTGGTTGAAATGTGTGGAAAACTAGAAGGGGGGGGGTTGGATAGTTTTACCAATTTAAAACTTCATTTTAAATAATTAGATCGACTTATGTCAATCTATTTGGTTGTTTATGTTGGACATTGATAGATAGATATATAAACGTGTAATGAAAGATAAAGAGTAAGAAGCACATCACCACGACACAAGTATTTATAGTGGTTCGGCTACAAGGACACCTTCCTTGCCTTACTCCACTCCCCGAGTCACCTACTCGAGAGTTCGTAAACACTACACCAACTCCTTATGGCGGAGAAGCCTTCACAACGTCGCTTAACCTTTTTCCGGTACAAAGCTAAATACCGAGTTCCTTCACACCAAGGTGAACCACACCTAACACAACATCGTCTACCCTTTATACGGTGCTAGGCTAACCACCGAGTTCTTTCACACCAAGGAGAACTAATCCTATCACAACGTCGCCTACCCTTTATTAGGTGCTAAGCTAAGCACCTAGTTCCATTACTATGGAGGAACTACTACCCTTCACAACACAACACCTAATCTCAAGGAGATCTACTCCTTGTTACAACACCATCAAGGATATCACCATCCTTGGAAATAAACAAATACTTATATGTATAATGATGCACCTCATCGATTATACGACCTAGGAATTCTTCCCAAAGGCCACTTGATTTGATTCTTAGGCATCCTTCACTAATGCCTTCGTCTTGACACCTTTAGCATTCTTCACTAATGCTTTTGACACGGACGATAAGCACCTTTCACTAACGCTTTCATCTTGACACTTTCGGCATCCTTCACTAATGCCTTCAACCCAACATCTACGGAGGAAGAAAGAACTATCAACAAGAGAACCTTAGTTGTCTTGATGATGACGAAGCATGGCAACTCATGGACTTGAGCTTGCTCGTCTTCAAGAAGTGGTGATCTCGCCTTTAAGAGGAACCTAGAGAATCACACAAAAACAAAAGACAAACTACATAGATCACTTGGATCTGAGGTTAGAGGGATATAATACTTGGGGAAGTATGTGTGTAGAAGTGATGAGTAGAAAGGGAGAAATGGCTCTCTATTTATAGAGGAAATTTTCTACTGTTCCCCGGATCCCGCGGATCCCTCCCACAAGGGATCCAGCTAGCACAAAGCTAGGGATCCGTGGGACGCTCCTCTTTGCCCATGGGTATTTTTGGTTATGGGTCATGGGTCATGGGTTATGGGTTGATCCATGGTTTTCTTTCTAGATACAATGTATCTCAAGGATACAATGAACTTGGTTAAGTGGTATATATAAAACCATGGGTTATGGGTCAATACCATTTGCTAGTTTTTACCCATTTAGTATATACTTGTTTTTACCCATTTTAGTATAAATTTGTTTTTACCCATTTTAGTATATACTTAGTTTAAGTATATGCTAGCCCAATATGTAAACACTAGTTGTTGTACATATGTATCTAAATCCTAAAATCACTTATACTTGTTTTAGTGTTTTATGTGAAAACGTAAATGTGTTAGGAAACTATTGACTCAAACTATTTACGTATTTTATTTGTTTCGTAAAAATGATTTTACGTTTGTTATCGACAAAACATTAGAAGATCGTAAAATATAAATAAACGTTTTTACGGCTTATTTGTATTAACAAAATGTTTAAAAAATAAATGATAAAAGTTGGTATGTATAGGTGAAAATGAGGGTTTAATTTATTTTGTGCCGTTCCTTTTTAACGTTATATAACGTTCAAAAATTGAAAAATAAAAGTAGCGAATGGCATATGTGGGTGGAACGGCTAAAAGCCGTACGACGGACGAATGGCGAGACGAACGGTGTAATATGATGCGCCGTTCGTTCGTTGGTGCGTTTGGCAGACGTAATATCCCCTCACCGAGCTCTTTTAGCTGTACATATTTTATTTGGAATGTGTAAAACTGCAACACAGGGTGAATAGGTTTTCTTAATTTGTTTAAAAGATTATAAACCATTACGAACCAAAATAATAGTGTCAAAATGTCAATATTAGGTTGGGGTTTTATATCAGATAGGTTACCCAACTTTCCCACTTTGTTCTCCTAAGTTACCCAACTAGTTTTTCGTTCAAACAGGTTATTGGACTACACGGGGTTGACATTCAGGTTACTGAACTTCAATGTGTGTTTCAATCAGGTTACTATGGACGAAAATACCCCTCTTTTCATTTTTGTTAAGTACATAAATGGTCCCTGTGGTTTGCCCGGTGTTACGAATTTAGTCCAGTTTTCAATTTTGTTACGTTTTCGTAAGTTTTCATAAGTTTTCGTTCGTTTTCTTCCGTTTGTATACAATTTCTTACGTTTTTATCCGTTTTTATATGGTTTTATCCGTTTATATACGTTTTCAATTACCAAATCCAAAGTAATGGCCGAAACGTATCAATGATCAATAAATCAATTAGGTAAAATCATTTATAAAATAAAGCAACACACTCTCTTCTAAATCGTTATGGGATTCGACCCATTATATGACTAAATTCACCCTAAATGCTAACCAAACGCACCCTGGTCAGTGGAAATCCACAAACACCCCTTTATATACTTATCGAATGAGCAGAAAAAAAAAGCTAAGAAATAAGCAGAAAAATAAGTTCGAGTAAACATGCAAAAGAAGTAAGCTAGAAAACAAGCAAACAAACAGACACCCCTCGTGGGTGAACCGAATCACAATCAAACATTGGCACCATATGTGGGTTCTTTACTTGACCGAGAGCACACAAAAATGACCCCTATATGGGTCGTGGTGGCTGAACCGTAACAACAAACAACAACCATTCAAACGCAGCATACAACACACCCTAGTGGTTCTCACAGACAGATTTCACACGCAACACAAATACACTCGACACCTTATGGTGTCGTGATACTAACTTAAGAAAATGGTGCTTTGTAATTTATACTAAATTAAGAAACACACGCAAAACATATAAAAACGGACCGAGACAAGGAAAAACGGATGAAAACGGATAAAAACATAAGAAAATGGATAAAAACGTAAGAAAATGTATACAGACGGAAGAAAACGGACGAAAACTTACAAAAACGTAACAAAAATGAAAATTGGACTGAATTCGTAACACCGGGCAAACCACATGGACCATTTATGTACTTATAAAAAATGAAAAGAGGGGTATTTTCGTCAATAGTAACCTGATTGAAACACACTTTGAAGTTCAGTAACCTGAATGTCAACCCCGTGTAGTCTAATAACCTGTTTGAACAAAAAAATTGTTGGGTAACTTAGGCGAACAAAATGGAAAAGTTGGGTAACCTGTCTGATATAAAACCCTATTAGGTTGCATGTAAGTGTGTGAATAATTTGTCTTTCTCCAAAAGAATATTAGTGAAATTTCATTCACTCTAATAGTCTTTATCTTAATTTTGTTTACAAGAGCAGGTCATAAATCATAAAATAAAGGTTGCTGGATATAAATTCAATTTAAATTGGAAAATTGTATTTGCACTAAGAGCACTTCCATTGTTAACGCCGAAACGGCGTTATAGCCAAAAATAACGGCGTTGGCCCGTTATTACCCTTGGAAGTGTGTTTATGTCACGGCGTTAATCCCCCAACGTTATCCCCTTAACGCGCAATAAGGGGCAGGAAAAAAAAAATTCAAAAAATTTTCAAATCTAGTCCCTCTAACGGCTACTAGCCATTAACTTTTAAAAAAAATCATTTTTAGTCCCTAACGGCTAGAATTAAAAAAAAAAAAAAAAAAAAAAAAAAAAAAAAAAAACCTTTTTTTACCACTTTAAATACACAATCAAAACACCATTTTTATTCACACTTCCACTTCTAAATCCTCTCAATACTCTCAATCTATCAACTTCAATTAACTGCAAAAAAAAAAACAATGTCGGAAGGCAACGACGATACTTTCTTCAATCTTCTCAATGATGGGTGGAATCCGAACGCTGGTTCATCTAACCCGAACGCTGGTTCATCTTCAAACCCCAACCCACTAGGCTTATCAAGCCAAGAAATGTGGCAACAACAACAAAGATTACTGTTTTGGCAACAACAAAACCTACAAAGCACCTTAAACTCCAACTTTCAAAACCTACAATTCACACAACAGTCACAACAATCACAAACTGAAACACAAGATGTTGCTGAGACACCCACATCTCCACCAAAAAAAGGAAAAAGGTCGTATTAAGCGAAAATCCAAAAAATCCAAAGACCCCGAGCCCGAACCAATTGATTCTGATGAGGAGGTTGTCGTTACCAATCGTTGGAATTCAGCAGAGGAAGCATTACTTGCAAGGTGTTACATAGCTGTTTCGGAGGATCCAAAAGTTGGAAAGTGCCAACCTAGAGATACGTTTTGGTATCGGGTCAGAAATGAGTTCAATAGACTCAACTTTCAACGGCGCACCAAGGACATGATGTCAAGCAAATGGACATCGTTGAACAGGATATGCACAAAGTTCAACTCTTGTTACGTACGTGCGCAACGAGAGCAACGAAGCGGTGAAAGTGAGGTGGATGTGATGAAACGGGCAAAGCAATGGTATCGTGAGGAAAACAGAGGAGCACTGTTTGGTCTGGATGACGCTTGGGATGTTTTGCGTCATTATAAGAAATGGGAGACGCCGGAACCGGTTGATTTAACCGGCGAAGTCCCAAGCCAAACAAATGAGGCTTTGTTTGGTAATGATGAACAACCACGCCCCATGGGAAAGAAACGTGCTACCAAGAAAGCACGATCCGAGACTACAACAAGTACTGGGGGAACAAGCACTGGAGGAACGAGCTCGTCAGCTTATTTCACCGAAACTATGGCAAATGAGTTTCGTATGAAACGAGAAGTCTCCGAAGCGGCGTATCGGGCCACGCAGGAAAAAGAGCTCACAATAACCCGTTTAGAAGAGATCAAGTTTTTGATGACGCCTACTGACGGGCAAGATCCAATGGTCGTGCAGTGGATCAATGACGAAAAAGATCGAATCATCGCAAAATATAACTTGAAACCTCGTCAGTAGATCGTATTTCCTGTAATTTGTTGTAACGTTTTAATTGCAGTGTGTTTTTTTTTTCATTTCGTTGTATTTTTTATTTATTATTATCTCGTATTGTAATATGGTTTAAGTTTTAATGAAATGTTTGTTTTAGTTTAATAAATGAAATGTTTGTTTTAGTTTAGGGGTTGAAATTGAAAATATAAAATATTACTGGTGTTATGGTGTTATTGGGATGTTATGGATGAGAGTGTTTTTTGGGGATGTTAATGTTAAATGTTAAAGCTGATGTGGCGCTGACGTGGACGGTGTTATTGGTGTTATGGTGTTATGGATGAGAGTGCTCTAACAGTAGAAAAGGTTCCACGATGTAATCTTCACCGAAAGATGATAATCTAAGACATGGTCTTAGAGAACGAGACTTGTGGCAAAATACAATAGGACAACGTACATGTGGTTCCGAAAGGACCAATTTTTTTTTGGTAAAACAATAAGCTTCACGTTATAATCACATAGATGATAATCAAGGATTCGAGGCATGGCTTGTTGCTTTAATTTAATCACTACAAAAGAAACGTTAGAAAACAAGACCAGCCTCTCTTTTATGTCATGCTAGTTTCGATAAATATCTTTTTGGCTTCAATAATTTTGATGGTAGTGGGTTAGACATTTGTAATGTCTAAACCACCTCTCTTTTATGTCATGCCACTATGCTAGTTGGTTAAATTATTGTGTACACATTATGTTCTTTTATTTAACGTTTTCAAATCAAAATAAACCAAAAAGAATCATAATACAGATCTTACGCTGGAGTTAGGTTGATAAATGATAATCACGGGTATAAAACTAACGAATTTACTAAAGAGATTCCACGAGGAGCACGAGATGAATTGACCGTGATGACTCACAAGACTCGAATTCTGTTGGGAAATGACCAGGACCGTCCCATTGATACAATATTACGGTCCAAACTTTATAACGCGGTATTATCAGTATCACATCCCACTCGGTGTTGAACAACAAAATATAAAAATCCCCCATGTACAGAATTGACCCCTAGTTTTGTAGCTATATCCCATCTAAGCCCTCGAACTACATGAACCTTATATGCTAAGTTTAGCCGCCATAAAATATCCACTAATACACTGCAAAAGGTGAAATTAGGAAAGCCAAAAAAGTGAATGCCAAAATTTCAAAATCAGATTGTTTAGCAGTTTGTATAATAAATCATTGTTTGCCCGTCATTTGGGTTAGTATTAATTAAGAAAATACTATTTGACATTTTCTGTTCTTTAGTTGAGCAAAACTAAGAACGTCTCCCGTATAAGTATTAAGAGTATTTTTTTGCCCTGAGTTAGTGTAAAAAGATATAAAAAGAATACAAAAATTCTTCTCTAATTTAGCATTAATTTAATGCAATAAGTAAGCGTATTCACTATGATAATTATAAAAAAATATGAAGAAGGTTTATCATTTTATTAAGTGTGATGAAAATGATTAATGAAAAGATCTAATATATTGAACCTCTTATAAATTAATGCTTTTATGTTTAAGAAGGTTATATAAAGCTTTAAGAAGTTTATGCATATTAAAAAAGATATACTAGTATATAACAAAAAAAAACTTTATGAATTTATGATTTAAGATGACTAGATATTATTATAAATCTTTATAAATGTTCATCATAATAAATACCTTAATAAGACCCCAAATATAGTGCAATAATATTCATGACACTAAACACTATTCGTTTTATTTAAACTCAATATATTTGTCAAATGTATGATATTTGATTAAAAATATAAAAGATTAGTTTATATAAACTATATTCTTATAATTTATTGAAGTATACAATTACAATGAGTTCAATATTGATATATGTTTTTTTTACTATTTTTTTTTTCATTTATTGGGTTGAATTTAATTTAAACAAGCTAAAAATGTTTAGTGTCAAAAATTGCTCTCATGCATTGGGGCAACTCTTGCTTAGTGCAAGCATACTGTAAAGATGTTATTTTTACATTATTTTAGTATAAAATTTAGTGTTTTACATTGAAGATGCTATAAAGTAAGTTTAGAAAAGAGATTTTAGATCCTCTAAGATCGCTTAAATATTTAGCATTTAGAATCCAAAGTTTTTTTTTTTTTTTTTTTTTTTTTTTTTTTTTTAAGCATTTAACGTTTTGTTTATTTGAAAAACTCGTTACTTGTAGAATCCTGTAGTGTCAGTGTTTAGCTTTTACATTGTTTTAACTCATACAACTATTTTCAAACAATGTTATTAAACAAACATCTAATGTTAACTGCTATTAAAAACTTTTACTGCTTGACGCTACTACTGGCTACTATTATGTGACAATTAACCTTCATTTTTTTAAAACCTTGATAGTCAGAAGAAATGAAGAGGACTCTAGAAGATGTAACACACCCTTACGCACTTGTCATGATCGTGGAAATAAGCATGATGTGATCCTCTTATGTCTTTTATTCATTCTCACCCTCGTGTCATTGTTTGCTTGAATCTATCCCACTACGATGTTTGTATGTTTGTCGCCTGAATCTATCCCATTCCGATGTTTGTATGTTTGTTTTTAGCCATATCCGTAGAACCCAAGCAACAACAGTTTCATACGGAGTAGCATATTTAAAAAGGTGCTTACCCAATTAAGTGGTTAGATATATGGCACTTATTTAGCCTCTTATAAGGAAGAGGGAAGTTTAAATGCCTCTCCCAATTAAAAGAGACCAAAGCTTTGAGCCCACATTTCTTTCCCACTAAAAAGAAAATAAACACCCCCTAATTATCTTTCGAATAAAGAAATATCCTTATTTCAAATTAACCTTTCATTCGAAAACACCATTCACCTCAAACCAAGGTTATAAATAACGCAAGGTGTGGCGTGACGGTATGAACAAGTCTCACGCTTTTGCAGCTAAGGCGAAGCTTTTGCGTTTATAAGGCGTGATATAAGGCGGCACAAAATATGAAAATATTTATATATTTATATCATATTTCATATATATCGAGTTTACAAAAATACGTGACATAAGGTAGCGTGACGGCATGGCCTGACGACATTACCAAGTCTCACATCTTTACGAAACCTTTGCGAGCTTTTTAAAACCATGCCTCAAACACAATCTAAATATTCCATTATTTCTAGACACCCAAGTTATTTGGTTCCACAATACTTTTGCCAGGCCATAGTTGCAAAAACAACAAACACAAGGGTCATCTCCACACAACTTACAAACTTATAATAAAAAACAAATGAAAGGCCATTAAATTGCTAGCAAACACAAAATTCCAATCTTAACCTCAACTAAAAAAAATCAACCAAACACGCATTACAACAACACACCACACCTAAGGACATTTTAGTATTTACATATATTTTCACACGCAAATCATTTCATTCATAAATCCATAAACCACATGATCTCCAACGAATAATACCCAGCTTCCTTTTTTCTCCATTTTGGAGATAAAGAAAACAAAGGATAAGAGAGAAGAAAACATCATCAAGAAAATCAACAACATCTTGGTGATATGATAAATTAACCCCAAAATTTCATCAAGATCATATTTTTTCATATATTTCAAACACCCTTTATCATCTTTGATCATTTTCTAACATACCCATATGGCGAAAAAGTCTACAGCAGGAGAACCAATCGGATCAAGACAGGTGGCGTCAGAAATCAGGTACCGTGGAGTTAGAAAGCGACCATGGGGACGGTTCGCTGCGGAGATCCGTGACCCATGGAAAAAAGCGCGCGTGTGGCTCGGAACATTTGATTCCGCGGAGGATGCAGCGCGTGCTTATGACGCTGCCGCGGTCTCCCTCCGCGGCCCAAAGGCGAAAACGAACTTTCCTGTATCTCATCAAGTGCCCGAGTTTTATATCGATAATCACAAACAAAAACAAGATGGCCTTTACAAGCTTCAACATGTTAATAGCAATGATGTTATTATTAATCAAGCAAGGCCCACGGCGAGTAGTCTCAGCAGTACTGTTGAGTCTACTAGTGGGCCTCGTATGTCGTACGCGCATCGTCCGGTGCAGATTAAAACAGCTGTACCGGACGATGATTGTCATAGTAATTGTGACTCTTCGTCTTCTGTTGTTGACGATGAATTTTTTTCATCGTCAAGAAAACAGTTACCCTTTGATCTTAACTTCCCTCCGCCTGTGGATGAGATCGTCACAGGCGGAGATAGCGGTGACTTATTTGTCACCGCTTTGTGCTTATAATTTTTGTTACAAATTGACGGATTTGCCGTTCGATGTTATATGCAATTTTCTTGTTTACTTTTTATAATTTCAAGAAAATCTTGTTATGTAGATTAGTGTAATATGAGGTTGTTACGAAATCTATACTATGTAATATCAACATTTAGATCTTGAGTTTTGTTATAATCTCATGATGAACAATTTTACATATAGTCAATTTTGTATAAAAGTTATATACATTTACACATTTTTGTTCTTGAATTCATATTTGATATTGTGGATTAATGGTTGATGTATTTTATTTTGTTACTAAAAGTATAATATAAAGTTTTAATATTAGGGTGTGGTTGTAGTTGAGGTAGGTTGGTAATTATTTTTGCATCTAGAATTGCATCGATGATGTTGCAGGGCTCCATGTTTCCAACCTAATTTTCTGCTTTATTTGTCGGGTGTATACCTGTAAATATTAAAATGGTAGGTGAATATGAAATATAATAAGTTAGGTCTGGATTTTTTTAGAGGATTAAAATATGTGAAGGTTATTTTTTTGGTTCAGTTGATTTGGATGTTATTTCAGAAAAATTGGTGACAGGATTTGGATGTTATTTTCTAAGTAAGTTCGTATCATTTTGACAGAAATTACACTCTAAATTGTATGAAAACTGTGTATTGATGCAAACATAACATTTGACAGAAATTACAAATAGTAGTATTGATGCAAATCAAAATATCAATTTTTTTTGTCTTTAGTACTAGCATCTACTAGTATTATAAATCATCGAGTTTCATTTTAGTCAAAATTCCAATTTCCAAATTTGGTGAACTTCTTTTGTACCCAAATTAAACTCTATGATGTCTTTTCCTCCAACTGAGTAGCTTAGTATTTAATTATACTGTTTTTTTGTATTTTATGATACGTGAAAAATGAGTTTTTACTTAAGTATCTTGACCCGATGACACGACAATCTGTCCAGATGTTGAGTAGGGATCTTTGCCAATGTTCGAAAAAGCATATATTCATCACAAGTATTTTCTCCGATTTCCATCCTCTTGGTTCCTTGGATCATGGTCACGGTTGCGAGGGTCAAATATGTAAGTCGTTTGCATAACAAATATATGTGTATCAACTACCCATGTGAATGTCTTGAGCATATGAGGAACAAAGTTGGGCTGACATCAAAGTTTGTTAGTTTGATCTTCGATTTATATCAACAAGGGTTGCTACGATGCCGCCGCGTTGCGGCGGGGCATTTTATATTTATCGATATAGCTGCTCATGGTTAAATTGTAGGGAAAGTTGTCGATGTATTAACCTCAGAGAAAGCAGACTGGATCACAGACAGCAGTAACGACACTAACGTTATCGCGAATAGGCAAGCATTGATAATCGAGTGGTTTTTTTAGACATCTTTCGACATACTTTCATTAGTACCTTAAAACTATAAGTGTATAATTCGAAAACACAAAAACATGCAATTCAAGTTCTAATTACAGATTTCGAACAGTTTGTAATGAATATCATAACCAAATCTCTGTTTCTGAAACTTCATCCAAGACCATATACAGTTGCATTGCTAATTCGCTATGCATGAATATATCATAAATTAATCCATCCGTACCTGTTCAAATGTTCAACTGGTCGTATTTCAGATTGTATATGTGAGTCCTTTAATTCTTTCTATCAAGCTTCCTTGCAACATAACTTTCGGACTACTCTGATGCTCTCAAGCTATTCTCTTTAGAGACGGCGACTCGACTCCTTTTGTAGACTGCTGCACTATGAATCGTATAATACGAAAATCAATGCTTAAACATGTTAAAATGAATAATACCCCATTTCCTAAGCATTATAATGGCACTATTGATAAATTTGTTTGGTATGCAAATTGTAGCCATTAATCCATAATGCTATTATAATATAGCAAACAAACCAAGACAGTTATATATACCTTGTTACTTTGTTGTACAAACTTTTCTTCTTCATTGGATGTTGATATTCACTTTTACAGGTTCGATAACCTATTGAAAGTACTCCCACGCATGTCTTCCATCCTAATGAATATTATACACGAACAACTTCGTGTTAGGGACGTGAAATAAATTAATTAGAGTGTAGCCATATAATAATATAGAAGTTTGTATAACCGTTGTGTAAATAAAACGTTGCCAGTAACAGAAATTATTGACCAGTTACCAAAATAGAAAATACCGGTTGTCATTGGTTCGGAACCGTTGATTAAGCCAGTGATAGTTTGAAACCATTGATAACGAACATAGGCAGGCACTTTTCTGTAAACACGTACCGCGAGTAGCCTGAATGGGTAGAGTTTACGCTTCCCTCTTGGAGTATACTTTAAAATATACACCCGTTTCTTTGAAGCCGCAAATGAACTTCAAATAAAGAAAACAAACCTCTCTCCAACTGAATGTCGCAGTAAAAGCAAAAATCTTAGAATCCTTACGTAAATTTTGAAGCTTTCGTTTGCAACAAATGAGTCGAAACACATACCTCAATCCTTGAACCAACCAAACCCCCCATTCTTTGACTCGTATGAAGCACCACAACAGCCGTAGCATCTTTCTCCAACGTGTTTGCCCACACCTCAACCGTCTCGTCGTTCGCTTCGAAAGCTGCCACATTTCATGACCAACACATTCACATAGAAAAAGCAACTTTGAACATAATTATAGAGAAACCGAAAGTTAAAAGTGGTTTCAAGTTGACGAAAACAAACTTACTAAAGTGTTTAGTCCGTTAATACTTGTATCAAAGACCGTGCCAGCACTAATTCCACCTAGCTTGTCCAGCCAAATACAAAAGAGACATAAGCCTAAAAAATCATATCCGATAAACATAAGCGTAATTCCAAAACTTCATATAGTACAAAACCAAACAAAAAAATACCTTGAACTGATGCCATCTCCTTGTCGACTTTCGATTCAAATTAAGAAACAAAGCCCTTTGAGCTCCTCATCTTCCCTGTTACAAAAGATCATATTATACCCGAAAATTACAAACAATTAATCCAAAACTGAGAAACAATAAAACTGATACAAAGAATCATAAGCAACGGTGGGCATCCCTTTTTCAACATTGGCTCGCATCTCACGCAAAGCAGCAGCCTCTTCTTCCATCTCTTTCAATACCTAAATCCAGATTCTAACTCATTAAAAATCATAAACAAATTACGATATAAAAAAAATTAATTAGACGATCATTAAGAGAAAGTGTAATTACATCAACAGTGTCCGGTCACCCTCCATCTTTCTTTCACCGGAGTATTGAATACCTGTGTTTGCAAATACCCTAATTCACAGAAACTTATCTCCTGAAAATTGCGTATTGATGTCTCTGTTTTTGGATAAGAAGAGAGTTAGGCGGGCAGATGTCTAGTCGTTAATACCAAAAGAAAAAAAAAAGAAAAAAGAACAGGACTAACAATTTGAGAAACGATGATCAAGTCTAATTAGGTCTAATAATCATGTACGCATCAAACAGTTACATAATTAAAGAGGGAATAAAGAACAATACCTTGAATTTTTGTTTAATTATTTCTTGTGAAAATGAATGTGTGAGAATTGAATTAGGGATGAATAAAGAGAGGCGGTGGTGAATTCTAAATACAGTATCGTTTCTTGTGCGAAAACGATAAGAGCAGAAAATCACAACGAAAAACAAAAAAAGAAAAAGAAACGGGCTAGGATATGAGGCCTTGGACAATGGCAATGGGCTGAGCTAAAAAGAACGGAGCCTCAAACGACACTTTTTGTCGCCGTTTTGTAAGCTCGCATTACTATATATATAATAATATCTAGATAGAATACAATGTATGACGACCATTTGTTGACCGGTATTTACGAAACTTGGATGCATTCATATAGTCATATGTATATGTTCTAATCACAAACCAAACTATTGCAAAATGTGAGCCTGTGAGGTATATTCCAGAATTTGGTACACATGCATCTTCCAAAAAAGCACCATGTCCACACCCAACAGGCCAACATTGTTGGCTGGCTGAACACCTCAAACATAATAGTACTGTATCATCTTTTTGAAGGCATAGCAAAGTCTAATGCTTGTCTGTTTCTTATGAACTTGTATAAGCAAGCCACAAAAAGATAGCTCTTCCAACACGGTAACTGTTGCTTTTTTGTTTTTGTTTTTTTTTTCTCTTCCTGTTTTACAAGCGCATAATTTCCATTACTGTTGGCATTACTTATGTTGGTTTAATAGACAAAATATTAATAGATGTGTGTTAGGATCGAACTCGAAACCACGGGATTGCACACTTTACGTATGAGAATTAAAGTTTAATAATTAAATATAAAATGTTATATTTAGTTATTAATCGCACATAATGAACGTTAAGTAATTAAATGTAATGGACTAACGGTCGTTAAGTATTAAAAGAAAATGACTAAAGTAAAAATTAGATGTCAAGAAGGATCCGGAAACCCTTTTGGGTTTGTATGGCCGGTTATATGGATTGGGGTTTCCTAATCCTAATCTAACTTGGGCTCTAAGTTTCTACTAATATATAAACAAGGTTAGGGGTTGATTGTTTTTCACCTTTTGTACACACAATAACCCTAAAACTTGTTTTTCTTTTTCTTTGGTGATAACCGATCGAACTAATCCTTTTGTAGGGTCGATCGGATTTTTTTGTTCATCAAACAAATTGTTTTGTGTTTATTTAAACTAGCATTTACTTTAATTTGTTAATAGTACGTGTGTACAAGAACGTGGTACAATCACACTATTGATTGTATCTTGGATTGAATTACAAAACGGTAAGGGGTAATTCTTATAATCCTATAAACCCTAATTAGGGTTCATCTCAATTGCTAGTTTTGTGAATTGATTCTTGTTCGGCTAGAATAAAAAAGGTACTCATACTTTATGTTTTTGGTAGTTAATTATTCATTATTCGTTCCTATACGCTTCCAAATGTTTCTTTGATGTTTTATGTGTTTTATATATGATAGTCATGTTATATAATTCCAACAGTGGCATCACGGGTCTTGTTTAATGAGTAATTAATTACTAAACACGTAAAAAACGAATATTGTATGTTGTTTGATATGATTGTTCTAGGGTTTTGGTTATGATTATGTAAACCCTAATTTTATTGGTTTTAAAATTTCTTTTGAATCGACCAAAAAAAATTTTATGAGTCGATACCCTATATATATATTTTTAGTCGATTTCTTTTAAAAAAATTTAGGGTTTATATTAATTGTTATGTTATCTACATCGAAACCTAGAATTAACATATTTGTTACGTGATAAATTCATGAATAAAGTGTTATGTGACATGGAATTGTATGTGATCTTGTGACTTACCTGAATAATTGTTATGTTATATCCATGATGATACATGCATGTTCGTCATTGATGGTTGCTTGAATTTTTAATTGTTAAATTATTTTAATCACATGTATATTTGGATAAATCTTGAATTGGGAAAGGCTCCAATTATATATTAATGAATCAATTATGTGCAATTTGGTGTATTTTAATTATGGCTTACGCAATCGATTCGTCGATGTATGTGGCTCACTTTCAATTGTGCGAGTGAAAGCCCTAGTTAATATATACGTTAATTAACCTAGATATTGATTATTAATAGGCTTTATCAAATAAGTTGCATATGGTTACTTGTTTACATGTATTAATTGTTAGTTATGTGCGCATTGTTTTAAGTTATTAATTTTTTATCGTTTACTTGTTTGTTTATTATGTGCGACAAGTTTTAAGCAAAGTGTAATTTTGAATAGAAAAATAAATCGGACTAAACAATGGTGAAATTTGATTTGTTATTGAAGAGTTAAAATTTTCAATAAGTTTAATTGATTGATGATTTTGGTACAAAGAGTGAGAACGGCTCACCCAATTTTGACGGACTATGTGAGGGGTACAAGGAGGGGAGCGCATTAAATTGTGACCCGAAAGAATGAGGTCATAGCTTCAGCGCTGACCAAATTCTCCGCTTCTTTGCGAGTCAAATTGGAGTTACCAAGTAGGCTATGAGTACAAAATCATCTTAAGGGCGAATTAGCTTTAATTCCATGCGCCACTTTGTGGTAATTATCCGAAACACTAAGTCTTTAGACTTATGCAAAAGTACGATATAATGGACGATAATTAAAGGTAAATTCCTTGATTGGCGAAACCAATACCTCAATCAAAACTTTGATAATTTGATCTTTACGAATTGGTTAATAAAAAGTTTTTTTTTATTAAAAACTATTGATACGAAGTTGTATGCATGCTTCTTCGTACATGTTTGATTTGACACCATAAATCAAAACTAGTACCCTTTTAAAATTAAGTTAAGTGCCATCTAGTTAAAGGAACACTCGAAGTTGCAATTTACGTCATGTGAGAACTTGGCGAGATTGTGATGGAAAGTTAAATCTTCATGTGAAGTCAGACCTTGCATGGACATATTTGCAGTTCTTTAAGTTAGACGACTTAAATTTAGTAGTAAGTGAGACCTGGACTCAAGGCACAAGATGGGATAAAACATGTTTACATTTTCAATAGCGTTGGAAAATGTAAATCCCATAATGATCTAGGAATTGGGAAATGTTTGCCAATTATTGTTCGACAGATTACCCTATTATATGCTTTCGTTACTAGCAGATCAACTGATGTAATGGAACTATGATAATTTGGATCCTAGTTTTCTAGAAAATTCTATGGTTATATGAATTTTACCTTGGGTATTTTATTTTCTGGAAAAGTTTAATTATCGAAAATACTGAAATTGAATTTTGAAAATTCTTTAAATGTATTAATGCAACATTAAACCGTAAACGTAGGTTATTCTTGTATTGGTAAATTGATCTACACCTGTAAGGGTTTTTTGGTAGAGGGTCAACTTTGCTAAAAGAATAAATTAGTCCTCTTTTTATAAAAAAGAGTGAGATTCAATCATATTCCTTTTCATGAATGAGAAAGGTATGATAGGACAAATTAGAATTGTCTAAATTCTAAATACATAACTCGTAAGCAAATTTTAATAGTTGAGAAAATTGCATATTTTCTGAGTTATTAAATTAGAAGCTAGACTAATTTACTGCAAAATTGGTAAAATACAAACTAGCATATTTTATCTAGTTGTTGTGCTTTGACCATTTAAAAGTACTACTTACAATTGTTGGAATAGTAGAACTATTAAGAAAGAAATTGCATGCCCAATTTTTCAAGTTAATAGCATTGATGGATAATTCATCATCTACATAGTAGAATACACTCTTTTAGTACATAAGTAATTGTTATGTATGGACTTTCTCAAAAGTGTATGGATGTAAATAGAACACTATTTTCTTCACTGGTTAATGAAACACTTACAATGTTGTCAAATCCAGTGGGAGTATTGTGTTCTTATTACTGAATAAGGAATTAATGTAATGATCTCTAATTCAGTGGGAGTTACAAGCTTTGTCATCTTGGTAGTAACCCAGATTATCTCTAAAATGTCTTAAGATAATTACTTTTCACTTCTAGACACTTATGTTTTCAAGGATAGTCATGTACGTTTTCTTATTAGACAATGAAGTGGTTCTACATCTACTAGTTATGCTAATATCAATGACACAATCATATTAGTCACATAAACAAACATATGTCGTGTTGTTTATCTGCTACATGATGTTGTTTCATGCACAAGTGGGAGAAATCTATATTGTGTGCAAGGTACAACATATAGGTATATGATTTAACGGATTCTCTTAACTGCAAGGTAAGAGACTAACGTTCTAATATGACTTGTACATATCTAGATTCAAGAAACACTTGGTGTTGCAATTTACGTCACGTGAGAACTTGGCGAGATTGCAACAACAAAGTAAATCTCCATGTGAAGTCAGACCTTGCAGTTTCTAAATTAGACAAGTATTTAGAAACATATGTCAAAATGATATATAAGACTACTTCAAATTAAATATTTATGTATTATTAGCATGACATAAATAAATGAAGTAATCTAATACAACTTCAATTTGTTTATTTATGTATTTTGGAATGACATAAATGTAAAATAATGTAGTCCTACATTATTGTGAAGTAAATAAATTAACTTGAAATTACTATTGAAACCAAGAGTTGTGCTTATAATTACTTTAGTTAAACATGTTTATGATTCATTGTAAAGACATAAACATAAAGTCTTTTAAGACTTGTAATAATGTAAGACGTTAACTTGTTATGTTTTTTTAATTAAGACATATACAAGAAGTCATTGAGTTGATCAATGATTTATAACGTATAATGGGATTATAACAGTTTATGTTTTCTTGATGAGACATGGATATGAAGTGACTTGGTTAAAGAGTACTTGTGTTATAAAGCATGCAATTGGCTTGAAAAGTCTATTATACTATTAAGTTGACTTAGTTGGTAAATAGGTAAGCCGAAAGGAATATGTTTATCTTATATATTGTTAGATTGTCTTACAATATTAATTCTAATAAATACCACAAGTTGATGGTATGTTCAGTTAGGAGAATCCAACTCTATTTGACTTGTTTGATTCAAGATAACCATAATGATGCAGGTTTTACTGACCAGGTTTTAATATTTATAATGTCTCGTTATACCTATGGTCTACCCTAATGCACTAACGGGCAGTGTACCCGGTCGTGTGTTGTGTAGTATTCGGTAAAACCGAGGTCGTCCCAAGAGCTATGTGTGTTGGATTATTACTAAGTCTAGGTGTCACAGATTTTAATATGATTTCAATAAGTAATTAATTAATTACTAAAGCAGATAAAAGGCAAAGGTTTAATCAATAGAGGAGAGTGGTGCTAACCTAGTTATTCATCCTAGCTAGTAATGTCTACGTCTAATTACTTCCAATTACTTCAGGTGGGGTCAAAGTCGAGAGGACAACATTTGGTCAATTCGCCCTAACCTATCAGCAAAGATGCCACCACTGGAGAAGTCATGTGTTCCTTCATAAGTCCAGTTGTTCCTGGTCCCCTAAGCCAAGTCATTAAGTTCCGCTACATCCTAGATTTATAACAGTGAGTTCCCGGGCGTTAGCAACTTAAATACTCACCCCCTAATTCTTAAGTTCATCCAAACGGTAGGTGATCAGTTGGTCAAATCGCACAAGTAGAAAGGGTCGTCAGTTGGTCATATCTTACCCTTCCCGTCTCAGTCTACTAACTTAGGGTCAGTTGGTCATATCTCCTAAGCAACTAGCCTCTACCGCCATTCAAAACTACCGAAACAATGGTAGCTACCAATAAACTATGCATGCATACACTTAGAAATAATTGTACGTAAGTAATATAAACGCAAACAAAACAATTAATGAATCACAACTAGGCCAGCACCAAGAGGTGCTTAGCCGCTCATATTAACCATACAAATCAATTCAATAATTAATGTTACGAAATACATGAATCGAAAGTAAAGAAAAGATAAAATGCTAATGCTTATCGTAGGGGAGTGATTTCTCCCTTGGAGATAGCTCCGTATGCTCCTCTAGACCTGCCTCTGGCTTCTTCCCACGTTCTTTGGTTGTGGTGTGTGAAATGGGATGATTTGAAATGCTGGAAATCGTGGGGTATTTATAGGCCAGATTTGGGTTACGGCGTAACTAATAGAAT
Source organism: Chrysanthemum seticuspe (assembly GCA_019973895.1). NCBI lineage: Eukaryota > Viridiplantae > Streptophyta > Magnoliopsida > Asterales > Asteraceae > Chrysanthemum > Chrysanthemum seticuspe. The sequence goes on along the minus strand of BPTQ01000005.1, from coordinate 257,025,938 downwards.
AGTTTCGCCGTAATCCTCTATTCTTCGTATAATGCACTAGATCTGCTGGTTACGGCGTAACCTTAGAAGTGGTTACGTCGTATCTTCAATAATTCTTGGTTACGCCATAGTTTAATCACGAGTTACAGCGTAGTTATCAGCGGCGCGGATCCTCATTTGACCTAATATAGTTACGTAGTAACCTTTTGGGAGAGTTACGCCGTAATCTTCTGATGAGTTGGCTTTCTGAGTCACACATTAGTTACGGCGTAATGTGAGAGATGAGTTACGCCGTAACTTCTTCAAAGTGAGCATACTCTGATAAATCTTTTGATAATTCTCCAATTCCGCGTCTCTTTAGCTCCAATGCTCGTAATTTACCTGAAAGTGGAAAATAATGGAAAACAAGCTTAAATCCATATAAATGATATAAATTACAAGCATTATCGGGGGAAATTGACACTTAATATTCAGGATAATTTGATGTTATCAAATATCCCCCCACTTGAACTCTACTTGCCCTCAAGTAGACCTTATTAGATAGATTCCTAAAAAGATATCTCCCATTACCTGGAAAATATAAGTTTACAAATCTCTTATGCTAGAATAAAACAAAGCCGAACACCTCACGAAATAGGAACGAAACACTCAAATCTCTCAACTATTCTAAGTGTCAATTTCGGGGTGATCACTCAATCGCACAGTCATAGCATGTATTCTATCATAAGCTTGGCGGTTACACAAATCTCCACCACTAGAGTTAAGGGCTAAACAATTTTCGAAGGCAATATGGGTAGACACGACAAAGGTTAAGGGGTGACTCGTCATTACTAACATGTCACGGCGAAGTGGACAAAATCAATGATACATGACCAAATCCATGGCTAAGACACCAAAGATTGCTCGCTGCATCACCTAGACACGCTTCATGACTAAAAGGTAGGATAAGACATGTAACATATTGGATTTCACAAACACATCATAACATAATAATATTAGGTGTATGGTTTAAGAGTTTAGAGAGAGAAAGTACAAGGTGGGAGCCTTTCTAGAGAGATAAAGTAAACAAAGAAAGAAATGTTAGATTGAGTGAAAGGTCCAATCCTCTACCTTGGGAGGTAGAGGGTATTTATAGTTACATACTAAACGTCCTCCTTCGGACTGTGGATCAGGCATACAGTGGGTAAAGACCCGTCCGTCCTCCACGGTGTTGCTTTAAACAAAATAACTAACTAACTAACTAGTAAATAACGTAATGTCTACGAGCTAACATATGCTAGACTAGAGTTGGGGTGACCGACTATTCACTATGGATTTTCCAATTCCTAACAATCTCCCCCTAAGGGAGGTCACCCCATGATTTACATTTTGAATCCTAGCATTCTATCTTTGTCTTTATGCTCGAGCTCGTAGACTTCAATTCTTCAATGTCCGCAGTCTTTGTGATTTAGCAGTGATTCTTCAAAGTCCAAGTGCTTTGTACTTTTAGTGGAGGTCTTTGTGCTGATCCATGTTTTTGATGATCTTTGAGCTTTCATTGAGATCATCAGCCACAGTAAATCTCTGGATCACCCTTTGTTGTGTTGCCATCATGTGATGTTGTGACTTTTGGACCGACATGCTCACACTTTTGAATCATGACATCTTTCCATCAGAGTAGCGGAAGCTTTACTGACTCATGATATTTGCAGCAGTGTAGCAGAAACATAGTATAAAAATATCAGAGCCAGGTTCTGTAGATATGCACTAGTCATGATTTCTTCAATTAAGTGTGGATGTTGTGAGCATGCGGCTTTGGATTGACTTCTCAATTCTGATCAGCAGCAACCGTCCAAATGTACCTGCAAACAACAGTTAGCAATAAAACACACGAAAGTGTCTTTGATCACCTTCGTTGAATTGAGGTACACGGCCCACGGTTCCTCGTTGATCAGTACAAGTACTGCCTGTGATCAGGTATGATTTCGAAGAATCTCCTTGACAGGGTTTCGCAGCTGTTCTAGCTGTTCTCAAACCGGAACGTCTCAAAGAAGACAACATGGAGTGTGTGAACCAGCGAATTGAGATTCACTGATTGATGAAAAATTGATTTGAAAACAATCGCGTATTGCTTAGAAAAAGAGTTTTGCAATACGACGAAGGTTTTATGAGAAAGATCAAATTTCAATCAAAAATACCTTTTGTATTTGAAAAGAATACACATTCGATGTGCTAGAGAAAAGAAGAGATTCGCACATCGAACGATTTTTCCAAAAGTATTTTTTCAATAAGAGATACTTTTTGTGTTTGAAATATGAATACACATTCGATGTGCTAGAGAAAAGAAGATTTGCACATCGAACGGTTTTTCCAAAAGTATTCGTCAATTCATTTCCTGGACCAAGGTTGATTCACGAGTGAATCGCCCCATCGTTTCTATCCAGTTGTCACAAGTTTAATCTTTTAGAAAGATCTCACATGTCACCCACCAAGAGCTTGTTTGATGTTGACTCTAGAAGGATTTCCATCTTCATTATGAATATGTTAGCATATCACTCAGATGTTCTGGCAATACCACAAGGATAATGCATAGGACTCATAAGATATAATCTCTCTTTCCACATTGTGTGAAATAGAGAGTCTTCATTGACAGTGTCCTAATGAGATTTATTTGATGATCTCGTGGCTCTAGACTCAATTGTGCACATTTGGTTCTGATCTGTGCCAAACCGTCAAGTCTAATCACACAAACTCGCCACTTGTGAATGCCCAGCCGTAACAGACTTAAAACAGCTGAAGCACAAATGCAATGAAGATCAGGGGAGTATAGTGTTTCCCCGGGTCGTTATGTCCCAGCGAGCTGTGCAATGGATCACCAAACGTATAGTGATCGAGAGATTTGAACGGAAAGGAGATTTGAATTATGATTACAACTAAGGAAAAGCCAACAAATTACAACGGCTAAAATGCAAATTAAAGGAAATTAAAAAGATTAAAAATATTAAATAAACGCTATCACTATTTTTAAAATGATGAACGTTTAAAACTTAAAACTAAAAACTTACGTTTAAATTAAAATTACGTAAACGTACAAAATAAAAAGTGAAACTTATACAATATAAATCCTAAAAATATGAAAAATACATTTTTACAATCCTAATGATAAAAGAAAATTTATAGAAAAAGAAAATTATTTTTATATCTAATTAATTAATTATTATTAATTAAAAACTAATTTTAACTATTTAATAATTACCTAAAATACAAGAAAATAGGAAATAAAGCTAGGAAAATAAAATTATGAAATGGAAAAGTCTAAAATATCAAAATAGAATTTACAAAACTATTTTTTGTATTTTTCTGATTTTTTTTCTATTTTCTAGGAATTTTAAACTATTAAAAACTAATTAAATTATTTAAAAATACAATTTTAACTAAGGAAAATATGGAAAAATACTTTTTTGGCTTTTTATATTTATCTAAACTTAAGAAAATTGAAAAATTATTTTTTTGAACCTTTTCTGAATTTTTTATATTAAATGCTATTTATAAATGCTTAAAAACTAATTTAAATTAGGAAAAATAGCAAAACAACTTGGAAAAATCTGAAAATTTCAGGAAAACTCTAAAATAATACTAGGAATATAAGAAAAATGGAAAACAAGTGCTTATGTGGAGAAATATAGAACTGATGTTGAAGTGCTTATTGAAATAAGCACTTTGATAAGCAAATGGAATCCAAAGGCTACCAAACTTAATAAGAAGCTATAATAAGCTAAAATTGACCAAATGCAACTGAAATCAACAAGTTATAACCACTGGATTGCAAGTCTAACAGATTTGGTGAAATGAGATATAAGCTAAAACAGTTGAGAGGGCACCAAGTTTGAGCTTAAAAACAAGCACCTAAATAAGCTGGAAACAGAAAACCAATAATTGGAACTAACACTAGACCTGGGTGAGAGCTTATAAACCAAGTTACAGACCTAGGGGAGCTCAAATGAGCTTTGTGCAAGCTCTGAAAGATCTGGACAAAAGCTGTGCATCTTAATTGCCCTGTGCAGGGCACTACTGAGTCCAATCTTCCAGCTTAAAAATAAGCCATTGAATAAGCCAGAAACCTAAAACTAAGTATTGCAATCTCTAATAGACCTAGTAAAGTACATGTAAACCAAAAATGAGCCACCCACAAGCTCTTATGAGCTTGTGGACAGGTCTGCAAGATCTTGAGACAGGACTGATATTGGGGACTTTTGACTTTTGAAAATAGATGTGATGTTTGACTAAACTGACTTTTGATCCCAAATGCTTGCCTGATAATGATGTTTTATGATGTAATTCAACTGAAAAAGACTATGTTATTAACTCTTATTCCTAAATGCAGTCTAAAGCAACCCTATAACTAACTATCTGAGCAATTAGGACAGATTCAAGGGAATATTGACTAAACAGCTTTAAGATGCAATTCTATCTCAGGTATAGACCAAGTTAGGCACAATGAGGCTAATGCAACTTATTTCAACCACTAAGCTATACTCTAGAACAGGTTACTCACTATATCCAAACACCCTTTTTACAACTGTGTCACTAATTTTCCAACCACAAAGCTAACTAAAAACTTACTAATCTCCAAAACAGATGTAATAAACCTAAATGACCTAAAATAGAATAATAAACAACACTAAACCATACTAATACTACTGATGCAGATTATGCAGTGAAGAAAACTATGATGCAGTCATTGAGTAAGCTAACTGATACAAATATACTTAAATGCCGACATCAAATTCAATTCATTTCTAATAACATAACCATATTATACTAAGATTGAACACAAGTATTTAAGCTGGCTAACAAATTTACTACTGAATCAAATGAATGCAAAATCAAGAACTTACAAATGTCCTGACCACAATGGCCTGCCACAAATAACAAGCAACTACTATCCTAACTGATATCACCCCTGGTTAAATGCAATTCAACCCAAATGCATCTTCACATCAGCAACATAGAACAAGTTACTCCATAATTCTGCATCTTTTACTTTTGTTGACCAGTGAGAATATTGAGTAACTTCTGAATACTAGACTATCTGAACAATTACTTAGCTATTGAGAAGCTTATAAAACCTTATGAGAGCAATTTGAAAGATTAAAGCAAACCTTAACACTGCTAAACACTATTATTTTTTTTTTGATTTTTATTTTTTTGTTTTTCTTGTATTTTTGTTTACAAGATACTTAAACTGAAAACATGGATTAAACTAGCTTAAATAATAATTTTGGGCACTCAATGAGCTAAACAGAAACCTTAAATGACAGAAATGAGATTGAAACTGGAAATTGACCAAAAACTGAATTTTGCTTAAAATATAAAACTGAGTTCAAATTTGAGAATTACAGAAAACTGAAATTACAAAATAACTGAATTAAATACTTGAAATTAAAAATACAATAACTAAATAAAGATGCTGAAAAACAAAAACTAACTACTAAAATTAAAAACTAACTATCTCCTTGTTGCTTCTCTTGGCCTTTTATACACCCAAGTCTTCTCTCACCTCTTTCTTCAATTCCCAGCAACAATTTTGACCCTTGGATTATTTTGGGATCATCTTAGCCGTTTACAAGGTTTTGGCGCCAAAAGATGTTTAACAGTTGTAGCTTGAGTGTTAGGTACAAGGATGCATTAAATGCACCTTTGGCTTGTTGTGAGGTGGAGGGGGGGGTGTAGGGGTGATGATGGTTGAGTGTGAGCAGATGAGTAGCAGGGTGATGATGGTGGAAATGGTGTCTCGTGAGGGAGAGAGGGAAATGGTGGTCAACTTGGGCATTTGACTGGGGATTATTTAATGGTGGGGGTTCAAAATGCAATTGGCAGGGTCACAAGGCTTTGGCAAGGGGTCATTTGCAATTTGACAAGTCCAAGTGATAGTATTAAAGGGTTTAGAATACAAGGGCCTAAATTGTAATTTCTGAAACTGTAGGGACCTAGGCTGCCAATATCTCAAAGTTGCTCCAAGGACTGAATTTGACAAGTGTTAATAGTACAAGGACCAAAGTTGCCATTTTCACATTTTCCAGGGACCATTTCTGCCAATTTTCAAAGTTGAAGGACTAAACTTGTAATTTTCTCAAACTTTTGATATTTTTCACCAAAGGACTAAATTTGACAAGTTATGATTTTAAAAGGACCTTTGGTGACTTTACTTTTGAAATTATGTGCTCAGGGACTGTTTTTGACAACTTTTGAAACTTGGGGGACTAAAACTGCAATTTTTGCAAATTTGATATGTTTTTCATCTGATTTTGATATTTTTGTATTTAAAACACATAAAACACTGATTTGTGATATTTTGATCATTTTGATGTGTTTCTGAGTGTTTTCAGATGATTTTGCAGTTTATTTTGTACAAAAATGATGAGTATTTAGACACTCATCAATCCCCCACACTGAGATATTGCTAGTCCCTAGAAATGATTTGAGAAAACATAATGGATTTTAATCTCTTTACCAAAAGCCATTACTTCTGGAGTAGCCAAATGTTTCAGTTCAAGTAAGAACCATGGTACACCGATAACCATGTGATTTTGAGCAAACCACCAGCTTTCAACGGATTTGATAAATCTTTACCAAGAGCCGTTTGCTCCTGGATTAGCCAATCCTTTAGTCTTACAGACATGGCGGACTGATAACCAAATGAGTAAGTGTAGAACACTTACTCCAAAAAAAATTTTGGCCAAAAACGGGGGAATTGGTATAATTATATGATAAAATTCGTGAGAATTCCCCCCCACACTTAGAAATGAATATTGCCCTCAATATTCAAAGTACCGGCGGTTATGCCGAAACAAATAACGTAAAAGGGAAATACTACGGCCATTATTTAGAAAGGAGATTTTTTTTTTTTTTTTTTTTTTTATTATTTTTTTTTTATTTTTTTTTTCAAAATCTTATATATATATCATATGTGGGGTAACTCCCCCACACTTAGGTGGTACACACGGGTGAAAACCCATGTTAAGCTACTGTTTTTGATTACCGAGTCGCTAGCTTGACTCGACCCCGAATTCATTGGTTCATGGGGAAGCAAAGTGGAGGAGACAATCTCCATCGGACTTTCATTCAAGATGTTTGGACAAACATTTGAAGCACGTGAAAGTTCCACACCGATGAGATATACATAGAACCGGCTCAAAGATGATAAATGAAAATGCCGGGGTCAAAGATAGTGTCTTCATTCCCGAAGGAGTGAAGATGAAGGGAAATCACAAGATATTTGAGGAAAGGAAGAAAGGTCTTGATAACAATCAAGATCCATTCCTCATCCTCAAATGTAGACGTATCGGGAGGAAGGGTGAAGGTAGTATCAATACTAGGCAAACTCGAATGATAGAATACACCTTCCTCCGAGCCAATATCGTCCTCAAGATCAAAATAGAAATGATCATGTTCCGGAGGAGATATGTCATGAGAGAGTTCACCGGAGAACTCTTTATGAAGAGAATCATTCACATGAGGTGAATTTGTGAACTCTTGTTCCATTGTGGGCTCATCACTATCCTCAATCTGAGTATCAAAGAGTGGATTCTCAGAAATTGAAGTGAATTCAGAGTCGAATTCAAATAGAGGATTGGTGAAAGTAGCTTTGAATGTTTCGGGAACAAAGTGATCAACATTCTCATTTGGATTGTTGGGATAAGAAGTGAGTGAACGATCATCATCAATGAGACTTTCAGTCTCTCTCAGATCGGCTTCGAAATCAAAGAGTGGATTGATGTGAGTGAGTTCACCGGAGAACTCCTCAAGAAGGGGATCAGCATCAGATTGTGGAAGTGATGCCTCAACGTACTCGATGTTTCCAAAGGAAGCACAATCGTCGCCAAGATCAGAGAAAGTTTCAAAATGATCTTGAGAACACTCAAGAGGGAAAGGAATATCACACAGATGCTCGAGAATTCCCTGTGACTCTCTTGGGATTGGGACAAGGTTCTCAACACTAGACTTTATGAATTCGTCCGATTCCTTTTCAGGAACTGTGTCAAGATGCTCATCCCCCATGTTCAGAGAGTGAGTGGGAGCTTCGGGTGTGATAACAACAGACTGAGGGAGTTTAGAAGGACTAGCATACATATGTTTTATACTTAACATTTGTTCTTCTGCTAGTAATTCCATCATAGTCTTTTCTCCCTGACTTTTCATGGAAGGAATTTCAACTGATGAACTTGATGAACCGTTATAAAATTGTAGGATATCAAGGATATCTTCATCATCATCGTCATCAGGAATGAAACGGAATCGAGAGCTAGATTTGGCCGCTTTTTCTTTTGCAATTGATTCCCTAACAGATTGTTCAAAGGCAATTTGGGAATCTAATTTAGCAGCCTGCTCTTCAGCTAACAATTCTTCCATGGATTTTGGATTATCTTGGGAGTGTTTACATTCCTTCAAATCTTTCACTAAATCCAAAAGATTAAGGAGAAGATTTTGAGGAAGTGGGTCAGGCTGGTGCTGTAGAGGTTGGTCATGATACGAAGAGTCGTAATTGTTACAAGGAAATGGATTCCCTGTTTGACAATCCGAGCTAGAGTGAGGACCTCCACAATACTCACAACAGTAAAACTGATGTGGTTGTGAGTGGTATGTGTTGTAGTCATAATTGTTATCAGGAACCTGCTCATAGACAAGCGTGTTTCCTGATTGACAATCGGAACTGGAATGTGAACCACCACAGTACTCACAACAGTAAAACTGCTGAGTCTCACAGTGTGGTAGCTGATGGAATAAATCAGTCGTGTTATGGTAAGAATAGGGATCCTGGTTATAGACAGACCCGTTTCCTGACTCCACCATGCCACAACTGGGGCAATTGCCACCATTATAAGGACCACCACACCATTGACAACCAAGAGGGTGAGGATAAGACATAGAAAGAATCAAAGGTTCTCAGAGGGGTAGGGATGAAGAATCAAAGATGTGAGAGGGTAAAGATGGATATTTTTGGTATTTTTGAAAAACATGATGCAAAAACAAAGGATGAAAATCTTTTTGGGTTTTTGATTTTTTAAAAGAAAATATAAATACATACAGATGGTATAGACAAAGAGTGAGTATCCAAATCACTAATCTGCTAAACGTAAGATAAGCCGCACAGTTCCCCGGCAGCGGCGCCAAAAATTTGATCTGTGCCAAACCGTCAAGTCTAATCACACAAACTGGCCACTTGTGAATGCCCAGCCGTAACAGACTTAAAACAGCTGAAGCACAAATGCAATGAAGATCAGGGGAGTATAGTGTTTCCCCGGGTCGTTATGTCCCAGCGAGCTGTGCAATGGATCACCAAACGTATAGTGATCGAGAGATTTGAACGGAAAGGAGATTTGAATTATGATTACAACTAAGGAAAAGCCAACAAATTACAACGGCTAAAATGCAAATTAAAGGAAATTAAAAAGATTAAAAATATTAAATAAACGCTATCACTATTTTTAAAATGATGAACGTTTAAAACTTAAAACTAAAAACTTACGTTTAAATTAAAATTACGTAAACGTACAAAATAAAAAGTGAAACTTATACAATATAAATCCTAAAAATATGAAAAATACATTTTTACAATCCTAATGATAAAAGAAAATTTATAGAAAAAGAAAATTATTTTTATAACTAATTAATTAATTATTATTAATTAAAAACTAATTTTAACTATTTAATAATTACCTAAAATACAAGAAAATAGGAAATAAAGCTAGGAAAATAAAATTATGAAATGGAAAAGTCTAAAATATCAAAATAGAATTTACAAAACTATTTTTTGTATTTTTCTGATTTTTTTTCTATTTTCTAGGAATTTTAAACTATTAAAAACTAATTAAATTATTTAAAAATACAATTTTAACTAAGGAAAATATGGAAAAATACTTTTTTGGCTTTTTATATTTATCTAAACTTAAGAAAATTGAAAAATTATTTTTTTGAACCTTTTCTGAATTTTTTATATTAAATGCTATTTAAAAATGCTTAAAAACTAATTTAAATTAGGAAAAATAGCAAAACAACTTGGAAAAATCTGAAAATTTCAGGAAAACTCTAAAATAATACTAGGAATATAAGAAAAATGGAAAACAAGTGCTTATGTGGAGAAATATAGAACTGATGTTGAAGTGCTTATTGAAATAAGCACTTTGATAAGCAAATGGAATCCAAAGGCTACCAAACTTAATAAGAAGCTATAATAAGCTAAAATTGACCAAATGAAACTGAAATCAACAAGTTATAACCACTGGATTGCAAGTCTAACAGATTTGGTGAAATGAGATATAAGCTAAAACAGTTGAGAGGGCACCAAGTTTGAGCTTAAAAACAAGCACCTAAATAAGCTGGAAACAGAAAACCAATAATTGGAACTAACACTAGACCTGGGTGAGAGCTTATAAACCAAGTTACAGACCTAGGGGAGCTCAAATGAGCTTTGTGCAAGCTCTGAAAGATCTGGACAAAAGCTGTGCATCTTAATTGCCCTGTGCAGGGCACTACTGAGTCCAATCTTCCAGCTTAAAAATAAGCCATTGAATAAGCCAGAAACCTAAAACTAAGTATTGCAATCTCTAATAGACCTAGTAAAGTACATGTAAACCAAAAATGAGCCACCCACAAGCTCTTATGAGCTTGTGGACAGGTCTGCAAGATCTTGAGACAGGACTGATATTGGGGACTTTTGACTTTTGAAAATAGATGTGATGTTTGACTAAACTGACTTTTGATCCCAAATGCTTGCCTGATAATGATGTTTTATGATGTAATTCAACTGAAAAAGACTATGTTATTAACTCTTATTCCTAAATGCAGTCTAAAGCAACCCTATAACTAACTATCTGAGCAATTAGGACAGATTCAAGGGAATATTGACTAAACAGCTTTAAGATGCAATTCTATCTCAGGTATAGACCAAGTTAGGCACAATGAGGCTAATGCAACTTATTTCAACCACTAAGCTATACTCTAGAACAGGTTACTCACTATATCCAAACACCCTTTTTACAACTGTGTCACTAATTTTCCAACCACAAAGCTAACTAAAAACTTACTAATCTCCAAAACAGATGTAATAAACCTAAATGGCCTAAAATAGAATAATAAACAACACTAAACCATACTAATACTACTGATGCAGATTATGCAGTGAAGAAAACTATGATGCAGTCATTGAGTAAGCTAACTGATACAAATATACTTAAATGCAGACATCAAATTCAATTCATTTCTAATAACATAACCATATTATACTAAGATTGAACACAAGTATTTAAGCTGGCTAACAAATTTACTACTGAATCAAATGAATGCAAAATCAAGAACTTACAAATGTCCTGACCACAATGGCCTGCCACAAATAACAAGCAACTACTATCCTAACTGATATCACCCCTGGTTAAATGCAATTCAACCCAAATGCATCTTCACATCAGCAACATAGAACAAGTTACTCCATAATTCTGCATCTTTTACTTTTGTTGACCAGTGAGAATATTGAGTAACTTCTGAATACTAGACTATCTGAACAATTACTTAGCTATTGAGAAGCTTATAAAACCTTATGAGAGCAATTTGAAAGATTAAAGCAAACCTTAACACTGCTAAACACTATTATTTTTTTTTTGATTTTTATTTTTTTGTTTTTCTTGTATTTTTGTTTACAAGATACTTAAACTGAAAACATGGATTAAACTAGCTTAAATAATAATTTTGGGCACTCAATGAGCTAAACAGAAACCTTAAATGACAGAAATGAGATTGAAACTGGAAATTGACCAAAAACTGAATTTTGCTTAAAATATAAAACTGAGTTCAAATTTGAGAATTACAGAAAACTGAAATTACAAAATAACTGAATTAAATACTTGAAATTAAAAATACAATAACTAAATAAAGATGCTGAAAAACAAAAACTAACTACTAAAATTAAAAACTAACTATCTCCTTGTTGCTTCTCTTGGCCTTTTATACACCCAAGTCTTCTCTCACCTCTTTCTTCAATTCCCAGCAACAATTTTGACCCTTGGATTATTTTGGGATCATCTTAGCCGTTTACAAGGTTTTGGCGCCAAAAGATGTTTAACAGTTGTAGCTTGAGTGTTAGGTACAAGGATGCATTAAATGCACCTTTGGCTTGTTGTGAGGTGGAGGGGGGGGTGTAGGGGTGATGATGGTTGAGTGTGAGCAGATGAGTAGCAGGGTGATGATGGTGGAAATGGTGTCTCGTGAGGGAGAGAGGGAAATGGTGGTCAACTTGGGCATTTGACTGGGGATTATTTAATGGTGGGGGTTCAAAATGCAATTGGCAGGGTCACAAGGCTTTGGCAAGGGGTCATTTGCAATTTGACAAGTCCAAGTGATAGTATTAAAGGGTTTAGAATACAAGGGCCTAAATTGTAATTTCTGAAACTGTAGGGACCTAGGCTGCCAATATCTCAAAGTTGCTCCAAGGACTGAATTTGACAAGTGTTAATAGTACAAGGACCAAAGTTGCCATTTTCACATTTTCCAGGGACCATTTCTGCCAATTTTCAAAGTTGAAGGACTAAACTTGTAATTTTCTCAAACTTTTGATATTTTTCACCAAAGGACTAAATTTGACAAGTTATGATTTTAAAAGGACCTTTGGTGACTTTACTTTTGAAATTATGTGCTCAGGGACTGTTTTTGACAACTTTTGAAACTTGGGGGACTAAAACTGCAATTTTTGCAAATTTGATATGTTTTTCATCTGATTTTGATATTTTTGTATTTAAAACACATAAAACACTGATTTGTGATATTTTGATCATTTTGATGTGTTTCTGAGTGTTTTCAGATGATTTTGCAGTTTATTTTGTACAAAAATGATGAGTATTTAGACACTCATCAGGTTCCTATGCCGGAGACTAGGGAGAGGGTCTCCTTCTTCAATATCAACAAACTATAAGAGAAAGTCGATAGATTATGTAGGTTCCCCGTGAGAATGAAACAAGTCCTTTTAAGAGGAACTTGAGTGGCTTGGGAAGTTAGGTGCAGTGCGTCACTGGGTCCATGACGTCTTGTCTTCAATACCAGTGTTACCTTAGTAAACACCAGTAGCATATGTATTGAACCCGGTTTCTGCCCTAAGGTTGAATTATTGGAGGGCTATTTCTTTTCACCATTTTCTCATTCATTTCTTTTTCATTCTTCAACCTCTTCAGTGCTTACCGAGACTTCATAACTAGAACCTTGTTGGGTTTATTCCAGTACTAGCTCTGTCTCAGTCCGCACTCTTCCCAATTCTCATTTTTCTCCTTTTTTCATCATACTTAAGGACTTCTACACTATCTAGTGGATTGTCCCTGGGTAGATCCCTCCGGCACTGGCGGGATCGTGGGAACTAATACCTAACCTCACCATCCTTATAACTCCATACATAAAGTAAAATGGTCGGTCTTTTGGTACAGTTCATTCTTCCGTGAAACCAATTGAAAAATCATTTGAAAAACAATCAAGGTACTTGTGATATAAAATCAAATCATTTTGTACCTTAATAGTTTTGATCATTTAGAAATGCTCCCCCTCAACATGTGCGTATGATTTTGAAATTGATTAGCACATGGAGGCAAGAGTACTTTGAAACAATTTCTTTGATCACAATTTCCTTAGAAAAAGCCATTTGATTTTCTTGGTAAGTTCTCCCCCTCACTATGTGCATAGGATATTTGAAATCATTTTATCACATAGAGGCAAGAGGTTTTTGAAGCACTTCCATGATTGTATTGCCATACAGAAAACCATTAGAAAATCAATCACAGTACTTTATGTTGAAACATAGAATCTTTTGTACCTTGAAAGTTTGTTTTCTTTTGAAATGCTCCCCCTCAATATGTGCTTCGAGATTCAAAAACGTTTAGCACATATGGGAGAGCAGAATGCACATTTGAATCAAATCGATCATCATTTATCAGATTTCATTATTAAATCACAAATTCTCCCCCAATCAAAATTATCAAACCCTTTGAGATTTTGGATCCCAAGTGATTTAATAAGGTTTAGAAAACATGGGAGAAAATGTGGCCTTGATTAAATACTCATCTTGTTTTTGGATAAATGCTCCTCCTCAATCATGTGCATCATATATTGAAATCGTTTGGCACATGGAGGCAGGAGTGCCTTTAAAGGACTAAAACAGATTAGAGATTTAAATCACGATCTCTCCCTCGATCAAAAATTTTAACCTAATTGAGATTTTGGATCCCAATTGATTTAAATCATTTAGAAAAGTTTGGGGAAAGACGTGGCAAGATTTGATTTTGAAAAATGACAGATAAGGACCATTTTAAGACATTAAAGATTGTTAGTGTCAGGTATGATTGTTTTAAGAGATTTTTTAGTAAAATAAAATAATTTCACAATCAAACAAGAACAGAAAAAATTTCATTTTGTAAGATCTTTGAGTTTTAAAGAAAATCATACCATGACATAACATTAAACCTTTAGATCACCACTTATTATTGTACAAACCGGACTTTTATGAAGAAATATCGTTTGAAAATATTTAATTTGAAATCACTTAAGATTTGACAAAATAAAGTCCGGTTGATTTCAAAACTTTGAATCCGATTTATTTTCAAAACAATATTTTTCCATTTTCAAAACAATATTATTAAACGTTTTTTAGAAAAATGGTATCATCACTATTATCCCTGCAAAAAGATACGTTAGGTGGTTGAGAAGCTTATGTTGTTGCTGTAGGGCTTGGAAGGAAAACCGTCTGCTGATGCAGTGAGACTTCTTATGTTGCATTTTAATGCCAACTGAGGTCAAATTAAGCTTCGTTTCTTCAATCACTTAGAAGAAAACCATCTGCTGATGCAGTGAGACCTCTTACGTTGCATTTTTTCATGCCAACACTCCATAGAAGTCCAATTAAGCTCCGTTTCTTCATTTGTCAACCCAAGATATAGTTACCCTTTCCTTTCGGCATCCAATCATCTTCAATTGTGGGATCCGGATCGGGAACATTCTTATATACCAATATACCTGCATACGTTAGTGAACACACATACAGATATATGGTGGTCGACATCACCCAAACAGCAATCGACTAATTAAAGTCAAGTCAACATATCAATCAGATCATATAAGACATGGGATATATGTGTTCATCAAACTATAATCATCTAATCCTAACAATCTTATCCTAGGCACCTAGTCCTTCAACGTAGGTTAACATCATTTTTCAGTTAAGCATTTAGGATAATTAGATAAGCCTGATAGATGATATAAATTTGACAACATTCTCCCCCTCAATCAATGACTCATTTTCTGAAAATTTTAAAAGCGCTGAAGTCATTGATTGAGTTTGCAAATTTTATAAAAACTCTGAATCTGATTGTTTTTAAAGCAACTCATTTACCACCATTTTGTTAAAACAACAAATATTTTCCTGAAGAATTTTAGACGGAAAAACATTTGTGTAGGAACAGCAGTCTTTTTGACGACGTGCTTTCCTTGTTTTGTTTTAGGATAAGTGCACGAGATTTAAGAAAAAATGTTTTAGTGCAGCACTTTCCTTCCTTGAAGAGCGGGTTGCTATCGGAAATAATAGCAAGCCATTGTTTTAAGCACGGGTTACAGTCTGAGGTAACTGCAAGCCATTTTTTTTAGACATGTTTTGAAAAAAAATATTTACACCTCTTGCTCGAACTTCATCTAAAGTCCTGTGCCATTATTGAATGACATTTCTAAGACCGTAGATGTTATCGATACCAGAAGACATGTCTTGAGAAAACATATTTTTGGTATTTTTCAATTTTCTGATATTTATGGGCTTTTGTTGATTTTATATTTTTCTATTTTGTTTTTGTTGGTTTTATATTTTTGTATTTTGCTTTTTGAAAATTATATACAAAGATAGAGACATAGTTTAAGAAGATGATGATACGAGTACCGAGATAAGGAAATCGTTCAGCACTTTGAAGAAGATAGAAGTCATCATCTCTTAAACTTTCACCACCAAAGCTTTCGAGGCTCTTGAATCGTCGACAGAACTTGAGCCTTCAAAGAGTGAATCTTTGGTAGCTTCCCCCTAAATCGACAATCCACGTAAAAAGACCATTTCCCCCAAGAAGAAGAAGTGAAGCAAACAGTCTAATTGTATGAAGCTTCAAGAACTCGAAGAAGACGATAACACCGAAGTAACAGGTTAACACGGATCATTTCTGTGGTTATCAAACCCGAAATAAATGATTAAGCCCGATCACATGAACTTGTTGTACATCCCCGATGTACACATAACTCTTCGAGTTTGAGCAGTTGTCAATTCGGGAGAACAATATATCAACACCTTCATTTCACCAAATGCACTCCAGTTATCTAACATATAACCAATCAGCCCATAACGTACACATGTACCCAACAAGAGAAGAGACAACGACCTCACAATAACTGGTTGAATCACTGATCTTCTCTGCGGATGTCAACTCTGGAATAACTGATTAAGCTCGATCATGTGAATATGTTGTGTGACCCAGATGTACACATATCTCTCCCTTAATGGTTGCAATTTCATCGGAATCATCATTACATTGTGTACATGAAGCACTAACTAGAAGCACTTTACTATTAATCATATCGAAGATGTCGATAAGCAATTTCATCTCACGTTCCAAATATTCTTCTCATATTTCTTCCTACTGAAGGCTAAGATAGCACATACCAAAAGTATCCAGAGACCAATTCCCCCCAAATGGTTGGAATAATACATCCTTCCCCCAAATAGTTGGAATAATATATCCTTCCCCCAAATAGTTAGAATAATACACCAAAGGCTATGAGTAAACACTTAGTATCTCTACGATTATGACCTTTGTCTTTCCCGGGATTACTTCAATAGAGAAGAAGTATTGGGTTCATCACGTGTACTCGTTGTGTATTTAGATGTATGTCTCCTTCCCCCTTGCTGGTTTTGATGCCTCAAAACCAGCAACACTTTATACATGCCAAATATTATTGAAATAGAGAAGAACACAAATTAGCTCAAATGAATCCTGTGAGAATCAACTGCTACAGAAACTCTCCCTGACTATCTTTACCAACCCATATGTAGACAATTTGAAGTGACCACTGAAGAAGAAAAACCCGATATACAAAACTTAAAACTAAAGTCGAATTCCGCACATTTGTATCTTAAGCTTGCACTTAAAGATGGAAGAACGGTGTCGAGAATTTATGCTCCAAGCAAATCTCTAAGTACTCAATACTCAAACAAAGTACGAGACATTAACACCTCTTGAGATTATCCACATCGTCGGTCTTTAACCATCCACCCCGACTACTGGTAGCTAGATAAACCAAGTCTTTAACTCAAATTCTTAAGCCCGAGCAAGTTATCAAATAAGAACACGCCTTTGTGAAGGTCAACTTCAATCTCAAATAAGTGATAAATGATTAACTCCGAAGTAATCAACTTGTGTCAAATGTCCAACACGTGTATAAATATACAACCGGATGTACATTGACCCACTGAATGAACCGAAACAAATGATTCCTCAACATCAATGCATTCTTCCTAAAAGTATACATGTAGAGACTGATCTGGAAGATTCACCAATAACTTCGAGCGGATGAGGTAGTCATTTTTCTTGAAGTTCATGTGGTTGATTTATAGCGTGCATGTTAAGAGAAACAATAATCCGTGAAGATTTGGCAAAGGAATACCAAAGAGCGGATCATTATTCATGAGTGCAACTGCAATATTATGATAGACATTATCAACGCCTTGAGGACTAATTAGAGATTGGGCTTCTTGAGTAGTCTGAGTTGTACTTCTTAGATGATCAACATTCGCTAGCGGTTGGAAATACTCATCAAACATATCTTGAAACAATGAATCCCAGTTATCCTTAGAAGTGAAGCATTAGGCGTTGAAGGAGAGTCATATGACTATAATTCAAGCATCCATCAACATGTAGTATATGCACTCTTCTCCCCCTAAAAAATTGCATCCGAAGTTGCCATTTTTGATTTGAACAAGGGAATAAGAATATACCCCAATGAATGTAGATCCACTTGAGGGATGAAAGAGCGTGGAAAAACATGAAGCATGTTGATGAAGAATGTCGATGAGAATGGTCATGCACATGAAGATTTCTTTTCTTTTGAAGATAAAGCGCACTGAAGCGTACACCTTTTCTTTTCTTTCAAGAACGGGGCCTGAAGTGTTATCTGCAGACGGCATAATGGTGAAGTACGAGGCCTGAACTGATATGAACAGACGTCATAGCCGAAAGAATATCAAGATTGAGTTACTTGAACCCGTGAGTTATGAGATATCAATCCATTTGTAATCCATACTTTAAGCCAGTCCATGTAGTGAAGGATTGAAGTATCTGCAACAGAGTAAGGACTACCTGCACTAATATTACAAACTTGATTGCATATATTTTGGTTAGTGACATTAGTATCCAAACCCTTTGGGGTTTCACAGGCAACCTTGATTTTGTCATCGGTAAACAGCTTTCCGGTAGGTATCCACCTAAGTCCAGCATCCTTAAACATTCTACCAGACGGCATCCACTTATGGCAAGGTCTACGATTGTTGATATTCTTATGCAAATTGGAAGACTTATCGTTATTCCTAGACTCCAAAGATTTAGCAGTTTGGATCCATCTAGACGAAGTTTTAGGTTTGTTTTGCATCATAACATGTTGAACCTTAGCCATGTAGGTAGTCTTAGTGGATTGTACCTTGCCATGTGAATTAGGAAAATGTTTCTTATGTGGAAAAGACTCAGAATTTCTAGTTTTGTTTTCTACATGCTTAGCATTCTTATGCACATAACTACTCTTAGATGCACGCCAATCCCTAGTCTTTTGAGTGTTCCTAGGTAGTGGTTTACAACTACTAGCAGTGCCTTGAAATCTCGTAGAATTCCTCACCCTAGGTCTTGCACCTAAACTTCCGTCTTTTCGAATCTGTGCCTTTTTCCTAGCTTTTTCTAGATAATAGTTCTTCCACAAGTCATTCATATCATATGAATTATGGATTTTAATGCTTGGTTTTGACACTGTTTTCGAACTAATCCTAGAGGTGCTGGGAGTAGAAGTGGCTACGTGTTGAGAGTTAACGGAGCTAGAAGCCTTATTCTTAGGTAACTCTGGTGAAGTGATTGGTTTTGACAAAACTTGTTTCTCATCAACTTGGGAGGCAAACCGTGTTTTTGAAAATTTTGGTCTTTCGGATATAAACGCAGTAGGCTGCCTAACAATGGACCGGTTTCTAATGGGATGAGAAACTGGTTTCCCCAAGGTTGATGGTTTTGTAAACTTAGTGTTCACACTTTTCCCTACAGTTTTCCTAAGCTCATTTTTTAAGGCAACAATAGCGAAACTCTTTTCCTGAAGTTGAGCTTTGAGTTCATCAATTTTTTCTATCAAAGATTTTGTTTGTACCATTGACTTAGTTCTAGCTTCTTTGACAGAGTCACTTAGTTCTATGTGATGCTTTCTCAAAGACTCATTTTTCTTTAGTAATTTGGCCACACAAACCGCTAATTCATCATTTCTCATTTGAATATCATCAATAGTATTACCATCAAAATTACTTGTAACCAACTTACTTTTCACATGCATATTAGAAATATGTTTCTACAAATTGCTGATAGTTGACTCTTTGTCTTGAAGCTGAGCTTTCAAAGTGTTAATTTCAAAAAGTTCACGGAATTCAGGAAGTTCCGGATTTTTACATGGTTTGTTAAGTTGAAAACTTTCTTCTTTACTCTGTATCGCAATTTCAAGTGAAATGCAATGTCTTTAAAGTTTTGAGAATTTGTTTGAAAGTTCATCTAAAACCTTTTTATCAACCATATCATTTATTTTGAAACACTTAATATATGACTCAGCCTCAGTTACTGAACATTTATCAAAGTCATGTTCAGCATAATGATCAGTTTGTTTAAGTACTTTAGCAGATGCACTATGTTGAACAGTAAAGGGTACCTCATTATGTTAGGAATTAGAAATTCCAGGTATTAAAGAGTCGGTCACCTCAAGTATATGTAATCGTTAGAAAGCTCGTAGTCGTAGTTATTTTAAGTTAAGTAGTATTTAGTTAAGTAACACCGTGGAGGACGGACGGGTCTTTACCCACTGTATGCCTGATCCACAGCCCGTTGTGTGGCGTTTTATGTAAGACTATAAATACTCTCTACCTCCCAAGATAGAGAGTTGGAGCTCATAATAATATTTTCTTTCTCTCACTATAATTCCCAACTCTCTTCCTTTCTCTCACTAGAACTTTCTCTCTCTAACATACTTATACGCCTACTTTGATCATGGTTTAGAGTGTTTGTGAAATCCAATTTCTTACAATTGGTATCAGAGAGCCATGGTTTGATCACTCATCTTTCATGCTCTTTGTTTTGGTGGATTTCATAAGGTTTTTGGTGTATTGAGGGTTTAGGAGAGTTTGATTCATTTGGACAAATTCTAGTGGTAAAGTTTGAATTTTGCTTGTACTTTTGTGTTTAGGATCATCATATGTGGTTATGTTTTGAATTGGAAGGCATAAATCATTGTGGTTTGGTTGTTTTGGATTGATAAAGTGGTTATTTGTGAAAAAAGGACTAAGCGAGTTGAGTCTCGGACTTGTGTTTCTTCAAAGCGAGTTGCTTTGTTATTTGATGCGAGTTGGTACATGCGACTTAGCTGTTTAGCGAGTTGATATTTATGCGACTTGGGTTCTAAGCGAGTTGTTTCTTTAAGCGACTTGAGATCTAAAGCGACTTAGCTATTTAGCGAGTTGTAACGCTAGCGTGTTTCCCTAAGCGACTTAGTGTTCAAGCGATTTAATTGTGTTGCGAGTTGATACTAAAGCGAGTTGGCTATTTAGCGACTTGATTCATTAAGCGAGTTGACTGTGTTGCGAGTTGATGCTGATGCGACTTGGCTATTAAGCGAGTTGATTACTTAAGCGAGTTGTTAATTAAGCGAGTTGTGTAGTTAGGTACTTATTCATTTAGGCTTGTTACTTCTTCGTGATACATTCTTATGGTTGTTCTTTTGGTTTAGTAAAATCCCGTGAAAGAATCAATTTCCCGGTTTAATCAAAGAATAGTAAAATCCCGTAAAGCTTGAAACATGTCTACAAATGTTCCTACTATCATCTCCACTGTTGCCGAGGATGTTCAAGCAGCTGGTTCAGATACTCGTCCACCCATGCTTGACAGAACTGACTACGACTCTTGGGCTCAACGAATCAGATTGTACTGTCTTGGAAAAGAAAATGGAGTCAACATTCTCAAATCCATTGATGAAGGACCGTATCGGGTTGAGACGACTAGAGATGTACTTGATACTGCTGAAGATGGAACTCTGATTTACGGAATGGATAGACTAAAAATGTATGATGAGCTTGATGATAAGGAGAAAAAGAGATTCAATGCTGATATCAGGGCTTCTAACATTGTTCTTCAAGGTCTTCCTAAAGACATCTACAAGCTGATCAATCACAACACCGATGCAAAGGCAGTATGGGATAATGTCAAGATGCTTCTCTCAGGTTCTGAATTAACTATGGAAGACAGAGAATCACAACTCTATGACGAATTTGAACACTTCAAGATGAAACCAGATGAGAGTGTCTATGAGTACTATGTGAGATTTCATAAGCTGGTGAATGATATGAGGAACATCAGAATGACTATGCCTAACATTCAGCTGAACTCAAAATTTGTGAACAACATGAATCCCGAATGGCACAAGTTTGTCACATCTGTGAAGCTCACTAAAGGATTGAAGAATACAAACTATGAGCAACTCTATGCCTTCCTCCTTCAGAATGAGAGACATGCTATGTTTGAAAAAATGATTCTTAATCAGTTCAAAACCAACCAGGGAGAGACAAGCTCATCTAATGACTCAACTGCCTTCTACTCAAACATCGGAATCACAACCAAAGCCTCACAAGTCATACCCATGGGTAATGGTAATCACAAACTCATTCCTGATCCTATGTTCAAACAAGCTGATGCTGATGCACACGTGGGTAACATCATTAATCAACTAGCTCTTCTGATTAGTCAAAACATGAATTCTCTCCCACAAACCAACAACAACCTCAGAACAGCATCTAACCCACACAATCAAGCTACTGTTAAAGATGGGAGGATCGTGGTGCAACCAGTTCAGGAAAGACAGTATGATCAGGGAAGAGGTGGAGCTGGTAGAGGTTATGTTGGTAATCAGAATCGAGGAAGAAATGGTAATCAAGGTCAAGCTAAGCCGATCAAATGTTATAACTGTGGTGGTGAGGGACACATTGCAAGGAACTGCACATCTCCAAAACGTCCACAGAATGCTGATTACTTCAGAGATAAGATGCTGCTTGTACAAGCTCAGGATAATGGTGCTGCTTTGGATGAAGAGGAACTGTTGTTTCTTGCTGAGGGCAATGCCAAGACCTATGATGCAGATGTGGATGAGCAGCCTATTCAGGAGATAGGTCACAATCATCAGAATGCCTTTCAAGTCGCTGATTGTGATGCATACGACTCTGATGTGGATGATGGACCTACTGCACACACAATTTTTATGGCTAGCATTTCTCCAATGGTTTCTCCCAAGGTCTCACCTTGACCACAAGCTGGCCCATCCAAAGAAAAACTCATCTCAGAGGTATTAAAACTATACGATGATGCTGATGTGCAAAAGATGCATGACAAAGTACAAGTAACTGAAACTATTGTATCAAATATTGAAAATATGGGTAATATCAATGTTGTCGCATATGATCAATATGTGAAACAAAGTGAAAGTGAAGTTGTACCAAGTGATGCATCTTCTGCAGTCAACAATGACTATATCTTTGATGAATACACTGCATGTGCCCCTGATGATTCTGTAATTTCTGAACTAAATGCCTATAAAGAACGTGTTGCTATTTATGAACAACGTGCAAAATTTGAGTTGACCACTCGTGAGCAGGAAATGGATGACCAAGTGCGTACAATCATTAGAAAAAGTAATTTTAGAGAAGAAGTATTAAAACAAGAGTTAAATTCCTTGCAAGAAAATCTTTCTAAAACCGCTAAGCAAAAACAAGAACTTCAAGAAAATATGAAAATGCTTAAGCAAGAATTTAATGCAAAGGAATCAAAACTCTTGAAAGATTTTTCTAATCTGAAAACTTTGAAAAACAAACTTGAAAACAAGTTGTACATACAAGGGAACACCATTCAGACTGCTCACATGATCACTAAGCATAGAGTCTTAAGCGATAAGCATATCATTCCCCTTATTGAGGAACCAAATCCAGAGGTTATTAAAAAGGCTAGAAATGCTCATAAGGTTCTTTATGATGGCAATGAAATCCTTAAACCTAGACAGAAACCTAGTTACGTTGAGTGCACTGAGGAAGATAAGAAATCAGATGAAGTCACTAGGGAAAAGATGAACAAGAAATTAGATGATCCTAAATGTAAAGAGAAGAAAATAAAGATCACACCCCATGATTACAAGAAGGAAAACTGGATTTCCTTGAACAAGTTTAAGCCTCAGACATTGTTGACTCCCGAACAAGTTTTTTGGAAAATAGATTTAGATAAGCAGAAAGCTGAAAATATTGTTGAAACAAACCCTCCCCTTTGGAAAATGCCTAGAGCGACTGTGTATCCTCCTAATACACCAATGCATCTTGTTCCTAGAACAATTGCCACTAAAAGCAAGACCTTAATTAGCCAATATGTTATCTTTCAACTATTTGTTGATTTTGAGAAAACTTGCAAGAAAAGGATCACACCCACTGGTATAACTGAAGGAGAAAGGGGTTCTGAGCAAATGAAAGAATGCTATTTAACTGAGGTCATGCCTTTCTTTAAACTTCTAAAAGATCACTTTGAGAGTCTTAAAAAGGGGATAGATACTGATATTAAGGGAATGGAAAAGGAATTTGATGCAATGATAGTTGAGGTTAGTGACTATGAGCGAACACTAAAATATAATGAGATTGAGAGGAAGAACTTGCATACACTAAATGAGAACCTGATTTCTGAATGTATTGCTCAAGATGTGTTCTACACTGCTACTAACTATTCTATTACTGCTTCTCGATTCCATGAACTGTCTGTTGCTTTGAAAGTCTCCCATGATCGTGTCATTGAGCTTGAAAAATCTAATTCTGAACTAAATGAGAAAATTGAACTGGATGATCACGACAATTTGGTCAAACATTTTTCTAAACTAGAAGTTGAGCATTTTAATTTACAACTAAAATATCAACATCTTAAAGAAAATGTCAAAACTTCAAATATCAAGACATCCTCGGATGCTCCAGAGTTTGATGCAGTTTTTCAAATTAACAAACGTGATGAACAGATTCAAGCTCATTTCAACACGATCAAAAAGTTGAAAGCCCAAATCTCTCAATTAAAGGGTCAAACGAACAATGTGACTGGTCCCCAAATGCCTCCTCCTTTAGATTCTCAGAGTTCTCAAAACTTTCATCTTCAAAACTTAGTAAATGCTTTACAAAAGGAAAATGAGGTTTTTCTTGAAGAAAATGAAAAGGTTAAACGTCATTTCAATGAATTATTTGAATCTATAAAGGTCACTCGTAACAAAAATAACGAAACGGTAGCCTTGTTACAAAAAGAAATTGAGAATCTAAAGAGTCAGGTAAAAGGGAAGATGCCAATGACCAATGGGGAGAATGGTGTATCAAAGGTACATGTCTGTAATAAATATGCTTTGTTTGTGAAATATGTTCCTCCTCATCTTAGGAATAACAAACTTGCCATTCAAACATATTTCTCATACCTTAAGGACAGCTTAGAATGTCTCCGAGAGATT
The DNA here is from genome assembly GCA_019973895.1 of Chrysanthemum seticuspe. NCBI lineage: Eukaryota > Viridiplantae > Streptophyta > Magnoliopsida > Asterales > Asteraceae > Chrysanthemum > Chrysanthemum seticuspe. The sequence goes on along the minus strand of BPTQ01000005.1, from coordinate 257,001,128 downwards.
GTAGAAGTGGATAAGTTAGAGAAACCAGATGATAATGCAATTGGCCATGAATGCTTATATGCCAAACGATCTCAAGAACTTCTAGAATTCCTAATTACAATATGCCCTAAAACCTTAGGTGAGCAAGTCAATCCATTGATACCGTGTTCTATGCCTAGTGCCAAGCATGCAAGTCATTCAATGCCAAATGTTCTGAATAGGAACCCTAATGTGCCTTTAAGTAGTTCAGATTCCAGATCTGTCAATGCTAAGAAAGAGAACTCAAGTGTGCCTTCTAGGAGTACAAATCCCAGCACTTCTAGTTTTAAGAAAGTGAACCTTAGTGTGCTTGCATGTAGTTCAGATCCCAGCACATCTAAACAGGTGATGCAAAGAGTTGTAAAACCAACTAATGTTCCCATTCCCTCTACAGGAGTAATCAGTAACATTAAAGGGAGCAGGTCAAAGTCTCAAGACAATACAAGGAATGATAGGACCTCGCAAGCTAAGAATGTGCACTGGAAAAGAGTAGAAGAACAATCTAGGAACTTTAAGTTTGAACCGAATAAAACGAATCGTGTTGATTCTAGTATTAGCCATAGGCGTACTGTAATTAATTCGAATTCTGATACTATTTGCAAACCTTGTATTGATGTCTGCTTGAACTCTGTTTCTAATCATGAATGTGGTGTTAATGGTTTGCCTAATGATGTTAATTGTCCAGTTAATATTGTTAATGCTAAAATTCATGCTAAGAAGGCTAAAAGGCAAAAACGAAAGAAAGTTAGAAAACAGTGGAAACCCACAGGAAGAACATTTAGTAAGATAGGCTATTATTGGATACCGGTTGGTCGTAAGACTAATCAGACAATGCCCACTAGAAAATGGATGCCTACTGGTAGAACTATTCCCTTAAGAAGTGAGCACACTGTGAACAGGGCTAATACAGACACTAGTACTGCATCTATTCACAATGATTCCATTGCCTTACTTTCTGATATGAATGCTTCTATTTCGGATGTGGGTGTTCCAACCATTGTTACTAACCAAATAGAACCCATTCTTGCATGGGGATCCCAATTATCCAGTTATCCATTCTTGTCTGTGTTCAACTGCAGATCGTTCAAATCGTTCTGTGGTACCTGGACTCAGGCTGTTCCAAGCATATGACTGGCGACCGGTCACGGCTCATGAACTTCGTGAGCAAATTCATCAGGACAGTTAGATTCGGGAATGATCATTTCGGTGCTATTATGGGTTATGGAGACTATGTTGTTGGCAAAAGTGTTATCTCCAGGGTTTACTATGTAGAAGGTCTTGGTCACAACTTGTTCTCTGTTGGTCAATTCTGCGATTCTGATCTAGAAGTAGCCTTCAGAAAACATACCTGCTTCGTTAGAGAACTTGATGGTAAGGAACTTTTAAGAGGTTCACGTGGTTCAAATCTATACACCATCTCTATCGAAGATATGATGAAGTCTTCTCCAATTTGCTTGCTGTCAAAGGCTTCTAAAACAAAGTCATGGTTATGGCATCGTCGTCTCAATCACCTGAACTTCGGCACCATCAATGATCTCACCAGAAAGGACTTAGTTGTAGGGTTACCTAGACTCAAGTACGAAAAGGATCATCTTTGTTCAGCATGTCAATTGGGAAAAAGCAAGAAGTATGCCCATAAACCCAAACCTACTAACTCTGTCACAGAAGTTCTTCATATGATTCATATGGATTTATGTGGACCAATGAGGGTGCAGAATATCTTTGGGAAGAAATATGTGTTAGTTGTGGTTGATGATTACTCTAGATTCACCTGGGTCAAGTTCTTAAGGACAAAGGATGAAACTCCTGATATCATCATCAAACTCATCAAACAGCTGCAGGTTCGACTTAACAAAACCGTCAGAATTATCAGAACAGACAATGGAACTGAGTTTGTCAACAAACTTATGAAAGCGTTGGAATCAGCCATCAAAGAAGTGTTCCACGAACTCCTCAACAGAACGGTGTAGTTGAAAGACAAAATCGAACTCTTGTAGAAGCCGCTAGAACAATGCTGATTTACTCAAAGGTTCCAATGTTTCTCTGGGCTGAAGCTATTGCCACTGCATGCTACACACAAAATCGTTCCCTGATTCACACTGTTCATAGAAAAACTCCATATGAACTTGTCCACAACAGAAAACCTAATCTCTCTTTCCTTCGTGTGTTTGGTGCATTGTGTTATCCAACTAATGAGGGTCAAGACTTAGGCAAACTTAGAGCTAAAGCAGAGATTGGAGTTTTTGTAGGGTATGCACCAAACAAAAAGGGATACCGAATCTACAACAAAAGAACCCGAAATATCATGGAAACAATTCACGTTACGTTTGATGAGCTGACCGGTCAAATGGCTCCTGGACAATTCAGTTCAGGACCCGCACTTCAAAACAGTCCCATTGGTTCATCCCTTGTTCCAAACTCTTCTCAAGAAACTCCATATGTACCTCCATCTGAAGATGATTTAAAGAAATTGTTTGATCCTATGTTTGATGAACTTTATGAGCCAAGTACTAATGAGGTGTCAATTTCTACAACAGAGGCTGCTCATATTCATGAGAATGAAGTCAATCCCTCAGTCTCAATATCTTTAAGTCAAGAAGCACCTGCTGCTGATCCTTCAGTCTCATCAACAAATTATCATTCTTCGAATGTACATCATGGAACTGTTTCTGGCATCAATGATGAAATTAATCCCTTTGTTACTCCTGAAGATGCCCCATTTGAAAACATATTTGCTCCTGAATCATCATCAGAACCATCTTCTTCAGGAGACATCAACTCTGCTACCTTAGTCCCTCAACAACTGCCACATGAACACCTTAGAAAATGGACTCACGATCATCCACTAGACAACATCATTGGAAATCCCTCTCGCCCTGTATCAACACGGAAACAACTTGCAACCGATGCCTTATGGTGCTTCTTCAACTCCGTACTATCTAAGATCGAACCAAAAGATGTTAAAACCGCCATGAATGAAGATAGCTGGTTCAATGCCATGCAAGATGAAATTCATGAGTTTGATCGACTTGATGTATGGGAGTTAGTACCTGCTCCAGACTGTGCTATGATTATTGCTCTTAAATGGATCTTCAAAGTGAAACTTGATGAGAATGGTGATGTGTTGAAGAACAAGGCTCGATTAGTTGCTAAAGGATATCGTCAAGAGGAGGGTATTGACTTTGAAGAATCTTTTGCTCCAGTTGCTCGAATCGACGCAATCAGAATCTTTTTGGAAAATGCTGCTAGTAAGAACATGGTAGTCTATCAGATGGATGTGAAGACGGCATTTCTGAACGGAGATCTTAAAGAAGTCGTCTACGTCAGCCAACCTGAAGGATTTGTAAATCAAGAGCATCCTACTCACGTTTATCGTTTGAAGAAAGCTCTTTACGGTTTAAAGCAAGCTCCAAGGGCATGGTATGATACACTGTCAAAGTTTCTTCTATCTATCGGATTTAGCAAAGGAGCAGTTGATCCAACATTGTTCACCAGGAAGTCAGACAAACATTTAATTCATGTTCAAATTTATGTTGATGATATTATCTTTGCCTCGACTGACCCCAATGAGTGTGACCGTTTTTCAAATGAAATGAGTTCAAAATTTCAAATGTCAATGATGGGACAAATGTCATTTTTCTTGGGATTACAAATTTCACAAAGTCCCGGAGGCATTTTCATAAATCAATCTAAATATGCAACTGAGATCTTAAAGAAATTTGGATTTGATTCAAGTGACCCTGTTGACACTCCCATGATTGATCGAACCAAACTAGATGAGGACCACTCAGGGATCATGATTGACCAAACGAAATATCGTAGTATGATTGGATCCCTGATGTACCTCACTGCTAGTAGACCAGACATCTTGTTCGCTGTTTGCATGTGTGCTAGATACCAGGCTAAGCCTACTAAAAAGCACCTTGAAGCGGTTAAACGGGTCTTTCGGTATCTCCAAGGAACCATCAACATGGGTCTTTGGTACCCGAAGGATACCGGTATGTTACTAACAGCCTATGCAGATGCTGATCATGCAGGGTGTCAAGATACTCGTCGAAGTACATCTGGAGGTGCTCAGTTTTTGGGTGATAAGCTTGTGAGCTGGTCTTCAAAGAAGCAAATGAGTACTTCTATTTCCTTTACAGAGGCTGAATACATAGCCATGTCATCTTGTTGTGCTCAAATCTTATGGATGAGATCTCAATTATCTGACTATGGCTTTGAATTCAACAAAATCCCTCTGTACTGTGACAATAAAAGTGATATTGCTCTCTCATGCAACAACGTTCAACACTCAAGAGCAAAGCATATCGACATTCGACATCATTTCATCAGGGAACAAGTGGAAAAAGGTGTGGTGGAACTCTATTTTGTGAGGTCTGAATATCAGTTAGCAGACATCTTCACCAAAGCTCTTCCAAGAGAACGTTTTGAGTTCATACTTCCACGACTAGGCTTGAAAAGCCTTCAACCAGAAACACTCAAACGTCTTCAGGAGGAAGACGAGGAGTAAAGGTCTATGCTCATCTATCTCTTGTAAATATCTCTTCAAAAAAAAAAAAAAAATTATAAAACTTTCAAAAATCCATAAAAAATTGAAAAATCTTGAAAAATACCAAAAAATATTGTTTTTTTGTCATGTTTTTCCTCGATTCGATAATATCTACGGCCTTTGTGATGTCATTCAAAGAATGACACGGGACTTTAGATGTTGTTCGAATGTTTAAAAAAAAAATAAAAAAAAAATAATTTTGGGAGAAAGTAAAACAATGGTTTATTGTCATTTCAGGCAGTAACCCGCTTTTCAAAGAAAGAACAGAGCCATGCTTTTTCATGTTTTTCAAGATTTGAGAATTTGTTTGAACATTCATCAAAAGCCTTCTTATCAACCAAATTCCATGCTCTGATTCTATTAACATGTTATCTGCTGAAAACAAATTGTTTTGAAAAATAACTCGGACTCTATCTTTGATAATCATCTGGACTTATTTGTCAAAATATCAATCTCTCAATCAACAACCTATGTCATTGATTGAGGGGGAGAATGGTTTCAATTAAATTAAAAACTTATTTGGTATTAAATTGTTTTCAAAAGATATTCATGCATGTTTTACCAATGGAGTTTAAAGTCTTTAGATCCGATCCTTATCAGTTAAAACGCTTTCATAATCAAGTCACAATTCCCCTTAAAAGCTTTCAAAATCAATTTAAATCAATAAGAGATCACAAATCTCAAATGATTTGATAATTGTGATCGGGGGAGAATGTGTGATTTAAATTGGATTTAAACTGATAATTCGGTAAATGGTTTTATAAGGATGTACATGCTATCCTTCCCACATGTGACAAACGATTTCAAATTTTCCATGCACATGTTAAGGGGGAGCATCTATCTTAAACCTATGATTTGAAACGTGATCACTTATCTCAATGTGCAGGTTCCCTCTAGTATGTGCAAAACTCTTTTCAAATCTCGAGGCACATATTGAGGGGGAGCAAAATTATGAAAATCTCATCCTTCCCCAAAATGCTTTATCTACTTGTCTTGATTAGGGAAGTGATGTTGATATCTTTTAGAAAATGGTAATCAAAGAAGTTAATTCTTTCTCTTGCCTCCATGTGCAAAATGATTTCAAATATTTGATGCACATGTTGAGGGGGAGTTCTCGTTCTAAAAATATCAAAAACAATTCAGGTACAAAATGTTTTGATAATATATCACAAGTATCTGGATTGATCTTCAAATGGTTTTTCAATTGGTTCCAATGGCAGATGAACAATACCAAATAGACCGACCAACTTTACTTTATGTACGGTGATATAAGGATGATAAGGTTAGGTATTGGTTCCCATGATCCGCCAGAACCGGAGGGATCTACCCAGGGACAATCCACTAGTTAGTGTAGAAGTCCTTAGGTATGATGATAAAAGGAGAAAAGTGAGATATGGGAAGAGTGCGGACTGAGACAGAGCAAGTACTGGAACAAACCCAACAAGGTTCTTGCTATGAAGTCTCGGTAAGCACTGAAGGGGTTGAAGAATTAAAAAGAATTGAATGAGAAAAGGGTGAAAACAAATAGCCCTCCATTTATTCAACCTTAGGGCAGAAACCGGGTTCAATTCATATGCTACTGATGGTAACATCGGTATTGAAGACAAGACGTCATGGACCCAGTGACGCACTGCACTTCAACTTTCCAAACCACTCAAGTTCCTCTTAAAAGGACTTGTTTCATTCTCACGGGGAACCGACATTATCTATCGACTTTCTCTTAGAGATTGTTGATTTTGAAGAAGGAGACCCTCTCCCTAGTCTCCGGCACAGGATCCAAATATGCACAAATTGAGTTTAGAGCCACGAGATCATCAATAAATCTCATTAGGACACTTTCAATGAAGACTCTCTGTTTCACACAATGTGGAAAAAGAGATTATATCTTGAGTCCTACGCATTATCCTTGTGGTTTTGCCAGAACATCCGAGTGATATGTGAACATATTCACAGTGAAGATGGAAAACCTTCTGGAGCCAACATCAAACAAGCTCCTGGTAGGTGGCATGTGAGATCTATTATATAGATCAACCATGTGACAACTGAACAGAAACAATGGGGCAATTCAATCTCTTGAATCAATCCTGGTTCAGGTTATGGATTGACGGATACCTTTGAAAAACCGGTCTTTGTGCTTAAAAACTCGTTTCTTTAGCAAATCGACCGTGTACGGATATTTCAAATCAAAAGGTGTTTTATGATTGATAATTGATGTTCATTAAAAACCTTCGTTGTATTGCAAAAACAATTTCTATTGAGCAATACACGATTGTTTTTCAAATCTCTTTTCATCAATCAGTGGACTTAAATTCGCTGGTTCACTCACTCCGTGTTGTCTTCTTTGAGATGTTCCGGTTTGAGAACAGCTAGAGCAGCTGCGAAACCCTGTCAAGGAAATTCTTCGGAATTATACCTGATCACAGGCAGTACTTGTACTGATCAACGGGGAACCGTGGGCCGTGTACCTCAATTCAACGAAAGTGATCAAAGGCACTTTCGTGTGCTTTATTGCTAACTGTTTTATGCAGGTACATCCTACGTTTGCAACTGATCAGAATGAAGCGGTCAATCCATAGCCGCATGCTCACACTACACATTCATCTCAAAAGAAATCATGATAAGTGCATCAATGACTCTGATATTTTCACTCCATGCTTCTGCTACGCTGCTGCCAATATCATGAATTATCGAAGGCTTCCGCTACTCTGATGAGAAGATATCATGATCCAGAATGTGAGCATGTCGGTCCGAATGTCACAACATCACAAAATTCCAACACCACAATGGATGTCTCAGAGATTTTTCATAGCTGATGATCTCAAAAGCTGGCTCAAAATTATTATCACGTGGATCAGTAAAAGACCTCCACCTGGAGTAACCAAACATGCAATGAGAAGAATCAATGACTACGAGCTTCGGAGCAAAGTACTACATCAAGAATGCAAGAACAATTGTTAATGAAATATCTGTTTGTATTCAATGTAATTTTAGTATATGTTTGAGGTGACCTCCCTTAGGGGGAGATTGTTAGGAATTAGAAATTCCAGGTATTAAAGAGTCGGTCACCTCAAGTATATGTAATCGTTAGAAAGCTCGTAGTCGTAGTTATTTTAAGTTAAGTAGTATTTAGTTAAGTAACACCGTGGAGGACGGACGGGTCTTTACCCACTGTATGCCTGATCCACAGCCCGTTGTGTGGCGTTTTATGTAAGACTATAAATACTCTCTACCTCCCAAGGTAGAGAGTTGGAGCTCATAATAATATTTTATTTCTCTCACTATAGTTCTCAACTCTCTTCCTTTTTCTCACTAGAACTTTCTCTCTCTAACATACTTATACGCCTACTTTGATCATGGTTTAGAGTGTTTGTGAAATCCAATTTCTTACACATTACATGACACCTGCTCAACTTTCTGGTCTGATATCTGCATCCACATCATGTGTAACAAGAGTCACTGGACTGCTGGATGTGTCAAGCTTATTTATCTCTGAGCCTCTGTATTCAATGTCAACAGATCCAACATCTGGTGCTTTACCCGACTCATCATTATTTGTTGTCTCTGACATTCTACATTCAGCAACACCCGATTCTTCAACAGATACATTACCCAACTTATCACAACAATCTCTCAACTGCACCTGACACTCATTCACATTTTCATCCTTTTGTGCAGTTTCCTCAATGTACTTTTCCACATTATCCATGAGTTGGATAAATGTCTCAATGAATTCCTGAATTTCCATTCCAGTATGTTTTTTAAAGGAAATTCCAGTCAAGTGTTGATCGTAATCTGCTGAATATTCCCCACTGATGAATGGCTGAAATTGTTTGTAGATTACTTGAAGAGCTGCGCTGGAACCATCCTTTTGAACCTCTTCATTGGTAAGTTGTAGCTTTAAATGTTCTAAGTTCAACAACAAGCTTCTCGTCAATGTAGGTAAGTCCTGGCGGAAGAGAGCACTACATGTTCGATCCCCAGTTGTGGATAACAGTTGTATGAGGTGCAGATGAAGTAGCTGATAGGGCTCAATGCTGCATTCCATTTGCATGGCATTCTGTAGCATTAGCAGGAGCAATTTATTCTCATTGTACTCAGAACATGAAGATCTCACATCCTCATTGTTTAATTCAAACATCTTTAATCGTTCAGTGTAGCATTCATTATCATTATTGTCCACAGCATCATACAATTTAAGCACTTCTGAAATCACTGGGTCAGTAGAGTAAGACATGATGTGGTAGAATGCACGGGATTTTACAAGTCTATGATTTAAACCGAGAAATAGAATCTTTCGCGGAATTTTACTAAAATCAAGACCAAACCGTTAAGTAATGACCAATGGAATGTGTTAAGATGACTGATGGATCGACACAATGATAGACAATTGTGTGTTAGGACATATGATTGTTTGTAGGATTATCAGAGATGTTTTTTGGTTGAGATTTGGATTGGTTTATGCCCGTTTTTACTGAGAAATTTAGGTCTAAAAACATAAAAACCTCAATTACTTATGTTCGGAGCGGATTTAGGCCTCGAAGATTGACCTGAATGAACTTAAGTTGATTCGGCGTACCATTCTCCTCGTTCTCACGGTCATTTTGATGGGTAGAATGCTGAAAACGGAGTTACGGTTCAAAAGTTATGGCCGTTTGAAGTTTTATCGGGAAAAGTCAACAAAATGCTATGAAGACAAGTCGCTAAGTCACCAAGTCGCTAAACACAAGTCGCTATGAACCAAGTCGCTAAACACAAGTCGCTAAACCAACAAGTCGCTAAGCTGACAAGTCGCTAGACACAAGCCGCTATAATGCCAAGTCGCTAAGACACAGTCAAGTTGCTAAAGAACAACTCGCTAAGATCCAAGTCGCTAGTATCAAGTCGCTAACAATTTACACTACAACTAGCTAACAATTTCTGAAGCAAGTCGCTAGCCGTAGTGGAGAATCCACTAACTTGTACTATTTGTCGGCTTGTCTGAATAGACAAGTCGCTAGGCTCAAGCGCTAACAACTAACACTGTAACTCGCTAACTTTTACTGAAGCAAGTCGCTACGATGAAAAACACTACGAGAGCCAAGTCGCTAGCAAGAAAAACTTCAAAAACACACTTTTCAATCCAAAACAAGCTCAACCACAGTGATTCAAGCTTACCAAATCAAAACCCAAGCACTTACAATGATTCTTAACACAAAAGTACACCCAAAATTCAAACTTTAACACTAGAAATGATCCAAATGATGCAAAAACCACTAAAATTTTTCAAACTCAAAAACCATCTAAAACCACTAGAAATCCAAGGATATGTGAGAGAGATGATCAAACCATGGCTCTTGATACCAATTGTAACATATTGGATTTCACAAACACATCATAACATAATAATATTAGGAGTATGGTTTAAGAGTTTAGAGAGAGAATGTAGAATGTGGGAGCCTTTCTAGAGAGAGAAAGTAAACAAAGAAAGAAAGGTTAGATTGAGTGAAAGGTCCAACCCTCTACCTTGGGAGGTAGAGGGTATTTATAGTTACATACTAAACGTCCTCCTTCGGACTGTGGATCAGGCATACAGTGGGTAAAGACCCGTCCATCCTCCACGGTGTTGCTCTAAACAAAATAACTAACTAACTAACTAGTAAATAACGTAATGTCTACGAGCTAACATATGCTAGACTAGAGTTGGGGTGACCGACTCTTCACTATGGATTTTCCAATACCTAACAAGACATGGGATATATAAATGGTGTAAAATAAAAATCAAGCAGGTAGTCTAAATCTATGACCAAGTCATCACCACTTACCGTTCGCCCAAAGTTCAAGCTTCGAAGTCAAGAAACCGGATCATGATGTACTAGGTAGATGCGTCATTAGAGGACGTCGTGATGGGCACACTACCTTTTCTCCAAATGTTGGCATAATTACCAACTCCAATCTTCGAATGTGACCGAGGTGGCCTCCTCGATACTAAATCTATACAAAGCTCATAACATAGTGCTTATAACATCGCACTTTACAATAACTGAATAACATAACATTTTTTTTTCAACATAAATTAAACAACTAGACATAATATCCCCCCACTTGAGATGAACAATGGGAATTTGGGGGGTCTTCAATGATCTTTAAGAATATGTCGTCGACGAAAGCGTGACTTCCGAACCTTTCCACTTGAACCTTGAACTTAGGCAAATGATGACTTCCCAATCACAAATAAAGACTACAGGGTAGGCTAAGGTGTATAGGTGTATCGAAACAATATATTGGGTTAACAAAATGAAAGGAATGGCTCAAATGGGTGTATCTAGGGGTATCTTGCACTAAAGGTGAGTGCAACAAAAAGGTTTCATATGGGGGTCGAGAAGTCGAGGTGACTAATCGATAGACACACAATGGTAGGCTATTTGGGTGATAATCCTATAATATTGCCTTCTTAAACTGAAAAGTCCAAATACATCGATCTAACTCAACATACCTCGTCTATGATCTCGAAATGATGCAAAGGCCAAGTTCTAAAGTTTACAAGCTACCGGCACACTCATAATTTGGTGGATTTGGGGTAAAATTTTGGAAACTGATAAGGCTAATCTCACCATATAATATCAAGGGTTGTATGTGCTCGGCTAAGGTCTAATCTAGTTAGGTTAAGAAAAACATGTCAAAATTTTAAAAATGGCATAATTTTTTAAAATAAACTAGAAAACGAGGGCAAAATAAAGTTCAAGAGATAATTCTACTCCCGTCCCCCCACTTGAATTGTACAAAGTCCCTTTTGTACTAAGCGTTAAATAAAGGTGAAGAGAAAAGTAGAATTAGAGCGAGAACTTTCTTGAAATTTGCTCCAAAAAGAAAGAAGACCCACGAAAAAGAGACGTGCCTTCGTATAAACATCCATGAGCAAACTTCAATCCCTGAAATCACACTACCGACAAGCATAATTCTAAAAAGAAAAAATGAAAAATGAAAAACAAACCTAACTCACTTTCGTAGGAATCACAGTTGCATTTAGCATATGCAACAAGCCTTTTAAACCACTTGGTGTCCCAAGTGGACGAGTGAAGTCTCGTGAGGGTTTACAGGGAACACACCCACAAAGTTCATTTAAAATACTAATACAAGGTTATTGTGTTTAAAATGAAAGAAGTAAAGTAGAGGATAGTTACGTCGTAACTCTTTGAGGGAGTTACGCCGTAACTGGCAAAACCTGTCATATGCTGCAAAGCGTGTGGCTACGGCGTAACCACTGAGATGGAATTACGCCGTAATTGGTAATGCATCTGAAATTCTGCTGCAAGGGGTTGGTTACGGCGTAACCACTGAGATGAGTTACGCCGTAACTATGGTCAGATCAGCATGCTGCAGCAGCAATCACTCCTCGTTTCCTGCAAAAATGGTAAAAAAAAAACACAAAACCCTACAGAAATGGAAATAAAACAAAAGAAAAGGATAATTCGGGTTGTCTCCCGAAAGAGCACTTTTCTTTATTTACGAGTCTTTAAGTTAGACTCAGAGCCTCGGGGCTTTAGGCAGGGGCGAAGAACTCATCTCCCGAAAGCTTGCTAACATCCTGCCCATAATAAATTTTTGCACGGTGTCCATTTACCTTGAAAAATACCCCTTCCTTATTATGAACCTCAATAGTCCCATAGGGGAATACCTTACTTACTGTGTAGGGGTCAACCCAACGAGATCTCATTTTTCCAGGGAATAATTTGAGTCTTGAGTTGAAAGCGAGCACCTCTTGTCCTACTTCAAAATTTTTATCTTTAATTCGCTTATCGTGCCATCTTTTGGTCCTGTCTTTGTATGCCTTGGCATGATCGTATGCTTCGTCTCGTAATTCAGCTAAACGATTTATTTGGGAAAATCGGTGTTCCTGGATCACATCTGCCTCTAAATTAGCATTCTTGAGACCCCAATATGCTTTATGTTCCAATTCTACGGGAAGATGACACGATTTTCCGTAAACGATCTTAAAAGGGGTGCTTCCAATAGGAGTTTTGAAGGCTGTTCTGAATGCCCATAAATCCTCATCGAGTTTGTCAGACCAATCTTTTCTGTTACTGCTGACGGATTTTTCTAAAATTCGCTTGAGTGCCCTATTGGTGTTTTCAGTTAGCCCATTAGTTTGTGGGTGATAAGGTGTAGACATCCGGTGGAGTACCCCATATCTGTTGAGAACTTTCTCCATAATAGCATTACAAAAGTGCGTCCCTCGATCACTTATGATGGTCTTAGGGATCCCAAACCTGGAGAATAATTTTTTCAAAAAGCGGATGACACTTCTAGCGTCACATGTTTGCAGAGCTTCAGCTTCGACCCACTTTGAAAAGTAATCGACAACTACAAGGATATAACTTTTATTCTTTGATGGGGTGAAGGGTCCCATAAAATCGATCCCCCAAATATCAAAAACCTCACATACCACAATGTTGTTGAGCGGCATCTGATTACAAGAAGAGATATTTCATGCCCTTTGACAAGCGTCACAGTCCCTTACATATTTTGCGGCATCCTTGAAAATGCTAGGCCAAAAAAATCCGGCCTCATAAACCTTTCGAGCAGTGTTATAGGCCTCGTAATGTCATCCCACAGTTCCGTTGTGACAATGTTCCAGAATCTGTTTCTGCTCATTTCCGAAAACACATCTCCGAATAATACCATCGGGGCATGATTTAAAAAGGAAAGGATCATCCCAGAAGTAATATTTAAGATCTGAGAAGAACTTTTTCTTTTGATCATAAGTTTTGTTGCTAGGTAATACTCTGGCCGCGAGGTAATTAGCGAAATATGTGTACCACGGTTCGGGAGTGGAATCTTTAATTCTTACTGCCATGAGATGCTCATCAGGGAAGGAATCACGAATAGTTTCTTTGTCAAGTTCTTCAAGCTCAGGGTTTTCTAATCGAGAGAGGTGATCAGCTGCTAAGTTTTCTGCCGTTTCTTATCCTTGATTTCAATTTTAAATTCTTGTAGCAGCAGCACCCACCTTATCAATCTTGGTTTGGCATCCTGTTTATTGAATAAGTACTTCAAAGCAGAATGGTCAGTGTAGACAACAATTTTTGACATTACTAAATAAGATCTGAATTTATCAAAGGCATAAACCACAGCCAGGAGTTCCTTTTCGGTGGTTGTGTAATGCTCTTGTGCCTTATTTAAGGTTTTACTAGCATAATAAATGGGTTTAAATTTTTTATCCACCCTCTGTCCTAAAACAGCTCCCACAGCATAATCACTAGCATCGCAAATAAGTTCAAAATCGTTGCCCCAATCAGAAGCAATAATAACAGGGGCAGTAGTCAATTTTTCTTTTAAAATATCAATTTTTTTTTTGCAATCATCATTAAAATCAAATTTTGCATCTTTCATGAGGAGTTGGGTCATAGGTTTAGCAGTTTTGGAAAAGTATTTTATAAATCTTCTATAAAATCCAGCGTGCCCAAGAAAACTCCTAATTCCTTTCAAATTGGTCGGATAAAGAAGTCGAGAAATAACGTCAACCTTAGCTTTATCAACTTCGATCCCTGTTTGTGAAATCTTATGCCCCAAAACAATCCCTTCTTTTACCATAAAATGATATTTCTCCCAGTTAAGGACAAGGTTGGTTTCTTCACATCTGACAAGCATTTTAGATAAATTATTAAGACAAGATGAAAAAGAGTTACCAAAAATCGAGAAGTCGTCCATGAAGACTTCCATAAAATCTTGACACATATCCGAGAATAATGCTGTCATGCACCGTTGGAATGTGGCGGGGGCGTTGCATAGTCCGAAAGGCATTCTTCGGTAGGCGATTGTCCCGTAAGGGCAGGTGAAAGTAGTCTTTTCTTGATCCTCAGGGGCGATCGGAATTTGAAAATATCCCGAAAATCCATCAATAAAACAATAATACTCATGTTCAGAGAGCCTTTCTAACATCTGATCGATAAATGGAAGGGGGAAGTGATCCTTCCGTGTTGCGTCATTTAATTTTATGTAATCGATGCACACCCTCCAGCCAGTGATTGTCCTAGTGGGTATTAGCTCGTTATCTTCATTAGTGACTACTGTCATTCCTCCTTTCTTTGGCACAACATGAATAGGACTAACCCAAGGACTATCGAAAATAGCGTAAATTAGACCTGCATCCAAGAGTTTAATGATTTCATCTTTTACCACGTCTTGGACTTTTGGGTTCAATCTTCTCTGTGGTTGTACTATTGGTTTAAAATCATCTTCCATCAGTATCTTGTGAGAGCAGTATGAAGGGTTGATCCCTTTTATGTCAGAAACTTTCCACGCAATCGCCCCGTTGTGCTTGCTTAAAACCTGTAACAGCGACTTCTTTTCTTCGTCAGATAACAAAGAAGAAATTACAACAGTAAAATTACGGTCGTCATCTATGAATGCATATTCTAAATGAGGAGGGAGCTCCTTGAGTTTGGGGGTAGTATCAGCTTCTTCCGGGGTATTTGCTGAACATAAAGTTTGGGGGTAGATATGCCATCATTATCTTCGAATTTCAATGATTTCAAAGGGTCGGGCAGAAAGCATTCCTGAGCATGTTTCTGAGCGTTAGCTTCGATTAGGTCGAGATCATCAAGGTTGTCGTCAGTGAAAGAAGCATATCTCATTGATTTTTCAAGATCGAAGGTAATCTTGTTATTTCCAATTTCCAACGAAATCTTCTTGTTAAAAACATCAATCATAGCATGTGCGGTGGCAAGAAAGGGTCTCCCAAGTAAAATTAGGACATCATCCTCTTCCATTTCAAGGACCACAAAGTCAACTGGGAAGACAAATTTATCGATCTTGACAATAACATTTTCAGCGATTCCTTTAGGGTATTGAGTTGTTTTATTAGCTAGCTCAATGCACATTCTTGTTGGTTTCAGGTCCCCCAATTCTAGGCGCGAATAGAGTAAGAATGGCATAAGACTTATGCTTGCCCCAAGGTCGGCAAGGTCCTTGTCAAACATGATTCCCCCGATGGTGCAAGGTAAGGTGAAGCTTCCTGGATCTTCTTCCTTGAGAGGCATGTCTTTTAGTAGGGCGGCATAACACCTTTGATTTAAAGTAATCTGCGTCCGATCAGAAAGTCTTCTATGGGTTAGGAGATCCTTCATGAATTTTGCATATTTGGGCATTTGCTCAAGGGCTTCAACGAGAGGAATATTAATGCTGAGTTGTTGTAATTTTTTCATGAATTTCTGAAATAACACTTGTTCTTTTTCCTTCTTAATTCTTCCCGGAAATGGTATTGGAGGAACGTAGGGACGAACTTTTTCAACAGTTGATTGAACGCCTTCGGTTTCCTTGTTGTTGCTTTGAGGGATATCTTCATTCAGATCATTCGAGCTTGAAGGGTAGGCTGGTTCCTTATAGTTTAATCCACTTCTGGTTATAATAGCATGCGCTAGATCTCAAGGATTTTGTTCAGTTGTGCTAGGTAGTTCCCCTTCATCTCTTATTCTGACAGATTCTGCGAGCTTTCCAACTTGATTTTCTAGTCTTCTTATAGCAGCTGCTTGAGTTCTTAGCACATGGTCGTAATCTCGCTTGATATTCCATACTATTTTTTCGCTCTCTTCTTGCTTTCTGCTGGATTCCTTAACAAGCTCTTTCACAACCTTTTCGAGATCCGTTACTCTCCCATCAATAGGTTTATTGAACTTGTGTTTAACCATTTTTACTTCTTCAGTAAGGGATTACATATCTACTTCAAATTCCTCCAAATTCTTGATTACCATTTGTAGCTCGATTGGGTCTTCATTCCAATCTTCATTCCAAGACGAAGAGTGGAGAGCTACTTCTTCAACTCTTGTCCATCCTTTATCAGCAGTCATTAAGGGGATAGGTTCTTTTGAGTCTAATAATTGACGAGTTTTGATGTTCAACCCGTTGTAAAATATTTGCAGTTGCTCGTGCTTGTTGAGTTTATGCTCGGGGCACTTGAGGATGGCTTCGTTGAATCTTTCCCAGGTTGTAAACAGCGGTTCATCACTAAATTGGCTAAACCTCCTAATTTCATCAACTTGCTGGAGGATTTTTGCAAGGGTTCGGTATTCTTTAAGAAAGGCCTTTATAAATGCACTCCACGTTGTGATAGATCCAGATGGTAGTTTCTTCAACCAATCTCTAGCTCTTCCCTTGAGGGTAAAAGGAAATGCCCTCATCATAACATGGTCTCTGGAGACCCCAGGTGCGTGGAATAAATCGGCGATCTCACATACTTTTGCGATGTGTTCGTGTGCTTCTTCATCCTTGTTTCCATAAAAGCAGCATCTCTTTAGTTCTTCAAGACATAGTCCCCAGAACACAAATTTTACATTTTCTTCAAGAGCTGGAACAGTGATTCCCTGTTTACTTTTGGAGGTGGTGAGATAATCATTCATAGTGAGAGACATAATATCAAAATAAAACTAAAGACTTAATAAAAATCCTAATATAACTCCCCGGAAACGGCGCCAAAAACTTGATCCAGGTTTTACTGACCAGGTTTTAATATTTATAATGTCTCGTTATACCTATGGTCTACCCTAATGCACTAACGGGCAGTGTACCCGGTCGTGTGTAGTGTAGTATTCGGTAAACCGAGGTCGTCCCAAGAGTTATGTGTGTTGGATTATTACTAAGTCTAGGTGTCACAGATTTTAATATGATTTCGATAAGGAATTAATTAATTACTAAAGCAGATATAAGGCAAAGGTTTAATCAATAGAGGAGAGTGGTGCTAACCTAGTTATTCATCCTAGCTAGTAATGTCTACGTCTAATTACTTCAGGTGGGTTCAAAGTCGAGAGGACAGCATTTGGTCAATTCGCCCTAACCTATTAGCAAAGATGCCACCACTGGAGAAGTCAGGTGTCCCTTAATAAGTCCAGTTGTTCCTGGTCCTCTAAGCCAAGTCATTAAGTTCCGCTACATGCTAGATTTATAATAGTGAGTTCCCGGGCGTTAGCAACTTAAACACTCACCCCCTAATTCTTAAGTTCATCCAAACGGAAGGTAATCAGTTGGTCAAATCGCACAAGTAGAAAGGGTCGTCAGTTGGTCATATCTTACCTTTTCCGTCTCAGTCTACTCACTTAGGGTCAGTTGGTCATATCTCCTAAGCAACTAGCCTCTACCGCCATTTAAAACTACCGAAACAAGGGTAGCTACCAATAAACTATGCATGCATACACTTAGAAATAATTATACGGAAGTAATATAAACGCAAACAAAACAATTAAGGAATCATAACTAGGCCAGCACCAAGAGGTGCTTAGCCGCTCATATTAACCATACAAATCAATTCAATAATTAATGTTACGAAATACATGAATCGAAAGTAAAGAAAAGATAAAATGCTAATGCTTATCGTAGGGGAGTGATTTCTCCCTTGGAGATAGCTCTGTATGCTCCTCTAGACCTGCCTCTGGCTTCTTCCCACGTTCTTAGGTTGTGGTGTGTGAAATGGGATGATTTTAAATGCTGGAAATCGTGGGGTATTTATAGGCCAGATCTGGGTTACGGCGTAACTAATAGAATAGTTACGCTGTAATCCTCTATTCTTCGTAAAATGCACTAGATCTGCTAGTTACGACGTAACCTTAGAAGTGGTTACGCCGTATCTTCAATAATTCTTGGTTACGCCGTAGTTTAATCACGAGTTACGGCTTAGTTATCAGCGGCGCAGATCCTCATTTGACCTAATATAGTTACGTCGTAACCTTTTGGGAGAGTTACGTCGTAATCTTCTGATGAGTTGGCTTTCTGAGTCACGCATTAGTTACGGCGTAATGTGAGAGATGAGTTACGCCGTAACTTCTTCAAAGTGAGCATACTCTGATAAATCTTTTGATAATTCTCCAATTCCGCGTCTCTTTAGCTCCAATGCTCGTAATTTACCTGAAAGTGGAAAATAATGGAAAACAAGCGTAAATTCATATAAATGATATAAATTACAAGCATTATCGGGGGAAATTGACACATAATATTCAGGATAATTTGATGTTATCACATAACTTCTTTCTTAAAAAGTAACAAGGTTAGAAAATTGAGTATGGATTGAATATACTCAATATGACTCTAACCTAGAAGATTAATAAAACACCATTTTATTATGGAATGTGATGAATCACATTAAGTTTTAAAATTGAAGATTCTGAATTTGTTAAACTACTTATGAATAAGTTATTAACAAACTAAAGTCAGGAATTATCAATGTGTATTTGTAATGTCCCAAAAAGATAACAATGTAGTTTTGCTCTAATTGCTAAGTATATATATATATATATATATATATATATATATATATATATATATATATATATATATATATATATATATATATATATATATATATATATATATATATATATATATATATATATATATATATATATATATATATATATATATATATATAGTCTATATATTACAAAAGGCAAGTGAGAGTTTTTTTTTAAAGATAAAATTACAAGATACATAATCTTCTTAAATACACTAGTAAATATCATGATGAGGCTAGATATGAAATGTTAACCTCAAGATTATGGAATTTTCATTCATAGATCTGCAAGGATAACTCAGATATTTGATTTATATGCTAAGAAGAACATGAGTTACAGGATTATAGTAAACCTGATAATCATTATGATGGATTACCAAATATTGAATTGGGTAAATTATTCATTCTATGAATGTTAAAGATGTTGTCCATAAAGATAATCAATTTTTGGAAACTTGGTTTATCTTAATAGTAGACTAAAGAATGAAGATGAGTTTCTTCAAAGAGAAGGAAAACCCTATCGGTTTAAATCTCTGTGTAGAAGTCATATGGACAATATTGTGCACATAGTTAATGCATGTCTTATGACAAGATTATTAATCATACTTAAGAAATTAATTGTGATTGAATATTCTTTCCTAGACACATTAAATATATAAATATGATAATTGTCATACTTGTTTTTATTAATATGAAATATGACAATTGAATATCAAAACTCTTTCTTGAAAAATTACTTGAGCGAGGATGGTAAGTAATCGAAAGGTTTTTTTGAATTCATATAATCTTTGGAAGTGTACGAAGTGAAATAATTCATGAATGGATAAATGCATGCATCTATGAAAGTATTCTTATGTTTAATTATTAAATCCTAGTTTCGATTTATAATTGAAATAAGATAAATTTTAAGTATTCCTGAAAGCTAGTGGGAGTATTATGTTAAGGTTTTAAATCTTATATGTTGTATAACATATAAGAAATAACATTCCTTGTAAGTTAAATGTTAAGTCTTAGTTTGGAATAAAACTTCACTTGTAAGATTTAAGAATTAAAACATACAACCTTGGAATATATGTTTATTATTAATAAACATGTGCAGTAAAATAAACTAGTTATAATACCCGTGCACGCACGGGGTTTTGACAAAAAAAATTATTCTGTATTAATATTGAATATTATGTCTTCAAATGTAACTGCATATAATTATATAGTTATAAGTTTCGTGCACGCACGAAGTTTACACATAAATCAAATTTATTTTAACATTTTACTTCAGTGTATACACATATAAGAATTTGCCCATGAAAATTGTGATATAAGTACAACTAATACTTATGCACGAGTTTTTTATTATGCATTAATATCCATTAGAATTTGGTAAAATATTTGTAAAAATTTCTGTTAGGTAACTCAAGATTTAATTTTATTTAGGTGTCAAAGATGTTGATGTTGTTATTTAAATTTCACTACTGATATTATGTTGTATACATGATGCAAGTTTAATAGCACATAATGAGCGTTGATAAAGTTAAAGTATACTCCTTAAAGTTTTTTAAAAATGTTTTTCTAGATATCCTTATATAAATAAATAAGAATTACATGAGTCATTGTTATAAGTACAATTGCGTATATTTATTTTTATATTAAAGTAACCTGTGCTTCCAATTTGATAATTATATTCCCGTTTTCAGTAATTTAGCCGTATTTAAATGTAAACTCGTGTCCACATAAGTTAAACTTTTAAAAATGAAATAAATGAGTCCTTATTGAATGTATATAGTAAAAAAATTTGATACTTATAATCTTATGCAAATTTATATGTTGTTATTTTAAAACAACATATACATTGTATTTTTTAAGATATAAAGTATAATGGGTATAAAGTATAACGGGGTATTTATAATCCAAAGTTATTAAAAAACATGGAGACTTATAATATTACACTTAACTCTATACAATTTTTAAAAATTCAACCACTAAAGTTTTATTAATTACCTCATCTTTTTTTAAGTTTTTGTTTTCACAAATTTGACATCTATATTTTTATGTGTTTTTTTTATTAACAAAATTTATCCACCAAATTTATTAAAGTTTGACCAAAATCAATTTAATTTTGACTTTTATTAACCAATCACATCACAAGATTTTGCTTACGTGGCGAAATCAAGCTCTCCTATTTGCCCAATTGTTTTTTCAATAAGAATGAATTGACAAAATCACTCCGAAATGATGTAATTCCTTTATTATATAAAAGATGATTCTAATAAAACATGATATATCATTTGGGAAATGGATAAATATCTTTTGACAAGATAAAACATAAATGAAATCTAAGTTTGACATGTAGATTCATCATGTACATCATGTAGTGTATTCAAATTGTTGTATCATTCTTGAATGATAAATGATTTGAAAACATTGATATCTAACTAAAAGTTATTAGATAACTTGTGTAATGAATATTCTAATAGAATTACATCCTCAGCCTGGAATTGCTCCTAGATTCTATGGATGAACAATATGTCAATTGTTGTGCAAAATCTCATCAGCTTCAAACTTGAAAGTTTGGAAAGCATCAAACATTACACAATAGATATTATAGTTTACGGAGTTTTAATGAGCACATTGTTGTTTGTATACAATGATGTTGGTTTAATTGAGATGACACTCAATACTAGTCATGTTAGGATTTCATCCTTGTTAATAGCCATGTGAACTAGTTTTGCTTATCTAAGAGCACAGTTGCATTATACATTAAAAGAATAAGAATACTTCAAACTTTAAAATGTTTGAAAGTTTAATTGTCATAAATTGATGGTAGAGGATGTCACACATTTTTTGAATTATTATGTGGATTGTTGAATGCACACATACAAGAACTTCACTAATTGAATTCTTGAAATAAGTATTATCAAAATTACGATAGATCAAGTTGGTTGATTTATGCCTTGTCAACAAGTATGATTATCATTACTTGAGGCATAATTCATCAACTGGAGTTTTCATGCATTGATCTATATTTGGATAAGGGATGTTAAACAATTGTTATAATAAATCAAATACTTGGTATGTTTGATTTTATAATATATTGTATCCTATAGTTGCATGTTTAATCCGTGAATAAATTTATTTATTCTAAATCGTCCGTTGTCAATTAATGATATGGGAGTATCGTTAAATTAAGACAAATCTGAGTGATTTGGTAGAATATACTTAAAAGTATATCGATGAGAAAGCATACTAATTTCAGATGATATTCAATGAATTGAATATATGACTTATCACAACTACATAATTACTTGATGGATATTGTTGTTAAGTAAATTATGAATAGTTATCCTCAGACTTGAGATACCAGATAAGTGTCATAAATGTAGTGCATTTCTGTGGAGCAACTTAATGCTATACGTAACTGGTAGTCATAAGGGTTGTTTCCAGAAGTGTTGCAAAGTTTGTGGGTTAGTCTCGTAGTCAAGATAGAATTTGTTCATTCAAATTTATTTGGAGTTTAATACTGTTGGGCCCCTCGTAGGGTTGACAAGATGTTTGCGTGGCCACGCCCAAAGATCTCCCCTTAATATGTTCAGAAGATTTGGTAATCTTGATCAATCACTTAAAACGAGAAACAGAATGGTTGAATAAAGAATGACTTAATTCCATATCTTTATTTAACATGGTATTAGAAACAAAAGGATAATAATAATGAAAAATCATTAAAAGGTTTTCCATGAGCCTTGCTCGAGTTGTACTAGAGGCATCGAAGTGTTGCTAGACGCTAACCGATGTGATCACACTATTAAGATATGTCCAAGTGGGAGCTGTTGGTTTAATGGACAAAATATTAATAGATGTGTGTTAGGATCGAATTCGAGACCACGGGATTGCACACTTTACGTATGAGAATTAAAGTTTAATAATTAAATATAAAATGTTATATTTAGTTATTAATCACACAAAACACATAATGAACGTTAAGTAATTAAATGTAATAGACTAACGGTCGTTAAGTATTAAAAGAAAAGGACTAAAGTAAAAATTAGATGTCAAGAAGGATCCAGAAACCCTTTTGGGTTTGTATGGCCGGTTATATGGATTGGGGTTTCCTAATCCTAATCTAACTTGGGCTCTAAGTTTCTACTAGTATATAAACAAGGTTAGGGGTTGATTGTTTTTCACCTTTTGTACACACAATAACCCTAAAACTTGTTTTTCTTTTTCTTTGGTGATAACCGATCGAACTGATCCTTTTGTAGGGTCGATCGGATTTTTTTGTTCATCAAACAAATTGTTTTGTGTTTATTTAAACTAGCATTTACTTTAATTTGTTAATAGTACGTGTGTACAAGAACGTGGTATAATCACACTATTGATTGTATCTTGGATTGAATTACAAAACGGTAAGGGGTAATTCTTATAATCTTATAAACCCTAATTAGGGTTCATCTCAATTGTTAATTTTGTGGAATTGATTATTGTTCGGCTAGAATAAAAAAGGTACGCATACTTTATGTTTATATTAGTTAATTATTAATTATTCGTTCCTATACGCTTCCGTATGTTTCTTTGATGTTTTATATATGATAGTCATGTTATATAATTCCAACAACTTAATCATCTTTAATTAGAGCCTAAATGATATCTTGATACATTCCAAATTTATGTTATGTTGGAGTTTAATTAGTTTCTTTCCATTTTACAAAAAGAAAATTTTAACCTTCCACGGGGTACACGTAGGGCAACCTTTCACTTTCATGACTTTACATTTCGTTGCTATCAACGACACTATCATATATTACAGGGAAAAAGTTGTTTAGGTATTACAATAAGTTACGAAAGGAACTATAGACTTCAAAGTATGCAAGTGCGGATCCAACTCAAAAGGCAGACCCATGACGAACTTTTCAAACGGGGTTAATTATTTACCACATTTCATGAACACGAAAAAACCCAAAAGCATGAAAGAAGCTTATATGTGCATTTAGTTATTTTTGTTCTGATTTTATTTATTTTTCTTTTTTTTTTACTTTTTGTTTGTGATTTAGAGGCCAACTACATGAGTTTCTTTGAAAAAAAGAAACATACTACTACAAGTTTGACTTGATATAAGTTGCACATACGATGAATGTACCAAGAAAATCTAGGTATGATATCTAATTTGAGTACCTAAATACTACTCAATAATACACCGACACAAGGTGTACATGTGAGTATAGTGGTTATTATAGTTTGTGTATATGGTTAAAACCCAAGCCCCTTGAGTACCAAGACATGGCAGTCTCGATTTTTCAATTTGTTACTAACAGAAGTAAAGTACAACCATCGTCAAATCGTCTAGCGGTAATTAAGGCCCTTGACTTTTTCACAAGAGATTACGTATTTTAAACCTCTAGGTACACATTTGGGGTGATCAGAGAAATGGTCGGAAATGGTCACATGGATATCTCGGTTAGGCCATGGCATCTCAACCAAAGACTCACCTCTGGGTAACCTACACAGAAAAAACCTCATCCGTTTACCCGTTTTATTAATAGAGTAAGGGACATATCTGGTCCCTTTGTTTTGGTTCGAGTTATACGGATGACGTCATTAAGGTTTCCGCAAAATTGATTCTTCTTTACCAATCATGCACACTCTCAATCTGTTGTCCTACACAAATGCATTAACTAAAAAAAACCAAGAACAAATCAAATCAGATTAATTTCTCCTAAGGACGTCAGACTATCCATACAAAAAGTGGTATCTGATTTTCAAACTCGTGAAGCAATGAGCACCTTTGTAACACCAAAAGCATAAGGTGATAAGAAAGGATCCATAATATGGACCAAACCAAATGGGCGAAAAATGTAATCACTCTAGTTAGAGTATAAAGATTTGAAATTAAAAACATAAAATTATATAATTTGCATCTTGTAAAAATAGTAATTATTTGGTAATTAAGTTTTTCCGTAATGGGTATCACTCAAAAGACACGAAGTGAAAATAAAGTAGCAATCAAACAAGAACCCCACAAATTTACGCGGTTCACTAAATGTGTACATCTACCAGCTGTTAGCGACAAACATTTATAACCATAACTCAAGCTACTAGCCGGAAAACATTTTTAGGCGTACAAACCTTTATCAGTAATTATGAGTCATAAGTATTTGGAAATTTCCATCTCAAATATTTGTGAAAATAATGCCAAAAAAATGCTTAAACGCTTTATGTTGATCAATGAACTGTGATTTTTGCATACTTGTAACGACCGATTAGCATAACCTTACCTACGCATAAGTTACCCTTTTACGTTCTTTGTTTCATTGTCAGTCACCGTATGCATAAGACTGATTATCGGTTTACCACTTCTGCCAAAATCAATAAATGTATTAATTCTAACAGGAAATATACTTGACCACCTGTAACCTGTGATATTAGTTATATGTGCACTATAGGCTACTTAAGATAATGGTTAGACTATCTTCACACACTTGTAAACCATAATATATCAAGAAAATGATGGAGCAAGAATGTGTTTTTCCTTATAGCTTTGGATATCCTGGAAACTATATTGGAGCTATGCTTTCAGACGTTCCGAAGGAGTTATGTATGCATGACAAAAGTGACAAGATTCTTGTTTATTACGGAATTTGTCATCTATGATAAACTCATAACCATTGTCCAAAAGTTGGAATCAGGAACATCAAAGATCCTACAACTTATTCTATCAACAAGACTGGATTAAATTCAATCATATTCATCTCATTTGATTGCTTACAATCATAGAGGAGTAAGACAATCTTTTGGTCCTTTTAATTTTTACATTCATATATACTCAAATTTGTTTGTATTGCAATTTTCTATCTATAAAAAATGAAAGATTGTTTAATTTAGTCACAGGCACAAAAACCATTTAGCATGGCCAACAGTTTGTTTTTCATAAGTACATGCATTTTCATTCTGTTTTGTTCCCCAACTTTAGGAAGCCGACCATATTTCCCTCAGAATGCAACAAATGCAGCTCTTCTTGCTGCTTCAAATGCCGATGGCATCTGCAGCTCAATGGTGCAGTCACGTGGTTACACTTGTGAAGAACACAAAGTGACAACAAAAGATGGTTATATTCTAAGCTTACAGAGAATACCATTAGGACGAGCAGGTGGCAGGAAGGGCAGTCGGGTCCCAGTTCTTTTGCAACATGGACTTTTAATGGTTAGTAACTCTTTGTCCTTTCATTACCTTAAGTATTCATTTTGTCATTCTAACTTACAGTAAATTTTCTAATGAATTAGGATGGTATAACATGGCTGTTGAGCCCACCA
Organism: Chrysanthemum seticuspe; assembly: GCA_019973895.1. Taxonomy (NCBI): domain Eukaryota; kingdom Viridiplantae; phylum Streptophyta; class Magnoliopsida; order Asterales; family Asteraceae; genus Chrysanthemum; species Chrysanthemum seticuspe. The sequence continues at coordinate 256,975,006 of BPTQ01000005.1, read as the reverse complement.
GACCAGTCTTTGGCTTTAGTATTAGCCGATAATGATTTTGATGTATGGATTGTTAGTTCACGAGGAACTAAATATAGCCGTGGTCATGTATCTCTCAAGCCTGAAGATGAGGTTAGTTTATTCTTTTGTTTACTTGGCATTGAGCCTCAATATAAGGATATAAGATTTTCTGTTAATGTATCTTTACTTTATTGTAGGCTTATTGGGATTGGTCATGGGACGAGTTATCAGCATATGACCTTCCAGCTACATTTCAGTATGTTCAAAGCCAAACAGGGCAAAAACTGCACTATGTTGGTCACTCGTTGGTGAGACCTCGGCCGTATACATTGTTGTGTACTTACATATGAATAAGCCAAAATTTGACTGATTTTCTACTATTTTGTAGGGAACTTTGACTGCAATGGCTGCATTTTCAAAAGGGGAGCTTGTAAGCATGCTAAGATCTGCAGCATTACTTAGTCCTGTTGCCTATGTGGGCCAGATCACGTCTCCTTTAGGCAGAAATGCTGCTGAAACCTTTATAGCGGAAGTAAAGACTAACAAAATTCACTTGGTCAAATTTTATAATATTGTACTAAACTCTAAAATCCAACTAATTTCTTCATAACAGGCTTTGAAATGGCTAGGCCTTCACGAGTTTAATCCAAAAGGGTAATATTGTGATTGTGATGACGTTTTTTATACAAGTTTACTTCTTTATTTATTCATACGGGTATTTGCTTTATGTGATCAGGGATGTTGTGACCAAGTTCCTTAAAAAAATCTGTGCAAAACCAGGCATCGATTGTACTAACTTGTTGAATTCGTTCACAGGTATGGATTATGTTATGTATGAAACGGGCTAATTTGGTCAAATTCATTTTAAAAAGGGAACAGGTTGATTGTCGACAAGACAGTCTTTTGAGGCATACAACTTCCTATATTGCTTTATTTTACAATCAAGAAAAATAAATGATATAAATTTTGCAATCGTTATTTAGACCTTTTATTATTTGTAAGAGTTTAACTTGGTCAAAAAAGCGTTTGCAGGTCTATTCAACCCGACTATTTGAATAGAACCAATTTTGACCCATTACCCAACCGGACCGACCCACCCATTTTGCCACCTATGGCTTTTGGTATCCAAAACCATGAGTTTTGTAAAACTAACATTATAATGTTCTTTAGGAAAAAACTGTTGCTTGAAACCTTCAATAGTAGACGTTTTTCTAGATCATGAGCCTCAACCGAGCTCTACAAAGAACATGATGCATGTAGCCCAGAGTAAGTTATTTTTTTTCTTTCCCTAAATTGTCTTTTAAGGTTTATGAGTATCATATCAAATGATTTGAATTTCTAAATTCGAAAATACAGTGATAAGAGAAGGAACGATTCAAATGTATGATTATAAGGATGCAGGCGAAAATAGAAGGCGCTACGGTCAATCCACGCCTCCTGCTTACAACATCGCAAACATACCAAAAAACGTCCCACTTTTCCTCAGCCATGGAGGTGCTGATGCACTTTCCGATGTAGAAGATATCAAGCATTTGTTAAGAACACTCAAAGATCACGATCAAGACAAGATTGTGGTTCAATTCATAACCGATTATGCTCATGCTGATTTTGTTATGGCCACAAATGCTAAACAAGTTGTGTATGAACCTCTTATGGCATTTTTCAAGCTTCACTAATGACACCGTGAGACCGTTAGACCGTGATTTGTATATTCGTTTTGTGTTTAACTTTGTGTATCTAATCATTTGTCTTTAACTTGTACCATTTTTTGTTTATGATAATGAAATACAATTCACTCTGAGCTCATTTCAATTTTTTGAAATTTAACTATGGTATAAAGGTCAAGTTTAGAAGCCATAAACATGTGCACATATGCAATGAATATATCATATGTATGCAAATAACAAAACCTTCAAGCTCAAGAAAAAAGTGATTACATATTGCAAGTCTAAAGTGTAAAATGTTGTAAACAAACAATCATCTTTCATTCTCTTCATTTTCTCAGCATGTCAAAGAAAAATGTTTGTTCTCGTGGAGAAGTGATTTTGAGCAGCAAGATGATAACTACTAACCAAGAAACCAACATGATCGAATTCAGCCCGTGAAGAAACAAAAAGCTCATCACAACGAACAACATAAGTTGAACAAGCAGCCGGTTTGTCAAGATCTCGAGACCGTACACCAAAGCTTTTCTTTTGAGAAAACATTTTCTTCAACCATTTGAGGATATTCATTTTTTGAAGTGCAAAAATGTAGAGAAGTAGGAGGAGGATATAAAATGTGTGAAGAAGATATATATCATATTATATATGATGAAGGGTAAAATATATTTAACATTTATTATGTGCTTTTCTAAATTTAGTTACTAAAACATAACGGTTTCTCTACATTTTGTACCTGTATAGAGCTGAAACCCATAATGGTGACGTAATTGTTTGTTATACATTTTATAGTCACCATATTTTTTGTTCCATTTGGTTTTTGCTAACGGTAATCTTTAGGGTTGTTATTAACATCTAATTTCCGAAATTTATGTTAAGACATTTCACAATGTCCAAATAAAATCATTAAAAATCATCCAAAATCACTAACTTTCTATTATTTCGTACGTACAAATTCAATTCACTCTTTTCATTGGTCATATAAGCGAAAAATGTAAAATATGTTTCTGAATATGTCTTAATATAAAGAGATTTTGTGAAAAATTTATTGTTATCAACAGCCCTTAGGGCTTTTGTTAGCATTTCCTTAATTAGATTTATTGTTATAGAAACGTGCTCTGGACATGCAATTAATTAGTGTTACCAATTTACATGCAAATTGCAATCAACTACGTAGATGTCTAGATGATATAAACTAAAGTAAATTAAAGTAACTTTCAATATTGTCTTTTACGGGTTATGGGTCTCAATACCGTCTTCCAAGGTGTATGGGAAGGTTGAGTCGTAGATAGCCTTAACCCTACCTAAGGTAGAGAGGCTGCTTCCGATTCTACCAAAGGTAGGAAAGGACCTCCAGCCTTGCAAACATTATTACCGGAAGTAAATTTGAAGAAAGTATGTACGATCGTGCCAACAGGGGTCGACAACCCGAGAAGCAGCTTCCTGAAGAAATTCCAATTGGCTTTCGTAGTACCGTTAACGGCCTTCCCTTCATCAACGTTATAGGCCCTGGTAATTCAAACAGGGACTGATATTGGTTCTTGTGATCTGGACGACTTCTGAATATTATCATTGATTCTCATTTCTCAACGATTTCTTACACTCTTTTTCTTTCTCACGAATGAATGATTTAATTTTTTTCCCCAGACTGTTTTTGAAAGGATTTGTTACTATTACTATCAATAAAATCTAGCACAAATGAGTAAAAAAGAAAAATTATCCCCCTTGTTGCTTCACCTTGTTAGAATTATGGGTTATGGTGTGATGATAATTTTAGATATTTTGCTTAAATTGTGTAAGGTTACTTCTCGTGTAAAGCATTTCGACCCTATTGATATTAGGAAATCCTTATCAGGATAATTCAAGAAGAACACTTTGTTTTTAGGCACAAAAAGACACTAAAATAGTTGATGACACTAAAATCACCATCACACCTTTTCGACTTTCCCCCCTTAAAACTATGGAATTATCAAGTCCTAATAACTTTTGCTAGATTTTGTTTGTTTTTGTGTTTCACAATGTATCCTCTGCTCGATGGTCGAACCAGTTGTATTCAAAATCAAGGTGTTTTGGCTCAACATGATCACTGCAGAGCCAAAAAACTAGGTTGTGGGTGCAAAAATCTTTTTCTCCTAAGAGCATCCATAATGCATAAGCTTTTAATAGCTTTTTGCTATTTTACAAAGTCAATTGAGAAGGTTTTTTGTATTGTAGGAAAAGCTTTTTAAGAATGACTTAGTGAACTTTAAAACAAGTCGGGCTAGGTTTAGTTTAACCATTTAACACCTCGAATTCAAGGTATCAATATTAATATCAGTTGTTCATACTAAATTTTCACACTTACACAAATTGTATACTAAAATTTTAAGATTATAAACTAATAGTTTTAACAATTTAATATAACATCCACATATTATGCGTGTGCGCATCATAAGTTTTCAAAAAAGCTATTGTACACAAGTTCATATAAAAGAGTAAAACCAAAATAAGATAAAAAGATATGAGGCAGCTGTATTTGTTTTTTTTAGAAAGTCGAACAATTTTATAAATACCGAAAAGAACAAAATACAACAAGAAGTCATCCCACGTCAAATAATCAAGTTAATTAAAAGAGGATGGGACCCAAAGTACAAATACATTCACAAGAACTATCAAGTATCAGACACACTATATCCCAAAATTACCATACACTAGAAGACTTGAAAGTTGAAACATGGTACCACAATATTGTAGACATGGTTCCAACCAAACACAAGTGAATAACATTGACTTATTAAACTTTGACAACCCAGGCCCACAAGACTAAAACAAAGACCTCATATACCTGAGCCACCAAAGAATCATTTCCAGCCAATGCAAACACAAGACAATCACAACTAAAATGATTTTGCAGACCTGAACTTGCAGTACAGTCACAATTCTTTTACTCACTCTTGAGACTGCCACTTGCATTTCCTTTTTTTCCTTGACTCTAACACATGCAACCAACATTCTTGACACTGATCTTGTAGACTAAATGTAACCAAGATTGCAGACTCACCAGTAATAGAGGAACAGACACACCAGTATAACACACAAAACTGCTGCCACACTGAGTCTTCCTGACTTGATTGCAGACTGAAAACACACGAACTGAGCATAACCTGTTACTGTAGCTGACATTTTATAGGATCAAACAACCAGCCAATCTATCACTTTGTATTTATTCGATCTTCTCACAATCCACTCGTAGCTTTTTAATTGAATGTCTTGAACAATTTTATTAGTACTCGACACTTTCTTTCCAAACACACGTGCATTTCTTTCTTTCCAAATGAAGTAGCCGGATGTCCAAATAACCGCTTGCCAAACACGAGAAATATTGGTAGGGACATTAACGTTTCTGTATGAGGAAAAAAATTCATCAATAGAGAAAGCATTAACGATCCCCACCTTCCACCAACTAAAAATCTTGAACCACACACTCATAGCAAGATCACAGGTGACCAAACTATGAGCACATGTTTCAACAACATTATTACAACTTGGGCAAAGAACCGAATCCAAGTCCACACCTCTTCTATCGAGTTCCACACGCACCGGAAGTCTACCCTTTAAAGCTCTCCACACGAATATGTTTACTTTTTTCGGCACCAACTTATTCCAAATCGTTTCTTTACCACCACTTTCCACAATTAGAATCTTTTCCTCGACTAATCTTGATAATTCTTTGACCTTGAACTCCCCGTCTTGAAACTCCACTACAAGTCACTTTCTCACTTCTCCTTTACCTCATTTTACTTTTTCCTAACGTATATAACATCCGGAAAATGGTTTTGATATTAAGCTGATGGTAATAGTGATCGCAAACATGACTGTCAACTTAGCGCATCAACACAACCAGCATCAACACAAAATAGTGTTGAAGAATGCTTTTTATAAGCAACATCATATGCTCAACCGTTCAAGTACCATATCTAAGAGTATAACGATCAAATTCCTCAACAAAAGAAGTGCAACATTGAAATTCTACAATTTTGTTGTCGATGGTCTCTCTTAACCAAACATTCTCCGACCCTCAATGTTGCGGGTAAGAGAACCAGGGACCGGTTCTTAATAGATCTAGGTAGATTACCATAGACAAGTTGTTGTATTGGTTTTTGCATATATCGATAAGAAATCAATTATCAAGAAACTCAAGAACTAAAAAGAAATTCAAATACACTATCAAGAAAAGTAGCACATTGGCATGTGAAGTCAGGTGAACTAGAAAGATATGAATGATGACATGGAGCATGAAATCCTGAATGCTCATGTATATCAAATTAACACCATTTGTCTTACAAATCGCATGTTTGGATTTGAGTATATTCTTGATAAGCTTTTCAGATTTTTTCTGCCTTACAAATGTGGGGTTCTTAACACATTTTATAACATTTTCAGTATATTTCTTAGTCATTTATTTTCACAATTGGATATATAAATCAAATGTTATTGTAGCTCAAATCACATGCATTATAGTTCATGTTCCTTATGTACCAAATATTGTAACATGTGGTTTAAAAAAAATGTGATATTGGACCTACAAATATAACCAAAAACTTTAGACAGATTAGTAAAGAAGATAACAAATTAATGTTCAATCAAAGTTAAATTTAAGTAACAATCCACATCTTAAAGTTTTAATTTAAGTAACGATTCACAACTAAATAAAATTAATAATATGTTGGAAACTTAAAGTTACATCCAAAGACAATCGGACCCCTTTAGATTTTTTGGAAACTTAAAATTACATCTAAGCAAAATTGCAACATTGTTCAAGTATGCATGACTTGTGTAGTCAACTTTCCCTTTGAATCTAACGAACAAGTTTTTATAGTATGAGTAATTGAGTATTAGTCTTCTTTTCATAACATCAGCATTTCTTTTCTTGGTTCGAACTTGGGGTTGATATGTAAACATATTTCTCAGCCACTTATATTCTTTTAGGCCAAAATCTCTAATTAAGTTTACCCACTCTTCCTAAAATTTTCAACGGTTCCATGAACATATTCCACATAATTTTGTTGAAGCTTTTGAAGTCGGTTTCATTATATATCATCTCATTAATCCAACTCACAAATCTGTCAGATAACAAAAGCTAATGGTTACTTACTAAATTTTGAGATATGTCCATGTTATGCAAAATTACTTGTAATTTACCAAAAATCATTGTGATTTACGCAAAATCCCTTGTGATTTATGCAAAATCACTTGCGATTGTAGTTAGAATCAATTGTTTATGATAAGTAATACCTTTGTCGATACCTTTTGAGTGATATGTCATTTCAAAGTCACTAGATGTCATGATATAATATAGTTGATTAAACTTTGGTTTAAGTGTGCTCAAAAGATCTAAAAGTGTATATCAAAATTTGTTTAATCACAGGGCAAAAGACATAACTTATGAGATTTTATATATGACTTGTTTTACGATCCCGTGCGATTTTTGATGCTTGTTCAATAACATGTGACTCGTGATACTTGCAGACTCAATTTTTAACTCTATACCTGTGCGAAACACAAATAATTTACTCATTTCTAAATATAAATAGTATTACGTTTCATAATAACGTATTTATATAATCATAACTAAACAAAATTAAGCTAATCACATGTGATTTGTCTTTAACATGTTCTAACTCTTTGTTTTCATCATCTACGTCTATTTTTTAAACAATATGAACATCTTCAACATTCATACCCTCAAGACCTTGCTTCAAAAATCTAAACTCGTTCAACGTCTTCAACATGCATACCTTCTAGACCTTATTCAACACCCCACACTCGTTTTATCTTTGCTCGTCGTTTTGATAATTTTGATGAATTTCGAGCTGTGATTTTTCATAATTTTGTCCGACTACGAAGATTTTGTAATGACATCGAGTATAATTGAATATTTTCGAACGAATTTGATGATAAATGTCCATTTGATTGATGATTATGGTATGTTCTTATGTGTGGAGAGAAGAATGTTTTTGCCTTAATTTTGGATCGACGTATGTTGAAAGTGAAAAGGAAGGAAATTGATTTTTATATTTGACAAAAATGCCCCTTTCTTGTGTAAATTTAATATCTAACTAAAGTAATTGGAAGCGGAATGTATGGCAGAGATTTCACCCTTTGATCTTTAACAATTACGGAGTACATAAACTTTATAGATCCCACCCTTGCGGTGAGATACTTCAACAAAACACTCATCATCGTTCCGTAGGTAGGTGTTGATTAATGTTTCCCCTGGTCGTATCGAAAACGGTTTTGCTCAAATTCGGCGTTTGTTAAATATTGCATGTGGGAATTGTGTCGACCGGCATTCAGTTGGATCATATATAAAAAATGATATATTGATATATGTTTCTTCTATAAGCTATGCTACAACCACAAAAGTTTTACAAAAAAACATTCACAAAAGTCACCGATCAAAACATAACACCTTTTTATGAAAAACATAGCTCTTCTTCTATACCGGAATAATTTATTTTGACAACCACATTATCGTGGCATATAATTTACTAGTAGTAATTTTTACTTCATACGGAGTATATCAATAGTTACATGTGTCATTATCACATTATTTAGGAGAAAAGAAAGGCAATTTGGATGTTGGTTGGTGCAACTCAATTCATACTCTACTCATATCTCTAATTAAATACAGTAATATTTGTCTAATTTATATTTTTTAAATTGGTTTGAATAGGTAAGCAGTAAACGAAGTCAAGGGTCTTGTTGGATATAAGTTATAATATTCGACAAGGTTGGCACCTCATTTGACCTTTTCACTTCATTTTCTCTTCCAACTTATGCTTTCCCTATCAATCATAATATAATACTGCAATTATTTGTTACTATTGTCTTAACATGAATCAAGTTTAGATCAGAACTAAGCACCATCTACCTAGTGATCATATACATGTCTCAAAAGAAACAATATAGATTCTTAGGTTTACACTTCATATGAGAAACATTTTGCATAAATATTCATCATTGCAAAACTAATACAATAGTATACTAGTATTGATACTACAAAGTGGAAAATGTTCAAATTTTCTACTTATGATTAAACGACATAAATTATAAGGTTGTTAAAGATTATTGGAGTTGTTTTCCTGGCCAACCGTCTAAACGGGTTCTAAATTTAAAAATGAAGAATGTCACAATCATTACCTATATAAAGATGGAGTTGTTAAGAAAGTCGTCTCAACAACACCTACCATATCTAATTTTCAATTAGTGTCTGTCCTTAACAACTTTTTTTAATATACAATAGTGGTCTCAATGATTCAAACAATCTTTAAAACCTTACTATTGAGTCTAGGCATTGTAAAGGAACCAAAAAACACGCAGGTCGCAGGGAGCCTTCTTGAACTTTGTTATGCACGAGTGTAACCAAATAAAAGACCAAACACGAACACTTAAACGAATAGATTCTTGTTTATGTGTTGTTCGTTAAGAAAATGAGCCTAGGCGTGTCCTTTAACACAACAAAATGGTAAACCAGCACAGATGAGCATACAACACACATAAACGAAGGGACAATAACAAACAAACGTTCACGAAGGTAAATGAAACAACAAAACTTTCATCTTTATTCATTTAACTAGACGATCATTTGTTTATCAAATAAACGAACTTCTGACCAAATAGTTTAAATAGTTCCTTAAAATGTTTGGTTCGTCCCCAGGTGTAGCTCTTAAAATTTCAATAACACTGGGTGAAAATGAATATAGAACATGAGAACTTGATGTTTCATGAATGTGTTGTCTTTCAAAAACAACAAAATGCTAAATGACCCAACAAATCTCAACAAACTTGATGCTTCAACTTTACAAAAGCAATAAAACATGTTTATTAATTATTAGTGCTCCATTATAAAATATGATCAACAAGTTAGTTCCATTTTATACCTTCTGCATACTCCATCTCAGTTTGTTCTTGGCATTGTTTAAACACATGGATATTAAAAACTAAATTCTGCAATAACTTCTCATTGTTATCTGCTTTTTCCTGTTACTATTGGGAGAATAACCACCAACAAAGTATCATAGTGATCTGGCACTACTAAGGGTATGTTTGTCGCAATGGGCCGGGGCTGGGGCTAGGGCCGGGGCTTGGGCTTGGGCTAGGGCTAGGGCTTTTATTATAAGCAGAAGTTGAAATTTGTATTTTTGTAAACTTGTTTGGCAAATGGGCTGGGGCTGGGGCTTATTATTGCAAAATTACTAAAAATGATATAATTAAATGAGTTTTATGGTATATGTTAGATATTTTTGTGGGTAAATATGTAATTTATGGTTCATAAGCCCCGGACTAAAGTTTTTAGCCCCTTTTTTGGGGCTAAAGTTTTAAGCCCCTTCAGGGGCTTATGATTTCATAAGCCCGCATGACAAACGAGACTTATTTTATAAGCCGACTTATTTTAGAAGCCCAAGCCCCATAAGCCCCTCATAAGCCCGCTGCCAAACACAGCCTTAATGTCCTTATAAGATGTTTGAGGTCAAACCACACTACCATACATCTTGAGAGTGACCATTGCGAAAACAACCACCACCAAGATAGCCTAGTGGTCAAGTTCTCATATTTAAGGTAAAAAAACTCCCTCTTAAGTAACTTAAACAACGAAAACCTTATCCGTTTTCTTTGTTCTTGTTAGAAATTGGAGTTAGCGTGTGATGATAATCATGAAACTTCTATTGGGATAAGACCATCAAAGCACTCTATTTCTATTTCTAGGCACAGGAGACACAGCAAAACAATGAGAATTGTTTGTTTTTCGTGAACCTCAAATGAGACCAAACATCTGTTATAGAAGATGGCAGTTAGAAATGGTTGGATCCCAACAGTCATGATTGTTGGCCAACAGTTGCGTTGGTTGGTTTTGGTGGGAAGAACGGGAAACTCAAACGAGTATGTACTCCACAATTCCCTTACTCGTATCCGAGCTTAATATGAAATCACATTGGTCTCTAGTAAATCACGATTAACTAAAATAGCTGATGACACTAAAATCATCAACTGTTCTCCAATTTTATACTATAACTAACGTAAGTTTTATTAACACAAATCGTGTGGATAATAGTATGAGCAGGAAATTTAAGTAAAAATATGTGACAGTGCTCTATGGTCAGTGTTCTTGTTCTGCTTTTCATAATTATCAAGCATCTTTTGGAAACATAATTTTATAGACATGCTATTGTTAATGTAACAGTACAAAACAAATAAGAATCATAGGGGCAAATTGACAATTTACCTCGGAGTAACCAATGAAAACAACACCATTCTTGTTTCCAAACAGACCAATTAAATGCCTTTTTCTGGAAATTTACAAAACAGGCAATTGTTTGTTCTTCTTCATAAAACCTTAAATTAGTTCCTAAAAATAGTTAACAAAACAATCAAACCCCCCAAACACCCCAAATCCTTTCCCCAATAAAGCTAACAATCTTTCTCACTGACCCTTTTTCATTCACCACCTCCTCTTCACATTCACACTTTTTCACCTCATCCTGAACCGGCGCGTGACTCTCACGCGCCACATCACCCGTCGGCGCGTGGAGCGCGTGGGCAGCATACACACCATTAGAACCAAAACCCTTGTTGGGTTTTCTCTCTTTTTTACTCTTACCACTTTTTTTACCATGAACCAATCCATCTTCATAAGCATCTATGATTTCATGTATCTTTTTTCTATTAGGTGAAGCATCCCAACGTACCCAAAAACTTGTGTAGCATGTAAAACAGTTGCATGTAAACTGTGGTGCATGGTCAACGCTTGCTCCAGTTGACTTTTGGCTTGTTGGTTTGTTACCAGTTAATATAAGATAAGCCAAGGTTTCTTGATCTTCCGGCGAAAGCACGGCTGCTAGGGTGGCGATGGCTAGTGGTAGTAAGGACAAGTGGTGGTTTACGGTGGTGGATGATGGTTGTGGTGGTGGTGGTGGTGATGGGTGGATTTTGCCTTTGGTATGGTTGTAGAGTTTTTTCATGATGGATGGATGGATTGTTTTGAAAAAAATGTGGAGGAATTTGACGCTTTAACTTTTCTATAAATTTAGGTTACCAAATAAAGAGCTTTATATATAAGAGTGTTGGATATGGTATTAAAGAAATGAGTAGGTGAGCCCACATATACTTTTATCAAGGCCCATTCGCGTTTTTTTGGAAGGTGAACTTGTATAAGAATATTCGCTTATAATTTTGCGTCATTTGATTTTTCTTCAAGATAAATGTAACCTTTCATTAGGGTTCAAGGCGGATGAGTGGTGCTAAGAGTACTAGGTGTCACGACAAGCCTTAGGCTCGTTGTTGTGTCACCTCAGCGTCACATCAGTATCTCATTTCTTCACAACTAACAACAACAAACCCCCTTCTCACTTATAACAAACTTCAACCTCTTTATTTGAGGCCCACCACTACCACTTTATTTTTTTTATTCAATTTTCATTTCCAAATAAACTAAGGGTGTGCTTGGTTAGGGGTTAAGGGGGGGGGGGGGGGGGGGGGGGGAATGGGTAAGGTATTCAAGAGGGCCCACCTTACTCATAATATAGTGCTTGGTTAGGGAGGGGTAAAGGATTGATTACCCCGTAATGGGTAATGAACCATTATAGAATAAATTGAGGGGTAAGGTATTGATTACCCACCTCACTCATTCATTTGCATTCCCTTTCCCTTTCCTTTTCCCTTTCCCTTTCCCCACTTTGAACCAAGCGGGCCCTAAATTCATTTCATTCAAATTAAAAATACAATACATAACACAATAATAAAAAAACAACACTTACTTATAAAAACGATACGAAAAAAAAAACGACACGGGTAAAAAAAATACAACACGTACTAATAATACGTAACCTAGTCGAGGATTTGATGATATTTCTTGACTAGACGTTCCTGCCTCTTGCGGATGATTTCTGCTTTTACCGGGTCAGGATTCGTACTCGGATCTATCATCAGAAAATCCATCTCGATCTTCTCTTGGAGAGTTTTTTCCTTCTCCCGCCTCGCCTCGTAACAAGCCCTTTGAGCATTGGCTTTTTGAGCATATATTTCGGATAGATGTCCCGAAAAACTGCGTCAAAATCTACAGCAACTTTTTTTTTGCATTCGTCTTTTTGCCCCTGCCTTTTGCCGGTTCACGTGCTTTTGGAACTTTGAATTGTGAACAGGACGGTTGTGATTCCATTTGGGCCAACTGTGGAGGCTGTGATGGGTTAAAAAACTGTGGAGGTTGTGACGGGTTACAAAACTGAGGTGATAGAAATCGGTCGGGGTAATTTGCGAAACCTTGTTGAAACTGATATTGTTGGTTAAGCATTATTTCTTATGGAGACAGGTTGGAATTGGTCGAGGAGGGGGTAGACGGGTTTGAAAAACCTCCGTATTGTGGTGGGTTTGAGTTAAGTAGGTTTGTGAAGTACCCTCCGTCATTTGGGTTTTGAGACATTGTGAAATATTTTTTCTTTGGGTTAAGTAGGAATGGAAGATTTTGGGTTTGAAGATGTTCGTAAATAGTGAAGATGAAGATGATATAAATAGGGGTGGTGGGTTTTAAAAAGAAAAAAAGAAAAAATATTAACGTTTTAATATATATCCGTTTAATAACGGATATATATCCGTTTAATATACTTTGTGTCAGACTATTTCTCTCGTCGTCACCACGATGAGCCAGCCGACGGCGAAGGACGACGGGCAGGGTCGGTGTCACGACGAGGCACGGCGAGGTGCCAGCGTGGACGACGAGGTGCAACAACGAGGGGACACCGTGTGCTCTAAGTAGGGCTACAAATAAGTCAAATTTTTTTATCAAGCAATGCAAGCTTGAGCTTGTTTCGATCGAGTTGAATTTTTATCGAGCTCGAGTCCAACAAGCTAGCTCGAAACACATAACAAGTCAAGCTCGAGCTTTCAATGGCTCGAACTTTTTGAGTCTTCAATTACATAAATATTTTTAGGGCAAATGGCATAAAAAGGCATCAAAGTTAGGGTTCATTTCCAATTAAGGTATTATACTTTTTTTCTTGCATAAAAAGGTACCCAACAATAATTTTTGGCGGATTTGGGTTTTTTACTAACGTTCGTTAACTCACTTCGTTAGTATATTACATGTTTAGTCCTCGAATTTGTATAATCATTTCATTCACCATCCAAATTTTTTTTCCAATCCATGTATTGTCTATGAAGTTGCAGCAGCAGCAGAGGAAGAAGGGCGAAAACTTGAATGACATTATTTGCAATCAAACAATAGAAGAGCATGATCATGTAAAGATAGCGTCTTGTACATCAAAAGCAAAAGAGAAAAGTTATCTCTTTTGCTTTTCTCTTTTACATTCCCACGGAAATATTCAACAGAGTTATCTCCTACTCATAGTGCCAATTTGAATTCACCAGCTACATCCTTAGAAGCAAATGAGAATGGTTTTGTCACGGTGAAAAGCAAAAGATAAAAGTTAATACGTGGGAATGTAAAGAGAGCGTCTTGTACATCATCTGTAAATGATAGCATCAAGGGTGGCGACGCTAAAAAGGTACTGATGAAAAGGAAGACATTGACTGACGTGACAAACATTGATGCTGAGCGTTTACCAAGCGTGACTGGGAAATGGAAGTGTCCAAGAAAGAGCAAGCCAGACACTGGCCCTCCATTGAAACGGCTTCGACTTGGACAACGGTTTCATCATCAATAGTACTAGTAAAGCCAATGCCTTTTTACTTAAACGTTCAAATTGGAGAAACTTGGGACGAAATGGAACAATTAAACTCTTGAGATAGCTTCCTTATACATCAACTAACGAAACCTCCAACTCAATTTCAAAAACCCCTTTGATTTGGAAGAACCCTAATTTTCGAATTGGGTTGAAAGTGGATGAACCCACAGGGGTGTTTGTTTCTGATTCAATGTTTTGCTCCTTCAATTCCTTTGACCACATCAAGCGTACACAATTTGACCGAGTTTTCCATTGACTAAATTGATTGCTTTTTGAGTTTTTGTGGTCAAATACGAGTTAGCTTTTTGAGTTTTTGGAAAAAAATTTTGGATGGTGAATGAAATGATTATACAAATTCGAGGACTAAACATGTAATATACTAACGAAGTGAGTTAACGAACGTTAGTAAAAAACCCAAATCCGCCAAAAATTATTGTTGGGTACCTTTTTATGCAAGAAAAAAAGTATAATACCTTAATTGGAAATGAACCCTAACTTTGATGCCTTTTTATGCCATTTGCCCATATTTTTATTATGTATATTTATATAAACAACCTAAATGCTAATATGAATATTGGTATGATAATTATATATATATATATATATATATATATATATATATATATATATATATATATATATATATATATATATATATATATATATATATATATATATATATATAGGGTAGGGTTAAAATGAAAAGTTTCTTATAATGAAAAGAATGAGAAGGCATGTGGAGGTGACATGTGTCACCTTTGCCACATCACCATGCCATGTGTCACCCCCACCCCCACCCCACCCACCCACCCCCAGGGGTGTTTGTTTCTGATTCAATGTTTTGCTCCTTCAATTCCTTTGACCACATCAAGCGTACACAATTTGACCGAGTTTTCCATTGACTAAATTGATTGCTTTTTGAGTTTTTGTGGTCAAATACGAGTTAGCTTTTTGAGTTTTTGGAAAAAAATTTTGGATGGTGAATGAAATGATTATACAAATTCGAGGACTAAACATGTAATATACTAACGAAGTGAGTTAACGAACGTTAGTAAAAAACCCAAATCCGCCAAAAATTATTGTTGGGTACCTTTTTATGCAAGAAAAAAAGTATAATACCTTAATTGGAAATGAACCCTAACTTTGATGCCTTTTTATGCCATTTGCCCATATTTTTATTATGTATATTTATATAAACAACCTAAATGCTAATATGAATATTGGTATGATAATTATATATATATATATATATATATATATATATATATATATATATATATATATATATATATATATATATATATATATATATATAGGGTAGGGTTAAAATGAAAAGTTTCTTATAATGAAAAGAATGAGAAGGCATGTGGAGGTGACATGTGTCACCTTTGCCACATCACCATGCCATGTGTCACCCCCACCCCCACCCCACCCACCCACCCCCCCCCCCCGCCCCCCCCCCCCCCCCTGCAAAAAAATTTTTTTTTCCCGCCAAAAAAAAATTTTTTTTTGGGCAAAAAAAAAATAATAATTTTTTCCCGCCAAAAAATTCCCGCCAAAATTTATTACTGCATCACAGTTATAAAAATACTGCATCACAATCATAATTGTGATGCAGTAATTTATAACCTTAATGCACTAAAATCATGATTATGATGCAGTAAATTTATAACCGTGATGCAGTAACTTATAACATTAATGCACTAATAAGTTTTGGTGCATCTTTATTATAAGTTACTGCATCATTCTACAAAAGGTGTAGATTGACGGGAACACCCTGACCCCGGGTGCCTTTTGGCACCAGCCATTGTTCACCCCACAAGGAATAGCTCCGGAAACTCTCCTGGCCTAGTGGGGCACCAACTGGAGTGAGTACGAGCCAAGACTAGGACCCCTAAGCTCTTATTCCACAAAGTCTCTCCAGTGTGCCCATAGGTTTTGCGGAGGTGGGTACCTATATGAAGCAAATGCCAAGGATGGGACTTGAACTTGGGTCAATTGACTCAAGCACAAGTGCTCCAACCATTGGACTAATGCTCCATTGGTAAGTTACTGCATCATAGTTAATAGTTCAGTGCATCAACTATGATGCACTAAAATCAAGGTTATAACCTTAAATGCACTAAAATCATGATTGTGATGCAGTAACTTTATAACTGTAATGCAGTAATTTATAACCTTAATGCACTAAAATCATAATTGTGACGCAGTAACTTATAACCTTAATGCACTAATAAGTTTTGGTGCATCTTTTTTATAAGTTACTGCATCATAGTTAGTAGTGCATCAACTATGATGCACTAAAATCAAGGTTATAACATTAATGCACTAAAATTATGATTGTGATGCAGTAACTTTATAACTGTGATGCAGTAATTTATAACCTTGATGCACTAAATTCATAATTGTGATGCAGTAAAAAAATTTGGCGGGAAATTTTTGGCGGGAAAAAAAAAAAATTTTTTGCCCAAAAAAAAAATTTTTTTTGGCGGGAAAATTTTTTTTTCGGGCGGGGGGGGGGGGGGTGGGGGGGGCGGGGGAGGGGGGTGGGGTATGGTGATGTGGCATGATGATGTGGCAAAGGTGACACATGTCACCTCCACATGTCTTCTCATTCTTTTCATTATAAGAAACTTTTCATAATAACCCAAACCTATATATATATATATATATATATATATATATATATATATATATATATATATATATATATATTAGAAGGAATTTTTACACCCTAATGATCCTGAACATCTTATTATTAGAAACAAGTCGAGTCATTGCGTTATCGGATAAAAAAGCTTGATTTCTCTGATAATTTTAAGATGGGTCATTTTTTTTGTTTGCCCGTTTGTTTTCACTAGGGTGTTCAATGACTTCGGGTTTTGGGTATTTTTGTTTGGGTATGTCGGTTTAAGAATTCCTCTTGGCCAAATCGAAACCGAAGTTTGGTGATTCATGATAGGATGCAAGAATGGGATATTGACACAAACTAAAATAGAGAACATGACAAATTTCTTTGGTATCTTTGTTCTATGTCAATATATGGTAGCTATGAGTCGCTTGGTATGTATGTATACTTTCATTAGATTTTTAGATTGGTTTTCCGGTTGACTCATATTGATGACATATGGTTTACTCTTTTTTTTTATGTATTAGGAGTATCGTTGATACTTGATAGTTGAAATGCAATAGAGGAAAATAACTTTAATGGTACAAAAAAAGTTTTGACAATTGACAAAAGTATGTATGATAATTATGAAGTTTACATGGAAAAACCATAGAAGTTACATGACATTTCCCAATGTTCTAGATATCAAATTTCAAATGAGTTATTGACATTCACACAATCACACAATCACACACAACATGCAGCAAAGTGATAGAATCTAATGAAAATATTTTCTACAGTTATATTTACTATTCAGGGCCGTTTGGTTCTTGGGTGTAGACTTTAAAGTGTGGGATTGGGCTTGATTGTAGTTATTTGGTTGAAGGGGTTGGACTTAAAAGTTGAGAACCATATTCTCATTATCGGTGATTTACAAACCCCGCCAAGAGGGGTAGGATTTCATCTCAAGCAAATTATCAAA
Source organism: Chrysanthemum seticuspe (assembly GCA_019973895.1). NCBI lineage: Eukaryota > Viridiplantae > Streptophyta > Magnoliopsida > Asterales > Asteraceae > Chrysanthemum > Chrysanthemum seticuspe. The sequence goes on along the minus strand of BPTQ01000005.1, from coordinate 256,957,036 downwards.
AAGGACCATCTCACTACCCTCTTTACCAAACTGAACCAAAATCTTTGTGTTTACCAAAACAATCTATGGTCCCGACTAATATGCCTCTCACACTTCAGTAATCTATGGTCCCCACTAACATCTATCTGCCAAAGCATTCAGCTCCACGCTTCACTTCTCATCTCACAACACATATGTATATATCCGATCAATTGCTTTAACTATGAAACAAATTATAAGACTTACAGTATAAGATACCCTTTGCATCTCTTCTAACAACTCTTTCTCACACATATCCATCTCACACTGTTTCATACACATATATCAAACTCTTAAAAATGTTCAGATAATCATGCACTGTTTCATACACATATCCATCGCCCAGGAATCATGCACTCGCCAAAGAAGCATGGAATCGCCCTTGCCCAGCCACGCCCAGCAGCAGGGCCACGCCCAGAGCCACGCCCGGAAGGGCCACGCCCAGGGCCACTGATGAGTGTGTGAATACTCATCATTTTTGGGTCAAATCTGAACTGCAAAACACTTAAAAATGCTCAGAAATGCATCAAAATACTGAAAATATCTCAAAATTGCATTTTATATGTTTCAGATGCAAAATTTTTAAAATCAGATGAAAAATGAGCTAAGTTTGCATAATTGGCAGTTTCAGTCCCCCAAGTTTCAAAAGTTGTCAGAAATGGTCCCTGAGCACTTATTTTAAAAGAAAAGTCACCAAAGGTCCTTTTAAAATCATAACTTGTCAAAATTAGTCATTTGGTGAAAAATGTCAAAAGTTTTGAGAAATTACAAGTTTGGTCCTTCAAGTTTCAAAATTGGCAAAAATAGTCCTTGGAAATTTGAAAATGTCTATTATGGTCCTTGTACTATTGAAACTTGTCATTTTTGGTCCCTTGGAACAACTTTGGAAATTTGGCAGCTTTGGTCCCTTGTTTTTCAGAAATTACACAATGGTCCTTATTATTAAACCTAAGCCATGACCCTTGGACCTTTTCAAAACCATTTGGACCCCTGTCAAACACTTGACCCCCTCATTTTGACCCCTCCCTTTTAATATAAGCCCCGGTCAACTATCCCAGTCAAACAAACACACCCCCGCCCAAACCTTTCCCTCTCTTTTTTCTTCTCCCTCACCAAACATGCCTGCAACACTCAAGCCCCATCCTTCCAGCTCAAACCTCACCTCTCCATGTTTCCCCCACCTCAACAACCAAACAAGAAACATTTAATGCCTCCCTCCCCCTTGCACTCAACCCCCACTGGCATATATCCACTTTGGCGCCAAAATTCAATCAAACGGCCAATAATCACCCAAGTGATCCAATGGATGTAAAAGGAAGTGGGAAAAGCTCAGAAGTCAAGTGGGAAGCATTTCACATATAAATAAAGGAAAGAGAAGCAAGAGAAAGGGTAGTACTTAGTTTTATTTTCAAATGTATGTCGTTTTTAAATTCCTATGTCTTAAATAGATTCTCAGTTGTAATTTCAAGTTTAATTGTATCAAACTAAGTTATTTCAGTGTATTAAAACTATTTTCAAGTATCAATTCAAGTTTGTATTAACATTTCATGTTTTCATGTTCACTGTTGCAAAATTCAGTTTCAAACTCTTATGTCCAAGCTTCTAATAGCTTATTTTTAAGTTCAAATAAGCTTATTTAAGCTATTTATAGTTTTTGGTAAGCTTATCACTCAAGTTCAAATAATTTTGGTATCCGGTCAACAAAAGTCAAACTTTGTTGAAAATTGGTTCAAGCAGATATGGGAATGGAAATTGGGTGATGCAGAGTTGATTTGGGTTGGAATTGGCTTAGAATAGTGGTATTGGGTTCTGGTTTAAGCTGCAAAATAAGCTGGACACTTGTGAGTGTTTATCTCATTTCCATTTCTAATTCAGTTTGCATATTGTGCTTGTATTTGTATCTGTGGTCATTAACAGTTTAGGCCTGTTTATTTAGTGGTAATTAGGGTAACTAGACTCAGTGTAAGTGATAATTCAGGCTAGTTCAGTGGTTAGCTCAATTTAAATTGCAAAACAGTGATTTAAGTGGTGTTTGGATTTTATAGCAAACTGAGATTAAGGCTGGTTCAGTGTTTAATACTAGTTGCTTTAGTCTTACTAGGGTGTGATAGAGTCAAATTGGTCAGTTATTTGCACACTAGAATAGCCAAAGTCAATATTGCATATAATCTGTCCTTGTGATAAAATTTGCTTGAATCAGTTGGTCAAAGTGAGCATTTGGGTTTAGAAATCATAGATATAGCTTGCAGTAGGTTTAGTCTATCATCAAATATCATTTTCAATCACTTAATCTAGTTTCAAAGTTCATTAAAGTCAAAATCTCAAAAACTATCAAAAGTCAAAAAGAGTGAAAATCTCAGTTTTCACCCAACTGGGATGATTTTTCATTGATTCAATTTTGGGTCAATTCAAGTAAAACTTTGGGTTTAAAAACTTCAGTTGGTCTAGTTTCTTAAAATGATTTTAGTTGAATTTTAGTAATTTTCTACAAGCCTCAAAGTAGCTTGTCAAAAAGGGCTTATCTCCCCTGTGCACACACTCAGTGTATACTGAGTGTGCACAGGCTTCTTGCAGAGCTTGTCACAAGCTCATTAGAGCTTATCTTTGTCTGGTTTTTGGTTTATAAGTTCTTAGCCAGGTCTTCTTGAGGTCCACATTTCTAGTTTCTGTTTCAGCTCACTTAATAAGCAGTTGCATTAGCTGAAAGTGAGCACCTCAAAACTGAATTTCACTTGTTTGATTTTGGACCCATAAGCTAGTAGCTTGTTGTTTAGAGGTTTAGAGTAACTGGCATTAGTTGATTTTGAGTAGTTTTAGCTTAATATAGCTTCTGTAATCAGTTGATGCTCATTTGGTACCTTTAGCTTATCTTGAGTGCTTATTTTTAAGCACCTTGCACTGCAGTTTCATAATCCTACACATAAGCCACTGTTTTTACATTTTTCTTAGATTCAGAATATTATTTTAGACTTTTCTTGAATTTTTCATATTTTTCTAGCACTGTTTGCTATTTTTCTTCATTTAAAACAGTTTTTAAGTCTTTTTAATTAGCTTTTAATACAATTAAATCAGAAAAACTTCAAAAAAATAAGTTTTCATTTTTCCTAAGTTAAGATAAATATAAAAAGTCAAAAAAATATTTTTCGAGATTTTTCATAGTTTAATTTGTAATTTTTAGCAATTTAATTAGTTTTAAATAGTTTTTAATTCATAGAAAATAGAAAAATAATCAGAAAAATACAAAATTAGTTTTGAAAATTCTCTTTAGTTATTTTAGATTTTTCTAAGTCATAATTTCATTTTTCTAGCTTTATTTCATATTTTCTTGTATTTTAGGGTATTATTAAATAAGTAAAAATAGTTTTTAATTAATAATAATTAGATAAATAGTCATAAAAATAATTTTCTTTTTCTAAAAATTTTCTCTTATCATTAGGTTTGTAAAAATATCATTTTTATATTTTTAGGATTAATACTGTTTTAGTTTCACATTTTCTTTTGTACGTCACGTAGTTTTTAAGTTAAATTTTATAAAAGAAAAATCAAAAACATCATTTTGCAAATAGTGATAGCGTTTATTTAATATAATTGATCTTTTTAATTTTCTTTAATTTGCATTTAAGCCCCTGTAATTTATAGATTTTTTCTTTAGGTATAATCGATCATATCTCTTTTTCCGTTCAAATTCTCCCGATCACTATTCGTTTGGTGATTCATCGCACAGCTCGTTGGGACATAACGACCTGGGGAAACACTATACTCTCCTGATCTTCATTGCATTGGTTCCAAACTGTTTAAAGTTTGTTACGGTTGACCATTCACAAGTGGTCAGCTTGTGTGACAAAACTTGACGGTTTGGGAGCGATCAAATTTTGGCGCCGCTGCCGGGGAGTTGTGCTAATTATCTTCCGTTTAACAGATTAGTGATTTGAATATTCACTCTTTGTTCATACCATCCATCTATATCTATATATATATTTTCTTATAAAAAATCCAAAAACCCAAAAACATCCAAAAACGTATAAAACACAAAAATATTTTCCTTTTGTTTCTATATATATATCAAAGATAAAAATACAAAAAGATTTGTCGTTTTCTTTGTTTAATAATAACAACATAAAAAATTACCACCGTAAACCAAGGCAGTGTACTACCTAACTGGGGGTACGACCATAATAAGTTCCCGAACCAAAGATTAAAACTTGCCTTTGTGTCCTTGTGAGTGGTGTACCTTTTTCAAAGAAGCCATTCATCTTGTGATTATTGGCTTAAGTTCACTGTTGTTTTGCCTCGATATTGTTTTAATTGGATTTGTTGTTATATCTACTTTTCAAAACCAGAAAACTCAAAAAGATTCTTCTTACCCCATTTTCATAATTCCCATTCTCTTCCTTAACTCTGAGATCTCTTAGAGTTAACTCTAGTGTATGCGCACTCGCTCTTCTAGATCTGTATGCCCATTTCGTGAGCTTGTCAAGATTCCAAGAAGGCGTGTCCGTAGACTTTCTGCCCCATCAGTCGGATCTGAGATCCGGACTGCTCACACTACTTCCGTTATCATGGCGGAAGAACGTCCTATGTGTGAGCTTCTCCAGGCACCCATCGATGGGTATGGAGATGCTATTGTTATCCCAGCCATTGTGGCTGAAAATTTTGAACTCAAAACCGGGTTACTGAATCTTGTAACCTCAAGTCAATTCTATGGTTTTGAGCGGGATGATCCTCATGCTCATATTCGATGGTTTAACAAGATTGCATCTACCATCAAATACAAGAATGTCCCTACAGATGCTGTCAAGCTTCTTCTGTTCCCATTTTCCCTTGAGGGGCAAGCCCGGATTTGGCTTGAAAAACAACCCCCTCAATCAATCGAAACATGGGAAGACCTGGTAAAGAAATTTGTGAATGAGTTTTATCCACCTTCCAAAACCACGAGTCTTAAAAATGAAATCATCAAGTTTACACAAAAGTTTGATGAATCCTTCAGTGAATCGTGGGATCGTTTTAAGGAGTTGCTCCGCAAATGTCCTCACCACGGTTTCTCCGAGTTAATGCAACTCGATACTTTCTATAATGGAGTGAGTCAATCTGATCAAGATTCTCTCAATTCCTCCGCTGGAGGAAATTTCTTGAGCAAAAATGTCAAAGAAGCTTTAGCGATCATTGAAAACAAGTCTAAAGTCTGCACTGCACGAAGCAAGCCGGTTGTTTCCCAAGTCAGTGTTGGTCCTTCTACTTCATCGCCCGTGAGTCAATCTAGCACCGATGCTAAGATTGACAAACTCACGGAAGCAATTCAAGCTTTGGTTCTCTCGAACCAAAAGAAAGTCTCTTTTCCACAAACTTCACCTCCTGCTGAAGTTAAGAAAGTGGAAGTCTGTGTTACTTGCGGTGGCCCCCATGCCTACTATAACTGTATGGCCACCGATGGTAACCCTTTTGAAGCAAACGCTGTGGGCGGGATTTCTAATCCAGGAGGCAACCAATACCGTGCTCCTATAGACCCGAACCACCGTCCTAACCACTACCCTGGACCTCCCGGTTTCAACCAAAACCGTAATCAAAATCAGAATAGAACAAACCAAGGTTTTCAAAACCAAGGTAATTTTAGTCCAAACAACGGTTTTCAAAATCAAAATCAAAACTTCCAACACCAGGGAAACTTTAATAGAAACCCAGGTCAGGGAAATTTCAACCCAGGGTATTTTCATGGCAATAATCAAGGAAATTTTCAAAATCAAGGCCCTAATCCAAACAATAGAGGCCAGAATTTTCCTGTGCAAACTCAAGCCATTGTTCCAACTGGACCATCATCTGATGAGTTGTTGAAGCAATTCATGAAATCCCAAGAGGAAATGAACAGGTTGTTGGTTAGCCAGATTTCTGACATTAAGAAATCTTTAAATGATCGACCCTCGGGCTCAGGTACTTTACCTAGCAACACGATCGCTAATCCGAGGGGCGATGCAAAGGCGATCACAACCAGAAGTGGTGCTTCGTATGATGGACCCGCTATTCCTACTACCTCTTCTTCTTCTCTCCCGAAGGTAGTGGAAAGTGAACCTGAGGCGACAAAGGACCAAGTGCAACCTACTAGCTCACAAAGTACAGCACATGTCCATCCTCAAGTTGTCCCGAAACCCAAAACCAAACCTGGAGTTATTTTTGAACCTCCAGTTGACAACCCCAAATCCAAAACTTCTATTCCTTACCCCTCACGTTTAAATGAGCAAAAACTCCGCGAAAAAGCCAGTCATCAAATGGAGAAATTTTTTCAAATTTTCCAAGAACTTCATTTTGACATAAGCTTTGCGGATGCCATCATGTTGATGCCCAAGTTTGCATCAACTCTCAAACACATGTTAAGCAACAAGGAAAAGCTGTTTGAAATGGCCAAAACTCCTTTGAACGAGAACTGCTCAGCAGTTCTGTTAAAGAAGCTTCCCGAGAAGCTAGGAGATCCTGGAAAATTTCTTATCCCTTGTGTTTTTCCAGGAATGATTGAATGCTTTGCCCTCGCCGATCTTGGTGCAAGCATCAATCTGATGCCTTATTCAGTATGGAAGAAACTTTCTCTTCCAGAACTTATTCCTACCTCGCGTCCTCTTGGCATCGCCGAGGATGTATTCGTGAAAGTAGGAAAGTTCCATTTTCCAGCTGACTTTGTGGTTGTTGATTTCGATGCCGATCATCGGGTTCCTCTCATTGTTGGACGAGGATTCCTGAGAACTGGCCGTGCTCTTATTGATGTATTTAAGCAGGAAATCACGTTACGTGTGGGTAATGAAGCTGTTACCTTTAACCTTGATCAAACTTCGAGGTACTCCTCAAATTATGATACTAAATCAGTTAATCGAGTCGATGTAATTGATATTGCTTCAGAGGAGTACTCTCAAGAGTTTCTTGGTTATTTTCATAATTCTGTGAGTGGGGATTCCACCACATCTTCTCAACCAATCATTGCTGACTCTTCCCCCTCTCTCACTCCGTTTGAGGGAGGTGACTTCTTTCTGGAAGAGATCGATGAGTTTCTTGCTAGTGATAAATCAATTCCGCCTGGAATTGATGGTGTTTATGATTCAGAGGGGGATATCCTTTATCTTGAGCAATTGTTAAATGAAGATCCATTACCTTCACTCCCTCCGAAAGAGATCACGATTGAGGAAATCAAATCAGTACAAACATCTACTGAAGAATTTCCCGAGGTTGAACTTAAGGACCTACCTCCTCATCTCGAGTATGCATTCTTGGAGGGTGATGATAAATTACCCGTCATAATTGCTAAAGACTTGACTGAGGAGGAGAAGACTGCTCTCATAAAGGTCTTGAAGTCACACAAGCAAGCAATTGCTTGGAAACTCTCCGACATTAAGGGTATCAACCCTGAGTTTTGTACTCACAAAATCTTAATGGAGGATGACTTCAAACCAGCAGTCCAACATCAGAGAAGGGTGAATCCTAAGATTCATGAGGTTATCAAACAAGAGGTTCTCAAACTTCTTGATGCCGACTTAATTTACCCAATCTCTGATAGTCCTTGGGTCAGTCCCATTCACTGCGTTCCAAAAAAGGGTGGCATAACTGTTGTCACAAATGAAGAAAATGAGTTAATTCCAACTCGATTGGTTACGGGATGGCGTGTGTGTATTGACTATCGTAAGTTAAACGAAGCCAATCGTAAGTTAAACGAAGCCACCCGTAAAGACCATTTTCCTCTACCCTTCATGGATCAGATGCTTGAGAGATTAGCAGGGAACGAGTACTATTGTTTCCTTGATGGTTTCTCGGGTTATTTTCAGATCGCCATTGATCCGCTGGATCAAGAAAACACCACATTCACCTGCCCATACGAAACTTTTGCTTACAGACGTATGCCTTTTGGCCTATGTAACGCTCCTGGCACGTTCCAACGATGTATGATGGCAATTTTCCACGACATGATCGGGGAAACAATGGAGGTGTTTATGGATGACTTCTCGGTCATTGGGGACTCATTTCAAACATGTCTCTCCCATTTAGATAAAATGCTAAAGCTGCGTGAAGACACCAATCTCTGTCTAAATTGGGAGAAGAGCCACTTTATGGTCAAAGAAGGCATAGTCCTTGGCCATAAGATTTCCAAAAACGGGATTGAGGTAGATAGAGCAAAAGTTGATGTTATTGCTAAATTGCCTCATCCTACTACCGTCAAAGGTATTAGGAGTTTTCTAGGTCATGCCGGGTTTTATCGCAGATTCATACAAGATTTTTCTAAAATCGCTCGGCCTATGACCCATCTTCTTGAAAAAGATGCTCCTTTTATCTTCTCACCTGAGTGCATCGAAGCTTTTGAAACATTAAAGAAAAAGCTTACTGAAGCACCCATTCTAGTTGCCCCCGACTGGGATTTACCCTTTGAACTCATGTGCGATGCAAGTGACTTTGCTATCGGTGCAGTCCTGGGGCAACGTAAAACCAAGCATTTTCAGCCTATCCACTACGCAAGTAAGACTATGACTGAAGCTCAAACCCATTACACCACTACGGAAAAAGAATTATTAGCTGTGGTGTATGCGTTTGAGAAGTTTCGGCCATACCTTATATTGACCAAATGCGTGGTGTATACGGATCACTCGGCTCTCAAATATCTCTTTGCAAAACAAGATGCAAAGCCGAGATTGCTCCGTTGGGTTCTCCTCCTACAAGAATTTGATATCATTATACGTGATAAAAAAGGAGCTGAGAACCTGGCTGCTGATCATCTGTCCCGTCTAGAAAACCCTCACCAAGATGTGTTCGAGAAAAAGGAAATTAACGAAACATTTCCTCTCGAAACACTCAATGTGGTTTCTTTTCGTGGAGACTCTTCTACCCCATGGTTTGCTGACTTTGCAAATTACCATGCGGGTAACTTTGTGGTGAAAGGGATGTCGTCCCAACAGAAAAACAAATTCTTTAAAGATGTGAAACATTACTTCTGGGACGACCCCTACTTATTCAAAATTTGCGCGGATCAAGTCATCAGGCGATGTGTGTATGGTCAGGAAGCCAATGACATTCTCAAGGCTTGCCATTCTGGACCTACTGGGGGACATCATAGCCCCAACTACACCGCCAAGAAGGTGTTTGACTCCGGATTCTATTGGCCCACGATTTACAAGGATGCCCACGAATTTGTCAAAACCTGTGACGCTCGCCAACGTCATGGGAATATCTCACAAAGAAATGAAATGCCGCAAAACGCCATTCAAGTGTGTGAGATTTTTGACATCTGGGGCATTGACTTTATGGGGCCATTTCCTTCGTCTCGCGGTAATAAATACATACTCGTGGCCGTTGACTATTTGTCAAAATGGGTTGAAGCGAAAGCTTTGCCTACCAACGATGCCCGGGTTGTTGTGAAATTCTTAAAATCTCTTTTTGCTAGGTTTGGAACTCCACGAGCTATAATCAGTGATCGTGGTACGCATTTCTGCAATGACCAGTTTGATAAAGTCATGCAAAAGTATGGTGTAACTCACCGTCTCTCTACTGCGTACCACCCCCAAACAAGTGGGCAAGTGGAAGTTTCCAACCGGGGGATTAAAAGAATTCTTGAAAGGACAGTAGGCGAAAACCGTGCCTCTTGGTCGGATAAGCTGGATGACGCACTCTGGGCCTTCCGTACAGCTTATAAAACACCCATCGGGTGTACTCCATACAAGCTAGTGTACGGGAAGGCATGTCATCTGCCGGTTGAGCTTGAGCACAAGGCATACTGGGCCTTGAAACATGCCAACTTCGATATTCAGACAGCTGGTGATCACCGGAAAGTTCAAATGAATGAATTAAATGAACTCCGTGATCAAGCATACGAGAACTCTTTGATCTACAAAGAAAAGACAAAGAAGATTCATGACTCCAAAATCAAAAACCGCGTTTTCAACTTCGGTGATCGAGTCCTTCTTTTCAACTCAAGATTGAAGATTTTCTCGGGAAAACTAAAATCCCGCTGGTCTGGACCATTTACCATCACTAAAGTATTTCCATATGGAACCATTGAGTTATCTCAACCCGATGGTCCAAACTTTAAAGTGAATGGTCATCGGTTGAAGCATTATTTTGGAGAGGACATTCCTCCTGTGATTGTCCCGGATCTATAAACTTTCCCCATGAACCAATGAATGCGGGGATCGAGTCAAGCTAGCGACTCGGGAATCAAAAACAATAGCATGCCATATGGGTTTTCACCCATATTTCTGACTTCTTTCTACTTTCTACCACCCTAGTGTGGGGAAGTTGCCCCACATATTGTATAAAAAAAAAAAAAAAAAAAAAAAAAAAAAAATCTTTCCAATAATGGCCGTAGTATTTCCCTTTTACGTTCTTGATAAGGTTTTAAAAGGTACCATTTTGAGGGGTCGTTTAAGTCCTTATTTGATCACTTTTGTATCCGTTATTGCTTAATATCGTTCCTTTTCACTTTTTAGGTCTCGTGAAGGCAAAATGCTGGAATGGCACTTATTTGGACGAAAAGGCGCGAATATATGAAGAAAATGGCCAAAGTCGAAATCAGACACTCACAGTCGCTGAATGTAGAAGGCGACGGCGTCAGGTTCTATGTACGACGCCGTCGGAGAATTATTGTGACGGGTCAGAACTCAAAACTCGTGTTTTCAAGAGACGGCGTCTAGTTGTGAAAGAGTAGGCCGTCGCTACTCAGACGGCCTAGATGCGATCCAGACGACGTCAGAAGCTGAAGAGGACGGCGTCACGGACATAAGGTGACGCCGTCGCAAGGTTAACGTGGCCAAGACGAAACCCTAATGGCGGCGACACGACGGCGTCACTAAACATAAGGTGACGCCGTCGCAATTGTAATCTTATATATAGAATCCGAATTTTTCAGTCTTTGTGTGGAGAGTCTTTGGAGTAAAAACCTAAAACCGAACCTAAGGTGTCTTGTACAGTATTTTAGGGTTTTTAACCCTATCTTACACCAAGATAAGTCTTTGCTTCATTAATTCAATTATGTCTTTGATTATTTGTGTGTATGCTTGCATGTTCTCCATGTCCGGCTAATTTATTTGTGTGTTTGCTTAGGAAGTATGAAACTTAATTATTGAATATTGATTGGTTGTTTCTTATCTTAGTTGATTAATGATCTAGTAATGCGATAGGTCATTCGTTGTGTACTTAATGCTTGATTCATCTTTGTGAACCTTAGAGTATGATTACCTGAGTGATTGTAGGCTAAAACATCCGAAGAGTGCCTTAGAGTAGGAGTCTATAATCTCTACGTGGATTTGTAGACAAGACCCTTTGGTAAGTTCAAAGAGTTAGGGAGAAACGCATACCCTACAACTTTAGAAACACAACGCAACTAGGAATAAGACGTGACACTCAACCATCAATAGGAGATAATTAAGGAGTAATACAAACTAAGTAAACACATCTTTAAACTATCATACGAGCACACATTAATTAGACATAGACTCCCACAACCTTAGTTTAGATAATTAGATAATAGTAGAGTAATCGGTAGAAATACCAACCCCCCCCCCCAAATCCAATACCCGAGATTCGTACTTTTCCATTTTCATAAAATATAAAAAGATAAAAAAATAATCTTCCTCAACCTTAACCTTAGCGTAGTAACTCCCTACTAGCATTCCTATTCCCCTAGAGAACGATATCAATACCCGTGGCTTACCTTAATTACTACACTACAACGATTAGGTTCACTGCCTAGGGTGTTATAAAACTTGCTCGAAGAAAAGGAAGTTTCCTTGACCCCGAACGACGCGTGTAGCGTTATCAAGTTTTTGGCGCCGCTGCCGGGGAATAGAATAGCTAGTTAGTAGTCCACCTCGTTTAGGTTTCTTTGCTTGATTCCTATCAAGTAAACTTTTTTTTTCTCATTTTTAGATTTCTCTTAGTCTATCCCCCTTCTTCGTAACCTTTGTTCGTAACCTCATCACTTTTCATCATGGAAGGTGATAACCCACTACCATTCATCAACATACCACCAAATGACCCGCCAAGTGCCCGTACTCTTGGTGAATACTCGAGACCAAGCCACTTAGGCTATAGGAACACCATTGAGCTTCCCGACCAAGCCCAAACTACGGCCCTGCGATCCGACACCATCCGGTTGGTGCAAAACGGATGTGCATTCCATGGACTTCGTTCCGAAGATCCAAATCAGCATCTGAGGGATTTCCTCAAAATCGTCGATTCCATCGACCTTGATGCTACTACTCGGGAGACCACGCGCCTGCGTCTCTTCCAATTCTCTCTACGGGACCAAGCTAGTAATTGGCTTGAGCGACTTCCCGACGGCTCCATCTCAAGTTGGGATGATCTTACTTCTCGCTTCCTTGCTCAATTTTTCCCACCGGGGAGAACCACTAAGCTTAGGAATGACATCTTGATGTTCCAACAACGTCAAGGTGAATCTCTCTACGAAGCATGGACCCGATTCAAGGACTTACTTCACAAAGTCCCTCATCACGGCATTGATCTTTGGCTCCAAGTCCAAATTTTTTATGATCATGTTAGTCTCTCTCTCCAACAAACCATTGATTATGCCTCCGGTGGAAGACTAAGTAACCTTGATGCTGAGGCATGCTGGGAGGTTATTGAGGACCTTGCCCAATATGAAGAGGAAGGTTGGGAAATTCCAGTTGTTCATGAACATGGGTTAACTCCCCAAGCGCAAGCAATTATGAGTATGGAGGCTCAGGTAAAAGCATTGATGGGAGTAACAACGCATGCTAATGAACACACGAATGCGGTCAATGAATTTTTTATCCCAAGAAAATCCAGGCAGGATGAATTTGAGGACATTATGTTGACATTTGTCTACAAGCAAGAAGAGGAAATAAAACGCCTCGAAGCTCAAATGCGAAGAACTCATAACACTTTCTTGGGCTTAGCTAATAACTTCATGTCGAGCATCCGTGGTGAAATCACAAAGAAAAATACACTTAAAAAGCTTGAAAAGGTGTATGCGATACCAGGACATGCTGGAGTGACTACCGAACCTTCTCCCTTAGTAAACCTCGATGAATCATACTCTTGCCTAAACACCTATCTCGACGTTCCCCACTTGTTCCCTAGGAACACATTCATTGGAATAGTCCAAGTATCACTTCCCGATTTTCCCAATGCTAGGGAAAGTTCTTTCGGTTTTAAACCTGGAAAGAAAGGACTTCACCCTCAAGACTTCGGAACCTCTGAGATCGCGATTGAAAGACAATTTGACATATGCGTTACTTACGATAGTGGAGATTATTGGTGGAATAACCAAATTGATTTTAAAATAAAAGCTAAGTTTCTTGCCAAAAATAGTAACCAGGTTTTTGATCCGGGCGGACTAAAAAAAAATGTTTTCTTTTACGAAAATCTGTGCGTGACGCCGTCACACTTTAACGAGTGACGCCGTCGCTAAGCCAGATCAGACGTATTAATACAGCATCCATCTCTTTCATTCTTTACCCTACACAATTTTTATCCGCCCCACACCACACAAAAACGTATTCCCCACATCAAATCCACTATTTTTTTCACAGCAATCTCCACGAGGTAAGTAATCTACATTGATCTTTGTCTATTCAATTGTTCTAATTCATGTTCAATTTTGTTTTCCCCTCTTTTCTCAAATCCGAAAAAACCCCAACTTATTTGATCTATTTCGCCCGTGAAATCTTGTTAAGGCTTAAGATTAGGCAAAGTAGTGGTGTTACCATATGGGGGTTAACTGTGCGAGAAGCCTTTACGGCTTAAGAGTCAAAACCACCTGGCCATTATGCCATTGTTGCTTCAACAAGGGTGTTTGGGTTAAGGGTTATGGTTAGAAACTTGGACTTTTCCCTCGCAAATGTCGGATTCAAAATAATTGGTCGATCTGACGGCGTCAGGTGTATACTGTGACGCCGTCACTACCAGCTTGCATCATCCTTCGCATCGCAAATGATACTCATTTGCTCTCCACTTATTTGATTTCTTGTTTCAGATGAGCAGAAGAGTAAAAAGGACTAGGGGACAATCTTCTAATGCTCAAGAAAACATTGCGGACACAATCATTGGATGGGGGTATTTATTGAAGAAGGTTGTCAAGCTAGTTACAACGATTTACTCCATCAAACTATTGACTCAGGGGCTGTGTTGGATTGGGCATTTCTGCAGGAGAATGATTTGGCTAGGGAATTTTCGAATAGTTTTAGGAGGGATAAGTTCACTGATCCCCAATGGGAAAGATTGTTTCGAATAGGAGAGCCCGTGTATGGCGAGTTGGTACGTGAGTTTCACGCATCATATCTGCCAAATATCAATGCATGTCAGGATAATATTAATTTCCAAGGGATCCGATTTAGGTTAGGAGGGGAATGGAGGGCGATGTCGACGCTTGAGTTTGGATGGAGGTTGGGACTATATACATCTGAGGATGCTGAGAGTGAGGTTTTTAGGACTCAATTAGCAAATGGAATTACTCATAAGGATGAGATGTTGTGTATTCAGTTCTGGAACACAATTGCTGATGGGGAGTATATTACTGGGGGTACCCTCGCTTCACAAATCCGGGATCCACGGGTTAGGCTCATACATCGATGCCTCACCTTCTCTATCACAGAAAGACATGCCACGAGTCATCGTGTCACCTTACCAGACCTATTCTATCTCTACTGCATATTGGCCGAGGGTGTGTATTGTAACATCCCATTCTGGTTGGCCGATTACTTGAGATCCGCAAGTGGAGTTAGGTTGGCAGATAGGGTGTATGGGGGCATGCTTATTACCCGGTTAGCTCGATCCCTAGGTATTTTGGCAGGAGATGTACCTTCATTCCTGAATACGATGGCAGCACCTGGGGTTGTCAAGGCTAAATCTTTGAAAGCTATGAATGTCCTGATGGATTATGGTAGAGGTTACGCTTGGTTCCGTTCTCAGCCCGTCATTCAAGGTGGTGATGACGATGATGATGAGGAGCCACAGGTACCGGCACACCAGCAGGGAGGTGAAGCAGGAAGCTCTACTGATAACTACAGGCATATGTCT